>OZ001260.1:20233290-20545790 GCA_963924015.1 Macrophya annulata
ATAATTAATAACTAAATGGCATTAATAAAACAAACATTCATCTCAATTATAAATCATAAACGAAACACACAAAAATAAATAAATAATTCAGTGAATATAACAATGAAGAAAAAGAAAAGTAAACAAAAAAATAAGTAAATAAAATAACGCTTGAAACTCGATCGATTTTAACTTACATATAGATTTTGTGGCCGAAGTCTGTATACATACATGTAATAATATTATTCAATCATTATAATTCTTGTTTTTCAGATTTGATTTTATTTTTTATTTTTTTCTTTCGCCAAAAAATTTCTAATCGAACTTTGTTATTGGTCGGGTTTCAAGCTCTCATCTACCACAACACACACACACACACGCACACACACAGAGAGACAAACTCTTACACATACATAAACCTCTTAATTAGAAATTATGAAATTATTTATTTAATTCCACGCAATGTCGCTTATGTATCAAAGCACGCGTTGAACAACGTCGATAACCGAACGTCGAACTATACAAACATACATATGTATGTATATATAAATATATATGTGTGTGTGTGTGTGCATATATATATATATATATATATATATATATATATATATATATATATATATATATATATATATATATATATATATATATATATATATATATATATATATATATATATATATATATATATATATATATATATATATATATATATATATATATATATATATATAAATATTTATATACAAATAAATGCCTTCATATGTTTTGGCTTTTGACAAATTATTATATCCGGCTTGGGATCGATACAAGCAAATATAAATAAATAAATAAATAAATAAAAGAAAAAAAAAAACGAAAAAAAAGAATAAAAAAATAAAAAAATAATAATGAAAAGGAAAAAAAAACATGTTTTCGCGGCATTGCGGATATTTCTAATAATCTTCATATATATTTATGGACATCTATATTGTATTATGGGTATGTAATGAGAGGAAAATTATAAAAGGGGGAAAAAAACAAAACAAAATTGGAACAAAAAATAGAATGTCAAGCAAAAGTAATAAATTAAAATAAATTATAGAATCATTGTAATTGATGGAGAAAACATATGAAACAATGCGCGAAGGATTCTAGATATGTACCTAGTAGTTTATAATTTTTGCGAGGAGAAGGAGTGTATGAATTTCACAACGTATTTAGGCTCTGCTAGATTATTTGAAATAGAAAATCAAAAATGAAAAATAAAAATAAAATAAAAGTTGAAAAATATATGAATTCAAAAACAGGTTCAAAAAAAAAAAAAAAAAAAAAAACTGATGGTAATAGATTTTTTTTCCCCCTGTTTTAATGAAATTCGTCTAGTAAAAAATACATACCGGTACACGCATGCGGCATCGCAATATATATATAAATATAAAATATAATATAATAATATAATATCGATATCGCGAATTCGAGAGATAATAGATAGGGATAAGAAACAATACATTGGGGAAAGTCGATTTATCTTTATATTCATTTAAAATTTTAAATACTTCTGTTAAATATATATTAATAACATTATCAAATATTATTATTATAAATCATTCTTATTCACAGTATATATCGAATATATATATATATATATATATATATATATATATATATATATATATATATATATATATATATATATATATATATATATATATATATATATATATATATATACATACATATATATATATATATATATATATATATATATATATATATATATATATATATATATATATATATATATATATATATATATATATATATCTATATATATATATATATATATATGTATATGTATATGTATATGTATATGTATATGTATATGTATATGTATGTATATGTATATAATATAATATTATGATTATAAATAACAACCATGCGTATATTTGTTTATACATAATATACGCACGACGTGCAGCACTGATGTAATATTTTAAGCTACACGTTAATAATAAATAAATCATTTGCCGATAATCATTTTACACCGATTCGCGAATCGCGTTAACCAATCCCGTTTAAAACAAAATTTAGAAAAAAAAGACAAAAAAAACTACGTGCGTTCAAACAGCATTTGATTTTGTTTTCTAATGACTTAATAAAATACGTACACATATATAGGTATAATAATATACCTATGTTCAGTTCTGCAAAGCAAAGTAAATACATACTCACATACATACATAGATGAATGTGAAAGAATAATATTAATACTGATACGCGAAAGAATAAATAAGTAAATAAATAAATTAATTAACTAATTAATTAATAAAATTTTCTTTCATATTGCTACAAAAATTGCTACAAAACAAAATATATATATATATATATATATATATATATATATATATATATATATATATATATATATATATATATATATATATATATATATATTTATTTATTTATTTATTATATAGGTATTTCAGTATAATCCTAAATTATAACCGGAGTTGTTGGTTCTAAGGCTTTTGTATTTTTTAACAATAATAACGTTTTAATTTCACCGCGATTAAAACTAGCTCATTTTATAATTCGAATACATAAATACATCACATACATACGAATTTGGAATCAGCGCCTCCGGTTACCACTATATCTGAAATGAAATGGAAACAAGAAAAAAAATATATATATAAATATAAAAAAAAAAAAATGAAAAAATGAAAAAAAAGGAAAAAAAAAATTGAAAAACAAAAAAAAAAAAAAATTTACACTAGAATAGCCTCGAAATAATGGCTAACTACTATAGTATATGTATGTACACAGACACAAAGGACATATACTTACATATAAAAATAAACACGTATAGAAGTTAAGGAAACATAGGTAGACACACACACACACACGCGCGCGCGCAGGACAGATATATACACAGACAGAACAGTTCGCACACATTTTCACACTATATAGGAAATTAATAATCTTTATTACGAAACGTATAAGCATAATGAATTATTATATTTAATTAATAATAATATTTATAACAAAACTAAAGAAAAAAAAATCTAATATCATCAATATTGATTATTGCTACGATGGCGATATACGGCCAGGATAATCACTGACAAACATTAACGTTATTATTATTATCATTATTATTAATCAATTTTTACTTTGAAATTTAATTATTTTTGTCTGTTTTTTTTTTTTTTAAATTTATTTTTGTTTTTCGTGGTTATAAATGTATAATATAAACACAATAATATGATAAAATAACGCATGTGAATATCCTGGTATAAATAAATCGGGAGATAATTGAGACCGTAGATCGAGTCGTATCATATACATATTATATAGAATTGAATAAGGTCAAACGAGTCGCAGCTATGTATTGTATTGTATTTTATTATTATTATTATTATTATTATTATTATTCTTACTATTATTATTATTATAAATATTATTATTTTTTGTCTATGTCTATTCTCTATCTTGAACAGCTTATTAAATTTAAAAGAAAAAAAAAATTTCTTCCTTACTGCGTGGTCTTAAACTGCGGATTTAATATGTATTAATCAATTGTATTCGACTCGTGCGATTCTATTAGTGGCAGCAGATATTGAAGTGTGACGATCGTGTATTTGATAATGCCTAAAACCGTATATAAATTACATACCTGTGTGTATACGTATATCAGATAAATACACAATGTATAAATATACAGATATAAAATATGGTTACGTTGAGTATTTGTCTTTTTACGTATACAAGCATGTATATATCATCATTATTAATCTTATTATTATGATTATTATTAATATTATTATTATCATTATTATTATTATTATTATTATAATTATAATATTAAAATAATAACGAGTAACCATGAATGATATAGGCATTAAAAATAATAATTAAATCGAAATAAATTATCAAAGCTGGTCAAATTTTTCTGTACATATATATAAGATGCATATATATTACGATTATTACGAAGCATTTTGCTTGACTCAACGCGATACGCGTGGGGAATGATTATTACGTGTTTATATGTATAATGCATAGTTGAAAGTTTTTTTTTTTCCTTTCTTTTCTTACTTTTGTTTCATTTTTGGCAGGGACAGAAAAATTTTCAAATAATATATTAATTCCGGAAAACATTTTTCCGATATTCTTCTCAATCACGCGATAGAGTGACGTTGTTTTTTTCTCGACAACTCAGACTTATGTCGTGGTATTATTATTATTAATTTTATTATTTTTTTTTTGATTTTTCCGATTTCTTCAAACTGCAAGGCTGATCATTTTTATAAAGGATATTATTTTTTTTTCGCGTATTATATGATAACACGTAACATATCCCATGCTGCTCGCAAATTGCAGCTTGCCGTTTGCAGCTCGCAATCTCGATTTGCAAAAATAAGAAAAAATAAAAGTTGGAAAAAAAAATATATATCCTGTATATTTCAAACGCATTTAGATCGTAAAAAATAGTTGAAAAATATGGCTGCAATAGCATTAAACCCGTCCTTTCGTCTCGGCGATTCCAGAAACTCAGCTTTATTAATTTTTTTTTATTCTTTCTTCGTTCTTTGTTTTTCCTCTTTTTCGTTATCGGTTAATAATAAGCGTTTACATATTACCAACGAATTTTAATCGTTCTTCCGTGTAATACGCATTGCATGATTTATTATCAATAATAGCCGAGACTAATCGCCGGGCCAATAATGCTACGGTGACAAAACATAGGCCTGTAGTTAGATAATAATATAATGACTCTTATATTTAGTTCCGGTTCATTTTTGTTTTCAATGAAATTATTGGTGTTTTGTTGTTGTTGTTGTTGTTGTTGTTGTTGTTGGTTTTCATTTTCATTCTCTTTTTCATTTCTTTTTCTTTTTTCCTTTACTTTTTCTTTTTATTATTATTTTTATATTCTTATTTTATTTTATTTTTTTTTCTTCATTTTCTTCACTTTTTCTTTTTTCTTCTTTTTATATTTTATTCTATAATCTACATACTATATCGTCATTTTTGCGTTCGACGACAGATTATAATCATGGGTATTAAATATTGTTTTCATTAATCTTGGTCGTATCTCTCGTCTGTTTCATTTTCATTTTCATTTTCGGTTTCGATTTTTTTCCTATCTTTTCTAATATTTCCATTATCTTTTCTTTATTTAACTTTATTATTATTAATTTTTTTTTTCCTCTCTATCTTACGTTTTTTTTTTTTTTTTTTTTTTCTTCGAATATGTTTTATATGACAATATCATATAACGACGATTATAATCATGTACGACAAAAATTGTATGTACAACCCTGGTAGTACCAATTGTATTTGCTTTTTACCCGGTAAGAAAGCTATCATTTTCTATATAATTAGCGTTTGTCTTTGGTAATAATTAATTCATTAATTAATTAATCTTAACAAATGGGAGTAAGAACTATACGTGAAACAAAACAAAAATTGAAAGAAAACAAAAAGAAAAACGGAAAAAAACAATGATAAAAAATAACAATAATTAATAAATAAATAGAGAGAGAGAGAAAGAGAGAGAGAGAGAGAGAGAGAGAGAGAGAGAGAGAGAGAGAGAGAGAGAGAGAGAGAGAGAGAGAGAGAGAGAGAGAGAGAGAGAGAGAGAGAAAGATGTGGAACAAAAAATAAATAAATAAACGAATAAATAAAAATGTTTACAAAAGTCAAAGCAAGTCAGTAACTAAGAAAAAAACAAAAAATGAAATTAATAAGTAAATGAATAAATGAATTAAAAAACTTAAAAACAAAACAAAAAAAAAAAGAAAGAAAAAGAAAAAAAACTAAGTGAGAAATGATCATAAGTATTGTAATATTGGCGAATGCAGTCGCTATTACATCGGTTTCAACTTACTACTTCTGCTAAGAGATAATACAATAACATGAAACATTATTATATGATTGATGTAAGCAATGAAATTGATACTTTTAATTGAAAAACTATATTTGGATTTCAATAAAACTTGATACCTCGGAGAATCTTTTTTTTTTTTTATCTTCTTCTCATTCTCATGTGTATAATAATTGAATTAAAAAAATATGTTGATTTTTTTCTTTTATTATTTTTTATTTTTTAGCATTTTTTTACGTTTTGTTTCCGTTATTATTATTATTATTTTTTTCTCGCAATATACATACATATATTTCACAGTATGAGATATACGTGCGGTGTGTAATATATACACACGTAATTATTATTGTATATTATTGGTGTATTGTATATACATTTTATATATTACACATTTATATATACACGTATACTTTATAAGCATCGATGGTGTGTTGTGTGTGTTTTTCAGACAAAAAAAAAAAAAAAAAAAAGAAAAAGTTTTAATAACAATTCTGTTGCATATCTGGTCACTGTAGTAGTGTATCTATTATATTCATATATAGTATAAAATTTCCACGGTATTCGTATAATGAATAATCGCGTATAGGTATACTGTGAAAACTTTGACAATCGTTCAATGAAACAAAAAATAAATTAAACAAAAAAAAAAAAAAATATTCAAGATTTTGATATTAAATGGTAAAAATAAAAAATAGGGAAACAGAAAAAGAAAAAAAAAGAAATTAATAAATAAAATCAAAATGCCACAGTACTCGGGACTGAGACGAAAGAACACTTATATCCTAACTTCCCAACGCCTATTCCTATTTCTCGAAACGAAACTAACGCTACCGGAAGAAATTGAGGATTGATTCCTCGCGGCTTTGGATGGTGACGCCCTTGCGACCTTCTCGTCTCGTGGTTCATCGCTTTTTCTTCGTGGTCAGTGGTCAGTGGTCAGTGTTTGATGGTCGATGATCAATGATACGAGTATATCGGTAATCCGCGGGTCTCTGTGAAGTGGTTCTTATTTATATTCTTTTATTATTATTTATCTTCTTTTTTTTGTTCATTAATTTTTTTCCGTCTCGAATTTCTATTCTTCGTTTTGTATACATAGATATACATATATTGTATACATACCTATACCTATACTGTTATTAATAAGTAATTATATATCTTGTACTGTGAAGATTTCTGGCGTTCGGAAACAGATCTTATATGGAGAAATAAAATGATATAGAGAAAGTTTGAAGAGGATAAAGAGAGAAACAGACAAAGAGACGAAAACAAAAAGATAAAGAGAAAAAGAGAAAGCAAAAGAATGAAGGGAAACGTTGGTTATTGTCGAAAAAAAAAAACAAAAATAAAAAAATAAAAAAATAACAAAAAAAACTGCAAGAATGCACAAAAGAAAATAATAGCTGTTCTACCGGGTTCTAACGCATCTCAATATACACATACCTATATACATACATATAAAGATTGCCTAAATATCATCATTTTTATAAGCAATCATTGTAAATATTATATGCATATATCTCAATTTTTTTTTGGTTTTCTTTTTATTTTATTTCGTTTAAAATTAGACATATTATGTATATATACCTACATGTATGTACATACAATGCAATACAATACGATAAGCCAACGGAGGATTAACGAAAATTTTTCTTGCCTTTTGATTTGAATTTGATTGTTTTATTCGTAAAATTTTCAATCGATCATATGCATCCCCGTTGGTCAATTTTAATACACATATATGCATATAATGTAACTTGATTGAAACTGTATAAGCAGAATGTTATACGATGAAGTATACTGCAGAAACGCGATGAATTGCAAAAATAACAAAAAATAAAAAACAGAAGTATTGAACTTTGCTAAAAATCGAAAAAAAAAGACCAAATTAAAACAAAAAAAAAAACAAAAAAATATTTAAAAACACAACGCATAATAATTCAGCTTTCGTTTTCTTGGTGTGTTCTTGCAGAGTCAGACAATGAAAGCGTACCTTCGCCAACAAAGCCACAATTACGATTGCTACACGTTAAGACCCTCGAAGAAATCAAACTTGAAAGAATCCAGGCAGAGAGCGCAGCCTACTACAATTACGCGCACGATGATATACCTGCAGCCTCCCTACATCTGACCACGGATCGTTCAGTCCTTACCGAGGTCGGTGGTGGTAGCGGGATAGGCTCTACGACTCTTGAACGTAATTTACGAGCCAGGTTGGCAAACCGTCTTCATACACAAGGGAACCAAGCAAACCAAGTAAACCAGAGCAACACAAGGAGTACAGAAGTTCGTACGAGTTTAGATTTCCAGGTTTTATCTCTCGACGAGATCCGGAAACGTAGACGAAGAATGCCGCCTCTATCATCAGCAATCAAGGTGCCTCGTATAGCCGAAAACTGCATCTCAATTTCATCCTCCTCCTCTCCACGGAGTATAGAATTACCTGAAATAGCAATAAAATTAAATTCTACAGACGAGAAGTCAGACGTTGTTGTCAGATGGCCAAGGGCTGCTTTAACCCCAGCTGCAGCACCACCACCGGTAAGATTACGTCGTGCTAATAAAAATCTTAACGATTTATCACCGCGTAAAAAGATACCTAGATATTCTGGTGGAAATCAAGAACCATCGGAAATGACCAGCAGCGATAGCAGCCAAGAGGCAGCTGCTGTACCAGACCGACTGACTCTAGTCGCGTCTAGGCCTTCTCTTTCCGCTAGGGATGAGAGGGAAGAGATTTTGGTAAATGATAAAATAATGGATGAGGGAAATAACGGTGTTGAAACTCGGCTACAGGAACAAAACGGTATTTTAATCGAAGAGGAGGAGCAGACGAAAAAGAAGGATGAGGAGGAGATGGAGGAGGGTGTAGCTTTGAACGGTGGATCCGGGATAAGAGTTTCTCGAAGTATTTCAGTGCCTAGTGTCTCGGAGGATGATTATTTGATGATGGATACCGGGTCGATTGACCATTCGGCTGTTGCCGATGATATTTTGCAGGATATAGACGAACTGCTTAACGATGATTGACTCTTGTCAAGTTTTAGGATTGTTATTAATATTATTATTATCATCATCATCGCCATACTCCGCTTAGGTACCTATACATACTTTAACGTAATTTTGTGTGAGATTTTTCATCGGATACGAATACTTTTTAAATTAAGAACGAGCAATGGACGATCAGACGCTCTAATTATCACAAATATATGGTGAGATATATACATATATAAACAGTTTTTGAGAAAATAGTGCACGACGATTTTTTGTTCATTATTTATTTCTATTTTTTTTTTTTTTTTTTTTTTCGAGAGAGAGAGAGAGAGAGAGAAAAAGATCGAGAGAAGAATAAAAATGTTGGTGTTTGTTTTTTTCCGTATAATTGAAATTTGTGTATGTAGTTTGACGTTCGTTTTGTTTTCACTCTTCTATACCTGAAAGTTAATTTCATCAGCGTTTTTCATTATTCGATGATTATGTATCGTTTCTTCGTATTTGTATATGTACATATTTATGTATATTTATATATAAATATATATAGCAATAGAAATGCACACAACAATTCACACCGTGATTTTATAGCATAATAAATAAATAATTAATTAATATAGGTTAATTAATAAATGAAATAAACCTGCGCACTGTATGATCGGTTATTGCAATTTTATATTATAGAATAATAAGACTCGGACGATTCGTTCGAAACAATAGGATCAAAATTGTTGTTATTTTTTTGTTTGTGACCAGTGTTTTTTTTTTTTTTTTTTTCTTTTTTATTCCAATTCAGATCTTTAACACAATCGAATTTAATTCAATCAAGAATAATAATCATACATAATATAAATTCGTAAATTTTTAAGTGTTTTTTTTTAACTCTATATAAAACACGTATTTGTAGAATACTTACGGTTATAGATGGTAATCGTATTCGTATATTGATATATGTATAGTGAACTACAGTAAATTACATATTATACGAAGAAATACAAGATTATTATATTTACTAAAAACAAATTGTCAATTTTTCTTTAATTTCCCAATACTATTGTTAAAAAAAAAAAAAAAAAAAAAAATTACTGAAATCAGTCCGAAGGTAAGTATTTCTTTTTGTCTTACGTATGTGCTGTCTGTTCTTATAGTGAGATAATGAAAAATCAAAAAGAACAAGTAAAAAAAATAAATAAATAAATTCAAAAACGAAGAATATAGAGAAGAAGGAAAGCCTAAACGTCCAGTCGCCAGATAATTTTCATAGCTTACAAAATTTAATGGAAATAATTGAAAGGATTTTTGATCGAGATAAGTATTCTTTGGTTCCTGAGTAATTTTCTTGAGTTTTCGACCATTGCGAATATATTTTCTTTCCGGATGATCTTAGACCCGATATGGTTATTATCAATTCTAAATTTTTTTTTTTAATTTTCACGAAGCATTTTCTTGTATAGGTCAAATAGGTTTTTTTTTTAATCTACAGTGACGTGAAGCGGTCGATATCGTACGAAGTTTTAAAAATACTCGTTCCAGGAGTCTTTATAAGGTAGAATGGACTTGGTGGACTTTGGGGCTATTAAAATGAAAAGTGCAATGGTCGATTGGTAATACTTAGTATGCCTGTTGATAATTTATAATTTGCAAATAATGTAGATATAAAAAACTATCAAATCTAGAAAATAGAACTTCAGACATTAAGAGTTGGTGAAAATTATCTCTTCTACAAAATTGATAATAACCATAACGGCCATAGGAATATCCGGAAAAGAAATATTGCGAAAAAACCACTTTTTGACCTCATTTTCGCAAGTGGTGATGTGAGCTCGCGGCTCGCTAAGGTCGAAAACTCTGAGAATTATTCGAGGCTCCAAAATACTTCTCTCATCCAAGAATCAAAAATCCTCTCAATTTTCTAAGTCAACTGCCCTTTTTGCTCTGGCGACTGCAGACCTAATAAAATGTGCCACACGAAACAGAGATGGGACTGCAGGAGTCGGGGGGGTAGATAAATGAATTGCACATTCGATAGAATTTATAATATTAATTAAATGCACACACTATTTTATTTTAATATATATACCATTTTTTTTTTTTTTTTCATTTTTTAAATCCATACGTTTGACATACCTGGCCTATAAGAGAAATCACATTCGGTTTTTCTTGCGTCGAATATAAATTACGAATTACTTGGTAAGTATTTAATAATCATAATAATAATAATAATAATAATAATAATAATAATAATAATCAATAGTTGTATTTATTTGTATAATTTGATACACGCTCAAGAAACGCCTGCCGCAGCTATTTATATAATAGGTATGTATAATAGCCTACTGACGTTTGTTGGGTGAGCATAAATAATAATAATAATTGATGATAATGATAATAATAATAATAATAATAATAATCTCCTTAATAATTTCATTTATACATATATATGTATATATTTTTATGTATAGTATATATTTATATATGTATACGCGGCTAGGTATTTTGATACCGATAACTTGCGGATTAAAAATTCACAACTTCTCCCCCCTCCTATTACCCCGATGTTTTTTTTTTTTTTTTTTTTTTAATTTATATAGTCATTTTTTCATTTTTTTTTTTATCGTTATCTTATTTATTCAATTTGTTTTTTTCTTCAATTTTCTTTTTCTATAAATATTATACAAAGTTTCGCTATTAAAGTCTGACTGCCGACGATCGACGATATATGCTGCAAAGTAATAATAATAATACTACATCATGTTACATGTATGTATGTATGTATGTATATATATTTGTATACATACATATAGATATAACAAGTTGGAAGATTTATGGCTATAATCGCATACCTGATTATTATTATTACAGCAGCTTTGGGTGTATTGTACAATTAAGTAGACGCAACAATAAAAAATAAAAAAAAAGAACCAAAAATCAAATTTTCTTACCTATATTTATTACCTGTAACAATATGTGTGGGTGTGACAAATCTCGGCAAAAAAATTTACAATTTATTATTATTATTTATTTTCATTCCTCCCTCCCCCCCCCCATGTGTTTTAATATGTGTTAATTTTTAATAACAATATTTAAAATAAAGATATACATATACATAGGTATATATGTATTGTATATATTCGTCGTCGTATAATACCGGCATAGTCGAGACTAATTATACATAATACTTATATATTGTGTCCTTTGTGTGTTTTTGCAATGTGGATGTCCATTTTTCTGTGTGTGTGTGTGTGTGTGTGTGTGTATGTATGTATGTATCTATGTCATGTGAAATGCTATCAATAATTAAGCTCCAGAAGAATTTCGAAGATATACACACAACGGGTGGACGACGATCTGCATTTGATCCATATTATTGCCAATTCCCGTTATGTTATACCAATCCATAAAATTATTATACTATCACGATGGCAATTGTATACAATAATAATAATAATAATAATGATAATAATAATAATAATAATAATAATGTACGTATAATAATATGTATATACCTATAGAGATAATGGTTGTAATCATAATAGCAAAAATATACAGACGTGATTCGGAGTCAATAATACATAATTGATACTGTACGAATTGTGAACGTGATTTGAATTTTAGTAATAATCGAAATAAATGTTAATAATGATAATAACAATAATAATAATAATAATAATAATATTAATATTAATAATAATGATAATAATAACCTCAGGATTTGTACCAACGTGTGCCGCTGGGGCCAAAAAATACCATTCTCTACCTACTGTATGATTTACTATATTTATATACATATTTATTTATACGTGTGATGATAATACGGTACCTACATATAAATGTGCGCACGAGATAGGTACGCCTGGCTGGGTTCTGCCCTGGCGCTGGGTATACAGTGTACAGGTCATACGCCTCGGAGGTTGTCATAAATGTACATATACATATACACATACAAAATATGATTGATATGATAATAATAATGATAATAATAATAATAATAATAATAATAATAATATTAATAATAATAATTGTCGGGAATTCTGTGCGAGTAATAATAATAACGTTATATGTATTATATATGTAATAGTTATCGAGATTTTTTTTTTTTTTTTACTTTTGAGCTCTGTTTTACAGAGGTAAATTATATACGCATATAATATATATGTACATATACGTATTGTATATACCTATTTATTTAGTATATAAGAGACAAAATTTGAAAGATAGAGAGATAGAGAGAGAGAGAGAGAGAGAGAGAGAAACAGACAGAGAGAGAAGGAGAAGGAGAGAAAGTGAGAGAGAAAAGAGAGAGAAAGCGAAGAGCAAAGTTTTGAGTGAGTGCATTATGACTGAAGAATACTGAATCGAGCGTGACATATAATTATTGCATCGACAATCTTTTATTCTTCTTTTCTTATTCTCTTTCGGTCTAAATCTTTTCGGCAAACTCAGGCTCTCTCCATATTTATACGTGTCTATTAATTTATTAGACACTCCTTGCTGTATAATGTATATATATATATATATAGCTGTCGGATATTCGGTGAAGAGGTAGGGGTGGCAGGGTGCAGGTAGGTAGGAGTTGGGGCCTCGTCTCGCCTAAGAACCGGAAGTTGACGTCGAAGCCCACCACGGTCACTGGAGTCTAGGTGACCAGTACTGGGCAGTCATGTCTGGTGCTGGTTGCCCGGGTACAGCAATTGGCACACTTACTCCTGGCGATATCAGACCTAGAAAGAAAAAAAAAAAAAACATTTATAACATTATTGCGATCAATTAATCAAAAAATGAACTAAGATCTAATCTTAGACTTACTCGATATTAAAAAAAAAATAAAGAAAAAACGCTCTTCGTTTAGTGAATTGTTATACTTTTCTAAATTCGATTGATCTATTATAACGCATCCCGTATACCTAATAACTCTTAAAATAAAAAATACGCAATATTCGCACGGAGTAGGTAAATAGAGTTTGAAAAATTTTAAATTTAGTACAACTGCCGTGTTACGTAACGGAAAGATTTTACCGTTTATGTGTATAATGTGGTCGTAATTTCTTTTATTATTAGATCTGAAGTTATCCGTATTTCTGAACTATTGTTGGGAACGAAAAAACGGCATATATGATATACCTATAGGTAGGTACAATAAACGATGAGATATGTTATTCTATCGAAGATATACCATATAATGTAGTATATAGGTAATTGTACAGGTCGACGTGTACAAAGAGGATTTTAGAGACCATTAGAATGAATCAATCAGTCAAATCATTACCGCTCAATAGTACGTCCCGACGGATCCATGGTAGATCCAGCTCTCCTGTGGCTAGAGAGCGAGCAGCGAATGGAGGGAGTGCAGCGAGTGTGGTAGACACTCACCGGTCGAGCTGGTATTCTGGTTGTACTGATTCAGGCCCGCGGTGTGATAGGGCTGCGTAGGGCTGCAGGTTGGCCTCGCACCGTATCCAAGATGAAGAGGTTCGTAACTTGGGGGTCGCGCAACTCCACACGAATAACCGTTGTCACGTTGCTGAAGACATGCCCCAGGACTTGGACCCACCGTCATACCAACGCTCATACCCATCGGGCCCATACCACCACCTCCAGTCATTCCGGGACCTGTATGTTGACCCTGTTGACTCGGAGACGACATCGCAAAGCTCGGCATCGACGTCATTGGGCTGAAAATGAAAAGTAGAAGAAAAAATAAATAAATGAAAATAAAGAAAAGAGAAAGAACGTTATAGCGGATCATGGACCAGGATTGTTGAGACAATTGATTATATTATTGATTCACATTCTTTCTATACTTGAATCACAGTTTTTTTTTTTCTTTTTTTCTTGTTGGTTTTTTTCTACTGTACACCTACAGCTGTGATATAACTATACGTTCGTGATAATCGATCTTTTTCGTATTTCGCACGGCGTTTCCCCCTTTTCTTAGTCTAACCATCAATCAGTTAGGGGCGCGGAAGCTGGTCGAGTTGAAGAACAAAAAAGTTTGCAAAGATCGCGGGAAAGAGGGTGCAGGTTCATCTTTAGTTTCATTTTATTATTATTATTATTATTATTTTTTTTTTCATCGCTTTTATGATCGGCTGTGTCTTGTCATACCTGATTAAAACTGATTATAGCGGAAATTCTTTGCGGAAATAAAACTTTCTATACTATAACATACAATTATAATGAAACGGAGAAAAACGAGCGATTATTTTTTGGCTCCAAATTTACCTGTAGGAGTCCGGCATGCTGGGTATTCCTGGATATACAGCGGTCGGTGCAAAGCCGTGATGAATCCTCGGCGGTGATGGGGGTGCGTGAGGAGGTGGAGGCGGTGGTGGCGTAGGGTGACCGCTGACCAGACCGACACCTCCGCCGTGCGATTGCTGCGGGTTGTCCCTTCGCTGGGTACGCAGTTTCTCCTCGCGCCTCCACTTTGCCCGTCGATTGGAAAACCACACCTGAGTTAGTGGACCAGACAGAGTGACAGAGATCAATTGCTATACAGACGAAAGGTCACCCACTCCACGTTATTAATCGCGCGAGCTAACAATTTTCCACTTTTCTTTTTCATCTCTCATCGGCCCCCCCCTCTCTCTCTCTCTCTCTCACTTTCTTCCAAAACATGATAAAACCCTTTTTCTCATCCTGTTTTCATTTTGTTTTTTGTTATTTCTTGTCACAAAATTTATAAGTAAAGATACTCACCTGTATGCGAGCTTCAGGTAGTCCAATTTTTGCAGCGAGTCTTTCCCTGGCGAAGACATCCGGGTAGTGAGTCCGTTCGAATTCCTTTTCCAGGGCGTCGATTTGCTCGTTACTAAAACTAGTCCGATTTCTCTGGAGCTTTCGCTTCAGGCGAAGCCGGGCTTGGTCGTCTTCTCCACCCCCTGAGATACTCCCCGCGTTGCTGTTGTCTCCGCCGCTGTTTGTCTCGTCCGAGTGAGCACCACCCTCCAATTCAGCTACTGTAATTAAAACCAGGATACGGAACGTCAATATACGTTTATACGTGTACCCTATCGGTAGGTATATACATATATACATATAAAGGTCGGAAATCGAAGGACGTGTCAATATGACGAGGAACAGAGGAAACCTAATTATACATACAAGTAAGTTGCGATTTAATGCGCAGCCAGCTATCCAGATATTATGAAATTCGAAATTTTTGTAAATATTTTATGGAAGTTGAAACTTTTTTTTCTCTAAAAATGTTAAATATTTCTGAATCTTTGATCAAAATTATTAATACCTATACATATATACCATAATCGAAATTACAAAATCTAGGGAAACTTTTTCGATTTTACCTTGCAGTTTTTCGTTTTTCTTTTATAAAAATCGATGAAATATGATAATCGCATTTACTTTTTGCTTTTTATACCTACTCGTGGTCGCGTGCTACTAAATTTTCAAATTTTCTTTAAACATTACGATCCCATTGGTTAGCCCGGTATAGCCGCATAGTATAGGTATAGTTATAGGAGAGTACCATACAGTAACTGTACGAGTTAGGCAGGAAGGCAGGCAAGCAGGCGTCGCCGAGCGAGCGAGCCTTATCGTCGGTTTCTGGGTGAGCGCGTCGCGGCGTCGAGGCGTCGTTGTTGGCGAGGGGTTGCCGGGAGTATAGGAGGTGCGATAAGACGCCGAGCGTCCCGACGCCACTGGTTGTCCCTCTCTCACCCTACGCCCAAGGTTTCACCCCGCGCGTAGTCCCAGTGTTCGGTGTTCATCCCTTTGCGCTAATGGAAACCTGATAACAACCCCCCCTTTTCGCGCAGAATGGGGAGAGAGAGAGAGTAAAGGGGGTCTACTATCGTCGTCGGGGGATCCAATATATGCCAAACCACCCCGTGGTAGTCAGTATCTACCTACGTGGTACCAGCGAGCTACCCCTCTCACCCGTTCCTCTTAGAACGAATAAGGGGAAATACCGAAGAGAGACTGACTTCATTTTCTTAGGTTTCTCGCCTCTGGAACGGATGGAGAGCGAAGGCTGCGGGATAAGGGTTTTTGTTTTTTTTTTTTTCCTTTTACTTCTTTTATGTACAGATATGCGTATAGGTATATACATTATACCTATACCCATCTATACAAAAGTTTCATCTCTCGCGACGTTTTGTGAACGTTAAAAAATATCGCTCCTACCACGGATATTCTACAAATTATATATTTCAGATTATAGATTATTATAGAAATAAGTTTTTTTTTTTTTATTTCTCTTTGTTTCAAGTATTTGGATACCGATCATATATATGATTATCGTATCACAATTTTTGTTGTCTTGTGAATAGCGTCCATTTTCACTGAAAATTTTCTCATCATTTCAAATTTTGGTGATGTCTTCTTCTTTTTATCGTTACTAGGCATATCTACTTTTGTGAAAGTATCGCCAGTGATAGCTGGATATAAATTTCAGAGAGATTAACCGTAAACGGTTAACCGTTATGAGAAGTTTTACTGACTACGATCAGGGGTAGGTATATAACGACGATGCTCCAGTACTTATAGTACCACGTTATATACAGAACGTAGGCAAAGGTGAAGGCTCACGTTCTAGCTGTGTATAGGCGTTATAAACAGAATCAGGTTTGAGATAAGTTTCGTAGAGGCTGGAGGCAACGTTCAAAGTTAGAAGTACGTATAGATACACTTCTGTGGCCCACAACCCTGGTTCCTCCCGCAAAGTCGGTAGTAAACTTGATAAACTCCGGTTAAGAGAACTTGGTGGTTGACTTTGCCGCCTCGTTTTGTACCCAGGTATATATATATATATATATATATATATATATATATATATATATATATATATATATATATATATATATATATATATATATATATATATATATATATATACCTATAGGTATTTATGTGTCTAATACATCTCTACACATTGGTATATATATAAATACCAACCTATAATCGTACATATAACCACGGTTTTACACATACGTATACACATACACAAATGTACTTTATTGTTCGTGTAAATTTACTAATACCAATATTCTTATTGTATATCAACGTATATACTGCAGACTAGTTTCCGGTTCTTGGCAAGAACACAACCGGGGATCAGGTTAACGCGTTGAGCACGTCTTAAACAGTAATTAAAACTATTGTGTTGGTAAAGAGACGTAGATACTCGGTCGATTAATGAAACGATTACAGAAAGAGCGAACTGTTGGTGTGAAAGGATCCTCATCTCTCAGTTTCCTTCCACTATGAAGAAAATTATTTTTCGTATTTCTTATTTTGATCTACTGGAGAATAGCTGGATAAAGATTTAACCTCGTGGTATAATCGTCATAGATTAGTATTAACTTGGATTTGATCAAATATTGACTCAAGAGAGAAGGGGTACTGCAAAAAATAGCGGGAGATCACCGCGTCACACGCGTGGCCATTTTGTAGCTGAGAGATTTTGTTGAGTCTGAATCAGGTTTTGTGTCATGTCTCTCTAGAGACTTGGGAAAGATGCTGGTTATGGAGAGGGAGAAGAGAGAGGCTGCAAGATTCCCGGTCCTCCTCTAGCACCATTATATCTCGCGGAAATCTTCTCCGTTGGATGTCGGCAACCGCGAATCGCGATGGCGGAGTTAGAATATCCGTTTAGGAGGCAGAGCCAAAAAATATGGTATATACAACGGTATTTTACACGGTTTAGGGTATATCTACTTATCTTATAAAAGAATCGTATTTTATCTATAACACAGTTTCATGATTTAGCTGTTAGAGAGAAGATAGGAAACCCAAATTACTGAGGCGTGAACATCTCTAAAGCACCTAGCAAGGCATGTATACAAAGTGAATGCATGTTATATGTATATGGAATAAACGCGTTGTGTTCGCGTGCCACGACAGAAACAATGGTGACACATTAAGTGCATGCATGCCGTTTGATTGGTATTATTTGAATAACAAGGATCGAAACTCATTGAAATTGCGCTGCATTAAACTGAGCCTTAGAACGACATACCTACCTGCATTATAACATCCAGTCGACTCGGTAGCTCAAGTCGAGTCGCATGGAGGTTTAATAATTGAAAATGGTACTCAACTAAACGTTAAAACTTGAACATCTTTTGTGTTAATTGTTGGGTGAGGAAACAATTGCACAACGAACGAACAGCTATGCGCTATTTGATCGCATTGTTACAGCATAAAACGGCAATTCGTATAGTATAGTATCAAAGGACGCCTGTTTCAATAGTTTCACTTCGTATAAGTAGGCATTTACAAATTCCGTAAGTATCAGTGCAATAATACATCGCGGGTTATTGCTGTAGGGAATTCAATGAGACGCGTGCCTCACAATTATAGCCTTTTTTTTTCTTTCTTTCTTTCTTCTTCTTCTCTATAATATGAAACCACTCTTCTTCTCGCAGGTGATAGACACTCGACTCTCATAGTTATACCATTTTATAATATAATATAACACAATAGCTTCTATAACGCGACATAATATGTCATTCGACTGCACGAGTACCTCTTCGGTACCATTCTCTGTTCTAAAATCAAACCCCGCGCCCCATATGTGCCTACCATTTGCTAGGTAGACATAGATTGATAAATGGACATTCAATTGAATCGCCTGTGCAGGCAAAAATCCGTAAAAAAGTTAACAGTTCAAAATTTGCGTAGTGGAAATGAAAAAAAATAAAAAAATAAAAATAAATAAAATCTTTGAAATAGTTTAAACCAAGTTTTTCGTGCGTGAAAATAAGATTTGATTTTGGATTGCGAAATTAGAAACTGTCAAAAACCATCGATGAGTGATGACGTTGGTAATAAACCGTGAGGATCAGTTATTTCTAATGTTGAACCCCCAGGGGAACCATGCGAACCACTCGACGTTAAACCCACCGCGACTGATGGGTTTTCTTCGACAATTGTGACGCCCCTAAAAACGATGCCAATGATACAGATGTCACATATTAGGGTCCCAGTTTAGAGTATCAATGTGTATAATGCATAATGCTTCAAGGTATGCTCATAGGTAGACACGCCACTAAATAGGGGTGTCGGCCATTAGGGGGATGTGGCAAACTATTTTCTGGCTTTTTATAACGGTACGAGCTATAGGGACATCGGGGTACAGGATAGGTGAGATTCACGGAGGATACCGTTCCGGTGTGACACCCTTAGCCATTGATATTAACTCCACAATGTATGTACGTATGTGCAGTAACGTGATGCAGCTCCGAGCCCCTAGCTAGAATTATTATTCTCAGTTCAACCAGAAGACCCCGGATGACAACGAGCGGCCATTCAAACTGTTAGTGACGGCCATTCAAGCCATCCAATGCACGTTAACAGGGTGGTAAACGTTAAACTTACCTCGTATGCCTTACACAATGTAAACCCAATCGGTATATCTTATGTTATAGACAGACGCACAAATCATTTTAGAGTTAAGTATTTAATACCCAGATGTATAGGAGCTTCTTTAAAAAATAAAAATATATATTTTAACTTAAGTTACAATCGTCGTTAATAAATAAAAAAATTTATTTCAATTGTTTTTCCAAATTTTTTTTTGTTTCAAAAATTTATCCAAATCATCTCATCGGATATAGGCGTGTACAGTATTCTATATACCTACATCATGCTGCAGCAGTTTGTACTCGTAAATTCTAGAGCGCCGGGAGGAGGGGGATCTGATAAATTTATCCCTAGGGATTAGGCATCGGGCTGAACAGGATTACGCCTTGTATAGATATATACATATATTATACTAGGCGGCTGTATACCTATATATTTATATATATATATATATATATACATATATATGTATAGTCGGCGTATTTTCCGAGGCACAGATTGTAGCTCGCTCCCTCGGTTTTGCCGCAGTATAACCGATCTCATCTGATAATATATATATATACCTAATATATATATATATATATATATATATATACTATAACGTAATATCCGACGGATACTTTGCGGACTAGATTCCATTGTGCGTATTCTGCCGCATTGTTTGCCTAGACCACTTGAAGTGTACATGTATCTATATATACTCTATACTTAGGTATAGGTATATGTAATAATCTATACCTATATCTGTTTGTATATCTGAAATTTTAAACCGTATATCGTTTTATATTGAAATCGAAATTAAAAAGGCAAATGCGGTAAAACGAAAGTGAAACACTCTAGTAAAGTTTTTTACACGTGGACCTCCGAGGTATAAAGAGAGGTGAGGGGTATGAGGATAAGGAGCCCTGTTGGCTCTCTTGGAAACTTGCAAAAGTACATCGCGCGGGAACTCGAGAGGCCGGAAGTAATTGGGCAAAGCGAGCGACGGAAGTGCGCAATTCTTGTTATTTAGTGGGTGTGCGGGAAAGTTTGCCACGGCGTATAACAGTTAAGTCGAGTTAAGGCAGCGAAATAAGTCACGCCAACCCAAAATCTCTGCTTCCTCCGACTTTTCGCCTTCCATTATACATACCTATATACTTATAGGAGTACATATACCTATACCTACCGCTGATGCACTCCTCCTTTTTTTTTTTTTTTTTTTTTTTTTTTTTTTCTTTACCCACAGCTCTTGTTTCTCAAACTTGTTATTTTTTTCGACGGAAACGATCCTCTTCGAAGTTCAAACCATTGCCACAAAACGTCCGTATACTTGTTCATATTTCAATTTCTTTTCTTTTTTGTAATTTCTTTTTCCCAATTTAAGAAAGATTTTTTTTTTTTTTTTTTTTCACGTAAATTAGATAGAAATTAACAATCGCCGTTATGGAAGGGTGCATGAGAACGAGAGGGTGAGCCAACGGTAACGGCTAAATTTGATCGAGTTTCGAGACTAAGGAGATTTGCCGCGCGAAGCTCGTTCGAGCGTTTGTTGGCAAAGAGGATTGGAGTCCTTGCTGAAGAGCGGGAGAGAATGGGGGCGAAGAGGAAGGGGGGGGGGGGGGGGGGGGGAGTTACAAACGAATCACGTAATAACCCCATATATATATATATATATATATATATATATATACGATGTACATACATATATACATAACTATAGATGTGTATATATACATATACACAATATAGGAGCGCGAAAACGCTCCTGTATATTTGGTCCCGATTCTAATAGAGTTTCCAATACGCACGCTCCCTTTTCCATACCAGTCTGTTTCTCCTCATCACTAAACTAAATCTCTCCCTCTCACGGCATATATATCCTCTTCCGCTAACGCGATTAGCGATCTTCGGTAATAGCTGCGGCGAAGGTTAGACGAGAGGGGAAAATATGGTTTATTGATACTCCGCGAGGACCGTAGATATCTTATATATATCGTTCTCTCAACGTCCGGACGATCATATCAAGTGTGCGGAATAAGCTTATCGTTATAGCGGTTGAAAATATGGTTGAAAATAGTTGAAAATTTAAGACGGAAACTATTCGATAAGAATAATTGAACAAAAGAAGCTTAAGTTATATTATAATCGCAAGCTACGCTTTATTCAATTAGCTATTTAAGAGCAGTAAGTGCGGATGAATTATTATGTGAAACAATGAGGAGTAGACTGTTGGAGAATGAAGAATAAAAGGAGCAATTGAAACCGCGGAATTATACTTGTTATAAAATTTAACCAATTTCTACGTCAAGTTTACCGTCCCTTGACCGTACCCGCGGTTACTTGAGAGGTAGTAACTTTATTCCGTTGAGTGATTAAGCGCGGGAAAAGAGGTTCGAAAAGTTTCAGTCAAAGTTTCGAGTCGAACCTCGCTACTGCCAACGCGCACTAATATCCCGAGCAAACTTGGCAGCCACGCTTACGGTTGGTTAAACTGGCAAACATTGACTGACGATGGCAGGGGGGTGGAGGGGAGGTGGGCCGGGAAAACCTAGCCTAACTTTTCTCCTGCATCGTCATCCCTAAACCCTATACTATAACCCCGGTTTCTGTAGGCAAGGCCTAGGCGTTTGTTCACATCGGTGGAATACGCCGCCGCTTTAAATTCAACCGCATCTTTGCATAAGGTGATACAATTCCCATTTAAATCTTCGAGGTGGAGTACCCAATCTTCGTGAAAACGGTAGCCATGATTATTTTTCTTATATTTATTATACTTTTATAGTATTTCCCACGCGTTCAACTCTCAATTTAAAATTCCCTCGGGAGTTGGTACTCCCCTTCTGTGATCAGGCTGGACCACACTGTATCGTTGAAGAGTATTAATAGTCAGTATTCGTGTATTAGGGGTCCGGCTATAGTTTGCCGGTGTTAAACTCAGCGCGGCGAGATACCTACCGCGGAACAATTCCTCGGGGAGTCTGGAGGAGCAACTAGTTGTTAAACAGTTTGTTGGTTCCGTTATCCCAAGGGACAAGTAAGGATTCGCCTCTGGCTAAAACGGGACGATATAATTTCATCGAAAATATCGGTGGAAAACCGTTAATATACATGTCGTTATACTACACTTGGGGAGTGCGAGCGAACGAGCGAGTGAGCAAGCGATTGATTGATTTGAAGTTTCGTCACGTACTTATCGACCTTTCATTATAATATTTTAACCACGGAGATAGCAACAGACCAGGGTTTAGTGATCGTTTCAAATTCATCGCGAGACACGCGTTCTTCCCGTTTTTCAGAAGGGCCTTGACAACAAATAGTAAAAACATGAGCTTCATAGTCAATCCATGCATTAAGCAATTACGCTCTGGAGTTCCATCATTGTACAAATCGCTTGCGTAAGGCCATGGGCTTACGACCGGCGTTTATTTACACACAATATACAGCGAGTAGGTGTTAGTTCATTTTTTTCCTCTTCTTTGGTCAGGTTCCCTTTTAAACATTTCTAGTTACCGTGGGCGCGGTTTCAGGGTTAATCACTGAGGAAATCAAGGAATGTAGTTCATTGTCCTTTCTGTTGTACGCACTACCTTCTCCTCCTCCACCTCCTCCCTTCATAGACAATTAATCCGGTTTGTAGACGCCACTGGACAAGCATGGGGTGCGAAGCCCGGAGCCGAGAACCCGCACAAGAGCCCCCAGGCGCAAAACATACCTCTAGGTATTCAATTATACGAAGACAGGCTTGCTTGTCTCTCACTCGATTCTCTCTTTCGAACTTAACTAAGCTCCAGGTTTTCTCATATAATTACTTCACCGAGTAGATAAAAAACAAAAAAAAAAAAATCATACTTTCAATATACCAAAAGGTATGATACATGAGTTTCTCGTATCTCTCTATTCGCTCAATTGAGTTCACGTCTATGAATTAAAATTTGACTTTCTTGAGGGAATTATTCGTTTAAAAATTGTGATTAATACCATTCGGATGACTTTTACTGCAGTAAAATCTGTCACTCCCTGCATTGCACACATATACGGTGCGGATTGTACACACACACACACACACACACACACACACACACATGTATATGTTTCAGCAAATAGGGGATTGTTGTTAAAAGCTCTATATCGTAAAGCAGCTTCAACGTGGTGCGAGAACTGCAGCCCGTAGGTTCAGCTTCAGGCAGCCCGAACAGCCTAGCAGCTACGACCTACGGTCTACGGGCTCGCCGGTGCCTGCGACAGAAGGGAGAGGCATCTCACCCTTCTTTTGTCCCTGGCAGGACCCGATATTGAAATGGAGTCGTTTAACTGTGAGTAATTTGCTTTGCAGCGCTTGTACGCGCGGTATCTCGCCCTCCCCCCTTCCTCTTCCCTCCCCCCCATCCCTGCACCCCGTAATTCTCTTTCTCTTTCTCTCTTTATCTCTCCCCAGGTTTTGCCACGATTTTAGCGAACGTATAATCCGTATAGGTATAATATGTACATACATATATGTATACCATTGACATTCGTCATATGCGTATGGAAAGATTTGTTACTATATACACGTAGAAGTTAACACCAACTATATATCATTAGACGGTTTATTCATATTTTACCGATACTTCTGATGAAAGTCGACCGTTTATATTATCGTGAACCGATTTAAACTATCAAGCTATGCAGGGATTGGATAATTTTTTTTTTTTTTTTATATAGAAACTTATACCGCCGCAAAACAATAATAAAGGGTTCTTTTGACTTTACATATATTGTAGAATTTTTTTTTTTTTCTTCAAATTTTTTTTCCTCTTTATATTTCGTTATTACAACATCCAATATCCACGCTTGTGTTCTTTCCTCTGAGGGGGGATATATGTGCCTCCTTCTGTGGAGCATAATAAATCTCTCTTTCCATCCCTTTCTCTTCCTCTCTATATCTATCTCTGTTTCTCGGCAAATACGATCCCTTATACTGTCTAAAATCCCCTTCAAAGAAACGCGGGCCTTAGGCACAGCTGACGGTAAAAGTTGCGCGAGATAACTCCGCCTCAAGCTGTATAGGTATATAGGTAAAGTGAAGAAATTTGAAAATTTTCAACGTTGTTTTTCAGGTCGTGGAAAGTTCCTTGTATAAAGAAATTAAATTGTAAAAAAAAAAAAAATAAAATAAAAAGATCCCGTTTTTTTTTTATACCTTACGATATGCGGATAATAGAATTGCGTAAAATTGATATTAAAAAATCAGACACTCTGTATGTGCGCGATGCAACGTATTGCATACTTACGACGTGAGTAATAGCCGTGAGTACCATTGAAAGTGGTAAAATGAATTTCAGATCGATCATATAATGTAATATGAGGTTTTGCACGGGCGAGATTCGTCCCTGCAATTATAAAAAAATATTGATATTGTTGCTGCAATTCTTTGATTCCGTGAATAAATTTCACTATAGGTATATGTTTAGATATTATGAACGATTTATACTTGGTGAGCTATTACAAGCGTATATCACTTTCATTGGATGCTGTTTCATGGATTGAGTTCAGCAAAGAATTATTTACTTGTGCGAAGAAGTCACGCGCGAAGGATGAACGTGATTTGAATATAAACCGAAACTGGGCGTCGGGGCGTTCGATTTTTAAATCTGCACTTGTACCGAGTCGTAAATAACTTACGTTTTTTTCTATCTTCTCATGCCTATTAATTATTGCAATTATAACAATTATGTAATTAGATGATTCTCTATTTAGAAGAACAAAAAATAAAATGAAATAAATGAAAAACCAAACAAACAAGAAATTTTTAACGTAAAGCGTGACACAGATTTAAATATGTTTAAAAAAAAATTGGCAACGATTATACTTTTTATTATATGAATAATGATGAGATCGAGTATAGAGGATGACGACGATACGTTGGCCAATTCTTCGAGGACTCATCGTCGCATGCGTTTTTAGGAGGCCAATGTCATACGACTGCGTGTTGGTCATCACGGATCAGATCCCGAAGGAGGAATTATGTTATATTGTATGAACAACTCGAACCGTTTAACTATGCAGATCGCGCGCCTCTAGTTGGTATAAAACGACACACCACCAGGCACAAATCAGTCGTTCAAAAACAACGAGGGAGTACATCAGGTTTTTCCCACAATCAATCTTGCATTATGAAGGTATATCATATCTCGAATTAAAACCTAACTCTTCGTTGATTATCGGTATTCAAACATTTTCAATAAAATTAATCACTGCAATCTGCAATCTTCTGATTTCAGGTCCTAATAGTTATCAGCGTTCTCTTGGCTCTCGCTTTCGGGGAACCCCCTGTCTACCGTCAACAAAATCAGCAGCAAAGAAGATACTACTTTGCTCGGCAAGAGGAAGAAACTACTCCTTTTGCTCCAACAGAAACCCCGACTCCAGCAGAAGCTCCGTATCCAGCATCGGGATGGAAGCCTGATGGTCCAGCATTTGATCTGCCCCAAAGACAGGTGGGAAATTCTTACGTACCATCAAGATCGTTTGGTAGTCGGACTCCGACTATAAAGCAACAGTATGGTGCTCCGGATTCTCAGGCTGCAGAAGTACAGCCTCAGGAAAATCAACAACAGCAACAGCAACAGAGATTTGGAAATTCAGAGTTCCAGGCTCGTCAGCAGCAGCAGCAGCAACAACAACAGCAATTTTCAGACTCGCAAAATCAGTTCCAACAACGGCACTATCTTGCCGCAGTCTTTCAACCCCAGATTAACCAATATGGCGTTCCAGAACCACAGGAACAATTCCAACCCCCACGACCAGACCAGGAATACGGAGTTCCTCTAACCACTACCGAGGAACCAGCTACCACCACAGAAATTGAAGACTCAACCACGACCTCAACACCGCAGACGGATTCCGAGGTAAGTTTTATTTTTTTAAACTTTTTTTTCTCTTTTTCTTCTTATTTTATACAGAGCATGCAGCTCTGGACTTTATAGCAATACTATAATTTCCTTGATCAGAATATTTAATGGTAGTTTAAACGGAATTATCTAATTACTCTGCACTGATGTTAAATTTATTTCGCGACTAACAAAAATTGCAAAACAAAAAAAAAAAAAAGAAAAAGAACGGAAAGAATTTGAAAGATAATTTTCGTAATGTACCTAAATGATAAAGAGGAGAACAACGAGATGAAATAATGAAAAAATCCGTAATAAACGGAAAAAAAAATTCTGTTTCAAGACCGAGAATTAAAAAGCATGATTATCTTTATTTTAACCTCCGTTAGGTCGAGCCTGTAAATTCGGTGAATGAGTTAGATGAGGAAGGTGATTTGGACGAGCAACAAGCCCAACAGCAGCGTCAACAAGGCGAATACTACATCGCCCTTCCCGACGGTCGTTTACAACGTATCCGTTACGTCAGTCACCAGGACATAGAGGCGATGAAATATTTCGCTAAAATACGAGCTGAGAATGTAGAACCTCTAAGAGGACCGATTTACTCCTACTCTCCACTTCAAGAGGTACAATTCGCTCCTGCAAGTTTACGTTTAGCTCCAAACTCCGCGGATTCATCTTTCGCATCTACTGCAACGTCTTCTTCATCGGCTAAACTTGAACTTCAAGAAGTGGCTGCTCCGTCACCTCCACTTGCAGCGGTAGTTCAGTACCCCTACGATGCACCCTCATCCGTTATTCCTTTGGGTGGTGCTTCAAGCTATTCAGCAAACTACAGAATTCCGGCTTCCACGGAGCGTAGATATTTTATTAGTTTTTAATAAGAAGTTATTTTCTCTTGTCATCGACGTGGATAAAGTTGCGGAAGATTGTAAAGGTATCGTAGAGTTTAATTTTCAATTATTTTAACATTACCAATTTTTTATTGGTTTCTTCCTTCTTTACAAAAACTGAACCATAAAATTATCGGAAATTATTAAAAACCCGGGAAATTTTACATCGACGTTACGTAGTTTTTCATTCGATGCAGTTTTATCAAGCTTATCGTATTGTAAAAATTGAATCTGATGAACCCATACTAATCGGCATTGTCTTAAAGCTTTTTAAATCTTACTATAAACTCCGGCTTTGCTTACGTATTTATTTTGCTCATTTTATTCTTCTGCATATTATGTATGTACAAATCTATGTGAAATATAAATCGCAAAGATGTATATAACAAAAACAAAAAGTTTTAGAATTGATTGTGTGATCCTCTCCACTAGTTAACGTAAAAAATAACTCTATTTCGACACGCCGTGCGCAAAGTTCGATTTTGCGCCCGCTTCGCGTGCACAAAATTCAACTTTCCGCACTGTGTATCGAAAAACAAGGTTCGATACGTGTGCGAAAGATGATTCTCGAATCGTGTGATTGTCACCTTCGTTTCGCTCGGGCGAAAGACTTCACACTCGTCCGAGAATCAACACTTTCGCACTAGTATCGAAATGTACTATTTTGTGTTTCTACCATACCGACGCGATATGATATACCTACTGGAGAAGTATAAGGTACGTTGCAGCAATGGCGGACTGTCGACCGCGTATGTCCTAATGTGCAAGTACGTACACAGAGATATATGGCTATGTAAAAAATGCATGTATATGTATAGGTATATTTCATAGTGTATATACATGTAGATACGTATATATGTATATATAGATATATATATAGCGAGTTATAGGGTTCCTCGAGGGGGTTATGGGTAGGAGGACCTGCTGGCATGTAGACGCGCGCGCGCGCCCACCGCACCGCAAAATTCCAGAAATTTAATATCGCGCTCATCCGGTACGAAGGCAGCCAGGATTCGCGGGCGTTTTATAAGTTGCCTCCCTCCATGATTTTCCCTTAACCTCCTCTTCGCTATACACCCTTATCTTGGTTTTCCCTTTAAATCTATAAAAGCTAAGGTTTCCGAAGGAACGAATAAAAGAACGAACGAACGAACGAACCAACGTTACAATTTACCGGTTATACAGAACCTATGGTTAAAATCTTCTACAAGATCATTATAGATAATGTTGACATGTTATTATCAATAACGTATGTACCGATTGAGAATATTTGTTATTTTCATTCTCCCAAGAATCCTTAAAATCGTTAAAATACCTCGAACTTGTGTTGTATAGCTACTTGCGGAGTAAAATCGTAGAAAGCCATCGAACAGGTTTGTTGTGTATCAAGTATATTAATAACGGTGTGTAATTTGATAGGAGAGAAATTCCGTGAATCTGAAATTTTTATTTCATTATAAAAAGTGAATTATCGATTGTATTATTATAATGGTTCGAAAAATTTAGATGGTGGATAATTAGAACAACTCTAAATAAAAATAACTAAAAATATTAAAAAGTTGGAATTTATGACACCCTGTGTACCGGAGTATATTTGAATTTTGATTTTCGCGAAAACTAACTTTCCAAGTTGCGGTCCTCGACCGTGAGCAGATCCGCGATTCGACCAGCCGGCGCGTATGCTACCCTTTTTCACCCCTGCTATTCGCGACGGGGATTCCCGCCATGCTATATCCCTGAGGATATTAATTTTTTCCGGAAGTTTCCTTCCGGCCGAGGGCAACGATATTTTTCGCATCAATTTAATTTCGGAAAATATATATATCCATATATCTTGGATAAAAATAATGTACATACATATACATATATACAGTCGTCTGCATATAGTGCGGGTATATACATATATATATATACCTGCCCATCGTAATCTCGTATTAACGAAATTAAATTGTTTTCCTAAATTTTTATTTTTATTTTATTATTCCCTCTATATTAATTCCTCCTTTTAATTTTTTTCCACTCTCTTTACTACCCTTCAAAATCTCCATACTGTACAGTATCGCCGTCTATAACGACTGATAATCACTCCTTATAACCAAAGGCGCGCTGTACGATCGTGATCTAATAATTAAACCGTATCCCAACATATATACATCGCATAAATATAAAAAAATAGGTAAAATACTTGAAGTAATATATATATACCAATATATGCCTATATGCATATAGTTATGTATTTGGTATACCTACAACGGTGAAAAACAAACCCTATACCAAAACGCTCTCCTCGGTTCTCCAGATTCGACATCTGTCGTCGTCGCGACGTGCAGCGTTGTATATTATATGTATGTAGGTATGTATATATGTATTACTGCAGAAGTAAATCCTGCGCCACCCCAGCTGGAGCCAGCCCGCGATCTCCTGTTGTTTTCGGTTGTTTGCCTCGTTTGTCTCGTCTCTACGAACGGGGTTCTGAGATTAAGAAAATAGCGGGAGTCCCCGCGGTGTGTGGGAACGCGCCATCAGAAGCCAAAGTTATCCACATCCCAAGTCACAGCCTAGCCGTGTCAAAGTCTGCATATATACGAATATACGTGTACATAAATGCGAGCTAGTGAAGGGTTGGAGTTTGGGTTTAACTCGAAAACTAATTTCTCGTACTTTTTAGAAGATTCTGAAGTTTTTTTTTTTTTTTTATCGCGGAAGAGTACAGAAACGTTGTATTAATTTTTTTTCTCCTATTTACTCCCTCGAAAAAACTCTCGAAAATATTCTTTTCAGAATCTTCTAAGCTTTTTGGAAATAATAAAAAATCATTTGCCACTCGAATCTATCGCTACTCCGTTTCACCGTCGTCCGTGTGATTGGGGACCTCCCGCTGACGCATACGTCGAACTCTGCCTTTGGCGAGGCACCTGCTTTCACGGTAGCCTTTTGTTCTCAATTTGCCCTCTTTACCCTTACGGTGTGTATAGGCCGCGTCTAGTAAAGGCAGAAGCCATCAGGCCTCGGTACGACGGCGTGGCGTCTCGCCTGTGTATACCTATACAGAACACAATTGCATCCCGTCACACGCAAATAACTCGTCAATATTAGAGACCCGGAAAATACAATACGGTGCTAAAGCTCAAACAATGGTTTTGGCCAACTAAGCCGAGCTGCTCCCGTCTTAATCAACGATCTAAACCTCCCTCTACCTCGTGGGAGTATTTCATTAATTCATTAATTCCATTCACAGTCTATTTGAATAAAAAAAAAATAAAAAATTTCTTCAAAATTATAATCTTAAACAAATTTTCTATATCCAATAACTGTAACCATAAGTCACCGTGAAAATTACATCAAGTTTGTTCAAGCTGGTTTGAGAGTAAAAAAAAAATAAAAATGAAAAACCTTTTCAAAACTCTATATGAATTTTCTCACCGTAGTTTTTCAAAAATAATTAGTCAATCGTTACGAAAAAAAAAAAACAAAAAATTATTCGTAATATTTTAAATCGATTAATTGGAGTTTTTCTTTCAATAAATTTATTTATTATATATATCGTTTATAGAATCGTGGTAAAAATCATCACCGCGGATAAAAAAAGAAAGACAGAGTATAATAAAGGATGGGTATGCATACCTATACATAGCGTTTATGCGATATCGGTTTTTCCGACCGATTAATGCGCTGGCGTTGGTGGACCACAGACTAAATCCGGGTATAAGTTTTAACGAATAACTGGAAACGGTTGAAAACAAAACGCCCAACACGAAATACAAAGCTTAACGTGCGCGCTTTGCGGTTAACAGCCTAGTCCACCACTGTGCGTTTATTTGAGGTTGAAATTCGGGAAAACCGCCAATGAGGGATCCGGCATTCCCCACTTCACCGAGAAGGGTTTACGTTTAGGTTTAGGTGCGGGTATTTCGGTTGGGTTAGTATTCGCCTCTTTAAAACAAACCGGTTGTTCGATTTGTGGCAAAGAGAATATCCAATCTACGATTTCGAAATTAACTAACGGTCATAGGATATTCGGATCTGGAAAAATTCTCTTCCAGTTACGTAAATCGTTTCAGACGTATGTAGTACGTATCTCACCTCTGCAGACACATGTAAATACTCATATCTATACATTTCAAACCCTCACATATCTATATACGTGTCCATATTTTTATACAACACTACCCGGATTTGAGCTCACGTTATGGGATTTCCTTAGAGAGCTCTTCACGGGGTGCAATTCAAAGAGTCTGCAGGTTGAGGGTCTCGTCTCTTTTATTCCCCGCGATATCCTTCGCCCCCTTTTCACCCTGGGTGACTCCTGATTCGCTTGGTAATGCCAATCGATACATCACACCGACAAAATTACCTCTTAAGGGTTTCAAACCCTTCTGCAGTGTTTCTCCCTCGCTGCGTTATACTTCTATCTCTATTTATTTTTTCACCATTCTTTTTATTTTTTTTCATACTTCGTATACTCTTTCCCATAAAATTCAACTACTATACATACAATTATAGCTAAATAAGTATATACAGCAAACAAACTTGTATGAAAAATTTACAAAGAAATTCTGGAAGATTTTTTTATCGACTTGACTTAAGTCCTTTTTTCGATTTCGAAAGATATGTGTATATTTTTTTATTCAAAAAATCTGCCTACTTATAATGTGGATTTAAATTCCTGAAATTCATTATACCTTATAACGCCAAGTTATGATACATTGATCAATCGATCCGTGACTAATTTCCGGATCAAGACAAGAGCAGAAAACGTATATATCTAGGACTCGGCTATCCTAGCTCATAACACAAGAAGGTTTTATTCTAGTCTCTAGTTTTCTTGATCTTTCTGTACCCGCGCGATTCGCGGGTCGTTGGTCCGTCGGTTTGCGTCAATCAGCCAACATCGCGTCGGTCAGCGTCACTCGTCGTTGAGCGTCTCCACGTACCGATTTATCTTAGGCGTCAATCTACCGACCTACCGCCACGTCTCAGGTTACCCGTCAACCGGGGGTCCTTCCTCTACCGCTACCCTCCGCTCCGTCGCTTCGCGTTCTTTGTCTATCGGTTTTTATCCAAGAACCGAGCCGGACCTCTAGATACGATCTGTATATACCTGTATTAATATACATGAATGTATATATGAAGTTATATATATATCATTTATGTAGAATAACACGTATGGTTTATATGTATAGGTTAGATCTACATATTTTTATTCATGTTTATGTTAGCTGCAGGACATATTATTGAGTTAAGGCGGTGTTATACCTGTAGTCATTATTGACCGGACCACATTGTCCCGATTGTAGGTTATCGAATTACTATAACTATAAACGGATATATTAAGTCGATCCTTGTTACGGTGTCTTAAGAAGCATTGGGTTAATGCTGTAATCCGAAATTAGATGAAATCTGGTAAACAAGTTCATTTTTGTGGATAAAAATGACGGCGAATTTGACACGTTCTCATATCGTTACAAAATTTTGCACAATTATTACGATATACGATATATCGAAGATCATTGACGCAATAATATCAATCTAACCGTTTTTTTTTTTTTTCAGTCAAAAATTATAGCGATGTAATTCGAAAGGCTGTAATTTTGATTTTTTTTTTATTAATCTGTGCAAAGCAATATTCTGATTTTCGATTATACTTTGAGTCATGCGATATTCTGACTCGATAGACTATAATCATGACAAAAAAATAGAAATTTTAATATCTGTTACCGACAATCCGGACCTCCGCATCGCCTTAAGTAACGACCATGATGGATGTATTAAAAAAAAAATTTTTTTTCATGATTTTTCGATCACTCGAGGATCGTGTAATCTCATGGCATGATATATGGATTAGAAATGGAACAAAAGTGAACATTAACAAAAGGTGTAGATATACTTTTGTCTCATTTCTTATCTGAGTCTCAAGGGTAATGGGTATCGGTAGTCTGAAATAAATTCCTCGAAGAAGATTTTTTCACGTATTATATGTATACATAAGTATATCGATTCCGGATTGTATATTCTCCGGTTTGATTTTAAGAGATAGGATATGTCGGTCCACTAAGTCCTATCCGATCATTTCATCGGTGAAGGCGGACGTCTCCTCGGATCTTTGTTGTTACCGTATAAAGTTCGTAGAGGCCTCAGCGTATTCACGTGGCTCCCGACATTATTTCAATGGGCAACGTCGCGCCGGGGGCCTCCGAGGTAAGAAACAATAGTCGAACGACCCGCGCCGTGTAGTGTGCTTACCCCCTTCGCGGATGCGTAAATAGAGAGCCGTTGTAATGCTCTAAAGCTCCCTCTCCAGATCTTTCTCTCTCTCTTTCTCTTTCTTTCTTTCTCTCAATTTTGTATGCAGTGTACCCTAGTCTGGGATTGAGTCTACCCCCTCCCCCTTACATTCGCAGGTCTCTTAAACAACGAGTAAAAATTCTTCTTCGACATGGAGAGCTGCAGAAAAAATAAAAAAAAATAAATAAAAAAAAAAATAAAAAATAACGCTGCTTAACGCACCACCTAGACCCTCGCCAGTCGCGGCCTTATATACCTATACATCGCTGTATGCAACCAACAATGCGCCGCGGCCCTCCATTGTAAAATTCTACGCCATCTTCTTGTCCTTCTTCATCATCTTCATCATCATTATCATCATTTTCTTCTTATTTTTTGTATCGTTATCATTTTTGTTAGTCAAAAGGGGTTTTGCGAGGATGAAAAGAAGGAGTAAATCGCAATCTTGATTACGAGGGATGACGTTATACTTATATGAACGTTAGTCGCACATATCTATATACAACATTTCAGCCACCTTCTACTTTATATTAAAAATTGGGATAGGTATATGTAATGTATGTACAGTGATTCCTCGTTTTGTATACCTGCGTGTTACTTCACATAAATATTACCATCAAAGAGCAATCAAACGCTTAAAGTTTGATGCGGCGATGATTGCGGGATAATCTGTTTTGCTTGGGGTTCTTTGGCTCCCGAAACGACGTTCGCCCGAGGCGTTAGCTCGCTCACCCTACATCGTACCTTCGAGTCTTTCAACGTTCTATATGTATCCATCTATGTGTGGGGATGTGTAGGTTGTACACCCGCCCCGGTAAACTCAAGTTGGCAAAGCGGGTAAAACGGGAGCAGCAGCTTCATGGTTATCCTATAAACACTCCCTGTGTACAAATTCCCCGCGCGCGCATCTCCGTAACATCCATCCCGCGCACTTTCGCTCGAGCTTTAGCTATTCCTGATAAATCCCGCCTGCGGGCTCACGTGCTTCTGAACAGTAGAAACAGTTGCCATATTTGATTGCCAGTTCAACCTCCTCCCATCACCCCTTAGACCGCAGGATATATTCAAAAGGCGAGTCAGAATCAGAGGGACGTACAAGAAATACAACGTAGAATGTATAAAAATTGAGAGAAGAGTCGATCTGGATTCTAAAATTTTTGGTCTAATCAAGTTCGGAGGATATTTTGAAATTTTTCGAACCGATACCGGCGGTTAAAGTTTAAATAGAAACTTTAAAGTGAGAAATTTGTGGCCTGATTTAACGCCCTTCTGTTTCTGTATAAGCAAAACGCCGGGTAACCGCGCGTGTATAACCGCTACCACTGCCCGTGACACACCCTGGGTACTGAGGCAAAAAAAAAAAAAAGAAAGAAAATAATAAAAAAAAAAAACTAAATAAATAAAATGCCCGCAAAGGAGTTCCGTTTGATGTGTACCGCCAAAGGGAATGAGCGAAGTAGGGAAACCCGGTGGTAGCCACCAAATTACAATTATATTCCAAAAGCTCTGCCATGTGCACGCGCTTGGGTGTCTGTACGCATGTATGTATGTATGTACATAGAACTAACGTGGTACGTGGGTGCCTTATGTATATCTATAGATGTTTGTATGTATCTACAATGTACATAGAATACAATATATAGATATATACGTATGTACGTATGTATGTATAATAGATACTGTTTAATACGTATATAATTAGTGGGAAACCACCGGAATTACCCTGCCAAATAGATATTCCTATATTAGTATATCCGTTTCACCTGACAAATTAATTAATTAAAATCTCGTGGTTTTGGCTGAATTGTGATTACATAGATTGGTATACCTATGTAATTCATTTTTAATTTTTTTTTTTTTTTTTATTATACATTTTTCTACCATTGAAATAATGCCAATTAATTTTGCATTTATTTCATCTACTTACCCTTTTTCGCGTGTAGGATGTCTGCCGTGTCGGGTGGCAATGCTGAGCAATGACTTGGACTTAAGCTCGGTTGAAGGGACGGAAACGGACTCCCGGGACCGGAAGGGTACCTGTAATACAAAATACTTAAACGATAGTAAAATTGAAGATAACCCTAATGATTCAAAGAAAAATAAAAAATAAACAGTTTCAAATCAAGTTTAAGTTAGAATCAGTTGCGGATGTTGAATCCAAAAATTGACCATACATGTGGATTAAAATTTTGTCAAAAATTTGTCAAAAGATTAAATAATTTTAAATCGTTATTTAGATTTCCTAGAATTAATTAAGCTCTCTAATATAATCGGGTCAGTCTGATGTAAACGTTACTATTACTACTTACCAGGGATTGGGCCTTGGCCATCCGGTGGCCTGACCGTTTAGTAGCCTTAGTTTGTCGTAGACGCTTTCAGCCGGGCTTCCGGCACCCACGCCAACACCACCTCCAATACCAACGCCTACGCCAACGGCCTGTTGTTGTTGTTGCTGTTGTTGAGTTTGTTCCTTTTGGGCAGCTAAGTTCCTAAGGACTCTGTTGATCGAGGAGACCTGCGATAGTCACATAAGCAGGTGGAAATATTAAAATGTGTAAAAACAAAAAAAAAAAACAATATAAAAAGAGAAGCAAATGAGAAAAAAAAAGTTATAAAAATTAAAAAGGAATAGAGAGGCGCCTGCAGAGGCACTTAGCCGTATTTCCTTAGGCGCCTTTGGGACAATCCATCATGACTGTCGTGTCAGTCTCTGGGTAATATCTCGTTGAGTATTTATTATAAATATACCAGGGAGTAAGAGTGGCTTTGCTCGATGAAACAGTACGTATGTACGTTATATATACGGAAATGGTAATTAAAATGGAATGGTGATGGTTCGCGGGGGAATCCCCGTCCGCCCACGTGCTAACTTATCCATACCATGAGATACAAGGTATGGTAGGTATATATGAACTTATTCGCACTATAAATTCTGCAGATTTTCACCGCGTAGGTACCAATGGGACTTTGACGGTTTAATTTTTATCCTCAACGGTTATGGAAACGGAGAATTTTCTGCTAATGTATTTTCTCTCTGCAGGGCATACCTATATTTCCCCCCTAGAATTCCCTCGCACAGGAGGGCTGTACATCATCGTGTGCATTTATTAGACGAAGGTAGGTATTGATAAACAATAAATTAATCAGGTGAAAATTTTATTCATTTTTTTTCTTATTTAAATGATGATTAATTCGTCTTTCGTACATACGTCGGCAGAAACTACAAGGGAAACTCTCGATAATTACGATTCTTATAAATCGCGTGAATTAATATCTGAAAAAAAAAAAAAAAAATAACCGCCATATAATAGAGCGACGAAAAGCTAGCGTCTCGTCGGTTTCTTTCGGCGTCTAGAATAGTTTATAAAGTTTATATCCTCCATGTTTTAATTTCCCACTATAATTCCTCAAATATATTCATGATATTATTATTTTTACTTTACGAAAGTAAATCCAGCGCGTGATTTCGCCTAGTCTTTGCTGTATGTAAGCATGTACCAATATTCCCTTTACTCTCGCGATCGTGTCACCCATTCGAACCCCAGGTGTCCGGAAGTCGGACAAGCTCTGGATTACGTTTGAAATTGGCCAGGAGATGCGGCGTTTCCACGATATCCTCTACAGTTAGTTCTCTTTCGTGCTAAAACCAGACTCCTTCACGACGTCCCGACGTCCCGGCGCCCCGACGCCTCGACGCCGAGGCGTCGCGGTGTCACCGGCCCACGGCGTTGATACGGGACGACAGCCCTGAACCCTCAGTTATACTGAGGGAGGAAAGCGCAACGTAGATATATATATGTGTGTAAAAGCTTCGTATGTACACGGAGATCGAAATATCTTCGAAATCGAATCCAGGCTGATACGAATTACGTTACAGCCTAAAGAGCGTAAAAGAAAAAAAAAAAAAAAAAAATCTCTAAATCGCGGCACAGTTTTACCAATTTTCTTTTTTTGTTATTAATTTTGTACAAAATTATCAAATTCATAGAAAGCCAAAAAACCATAGCAGCTCTATTCTCCATTCTTAATATAGAAATAAAGAATAGACGCTATAGGTATATATACCCACGTGTATTGGCATTACAGTTTGTGTACCAAAGGTATAGCTATCGGTATTATATAGGATATAGAGTCCCTTAGAATTGAGGTTATTTGTCGTTGCCGTCAATCACGCGCGGTGACAAACAAGCTAAAGAATGAATTTGTGTATAAGTATGTATGGCATGCCCCAAGTTGCACTCGACGTCACTCGCCAAGTCGAGATCACGTCATATATAGTTCCTTTTCTTATATTATATTATTTTATTATACTTAAGGTTTTATATTTTATTTTTATATACCACTAAGTATAACGCTCTCGAGGATACATACCTACCTAACTTGGAAGAGAATTTTGAATTTGGAGAGGTAGGTACACGTTGTGTACGAATTTATATATGTGTCCCGCTCCCCACTCGACATATTCGATTCATGAATTGAATCGAGGCGATGGGTCTCGATCCATTCCCATTATTATTACCCGAACTTCGGGCTTTTGTCACACATGAACTATACTTAGGTTAAGGGGTAAGGGTGAATTTGGACAGAATTTAACAAGAAAATTATTGTCAATAGAAACCGCAATGCGATCCCCTAGTATTAATACACAAGTCCACGTGTATAAGACAATACCTACGTATTCTATATATAGAACGTACCGAGGAAAATTAGATTATCAATTAATAAAACTGGTCGAATTGCTGATAGACTGAAAACAAGACCACGATTCAATTTAATTACTTTACAGAAATTAAGAAAGTTCGTATCAAAAGTCATGAGAAGAAAGTTCCCTTAACGTGTATAAATTAATCGATCAGATATAATCCGAAATTTGATAGTTTATTTACCCAATTCTTAAATTTTCTAGAAAAAAAAAAACAAAAAACGAATTGACATACTAGCAAATTTTACTTATATCCTTATATATAAAAATACTTATTTCCCTTTTTCTTTTTGATTTTTCTTTTTTCTTTTTTATCTTGTGAATCTAACGAGTAACGTCCCACCCGCGTCCCTTACAGCCTTGCGTCACGTGGATCAATAAAATTAGCATGAAGCGTGAAGTGCTAAGTGTGAAGTGGCAAGGACCGATATAGGGGCGCCGTAGAGCCGGAGAACCGTAGAGCCGGATAGAGACGTCATAATATTGTCTCACCCCGCGACGCCAACGTAATAGCGGGAAGCAACCGGAGAGGAAGAGCCAAGCGGAAACACGCGCTACGTTGGGGGTATATACGAGTATAACGTGTAAGGGGGTGCGCGAGAGACGAGCCACGAGCTCGCTATTCACTAACTTCCGTTTGCCGCGTGGGGATCGGATAAGCACACTCACATATAGTCTGCACAAGTACATTATAACCTATCTATCTATCCATCTATCTATATATCAGCGTTTACCGCGATATGCAAAAATAATAAGTTATACGATAATGGCGTTTAATATATACAAATACAATATGAAATTATTTCGAAAAGAAGAGGAAATCAAAAGCAGGGGGGTCACGGTTTATAAAATCGTAAAGAATCGCTCGCGGTATCCGTGTATACTAGATCTAAATCGTTGATCAAATCGCTATATAGGGGTGCGTATGATAGCTGGCACGTGACTCGAGCTGTAAAGATTGGAGCTGGGTTATGCACCATCCCCTATTCGTAAACGAGTAGGTAGATACGCTGTTGGATTGGAACCTGTCATTAAGTCGAGACCCCGACCTCGTATAGTAGTACAAAAACATAACTGAAAGCTAAATTATAGGTTAGTCAAAATCGCGCCTTTTTCAGCCTCCGTGTAGCTTTATAATAAAATTAAAAAAAAAAAAAAAATCCCCTTCATTATTACTGACTATTACCGTAGAATTGCTCGGATCAACTTACGAACGTATGAACTGTATAATTTAGTCGAGTTAGAACTTTGGTAAGTGGCAAATGACTTTAAAATCCTATATGAGGTTCCTGGTCTTGCTTTTCTTTTTTATTTATACTCGTTTTGGCTTCGATTTTTAGAAATTAGTTACGCGAAAGAAATTGAGAGTTAAAAAACAAAAACAAAAAGAAAATTGCGATATAAACAGAAATCCAATTTTCCGGTAATTATTGGTGAATTATTACACTCGTTATACGGATACGAAGTAAACTAGTTGTATAACGTGCACGCGGCAACCGCGTTTAACCAACGTTCCCTAAAACCGCCCTATGTCAACCCCCGTTTTCTCTCGTTCTAGTGAAGTATTGCCAGGACTTCTGCCCTGCCGTGGGAAATCTAACTTACGGGTTAAAAATTCGGGCCGGTTGACCTGGACAACTCAATCTCTAAAACCCTGCCATTTCTCACTCGCTCCCTCGATCTCTTTGAATTTTATTCAGCTCTGATTCTAATCAATCGCACGTTTTTATAGTCATTCGTTTTCAATTAACTACTCTGCATCATGATTACGTGATCATAGATTCTACGTGTTCGTACTCTACGAGCGAATATGTAGAAATATAAAATTGGTGTTAAAAAATGAAGAAAAAATTTAAAACAAAAAAATAGAATTTAAAACCCGTGCAGGGTTTGTCGACGGTAGAAGTATAACACCGACCCGCGTGTATACGCATGGGATACAAATTACATTTAAATAGAACGTTAGGAACGCGCGGTATTCGCAATTTAAACATAGAGAGTGAAAGGGCGATGTTGAGATGAGGAGATGAGAGAGATCTTCCGTGTATAATCACAGCTTTAAATCCTCTCCTCTAGCCAGGGGAATCGGGAAGAGTATTTAGCGAAAGCACCCCAGGGGGTCAAGCCGGGGGGAAGTGTGGGGGCAAAAACCCAGGGGATGGCGACACGCGTCGTACGATATTGCCTTCACCTCTATATATTATCCCTACGTGAATTATCTCCAACTATAAGGGGGTGGCTTTTTGAGGACTTATTCCTCGTTATTATTGTATATATACCGGATGTCTAAATACTTGAATAGTTGAAAATGATATACGTATAACAATGAAAACGCAACTAGTTCAATTACACCTATACAGGTATGTATATGTATATGTATTGATGAAACGCCCATACTCATATTATCAGCCGATGCATCGGCGGTGGAGAGAACGTATAGTAGATCGTATTAAAAAAAAAAAAAATATATATATGATAGATCAGAAAAATACGCGGCATGCCGTTCGCGGCGGAACGCGTAAGTCGATATTCGATACTTTAGCAGATCGCGTGTGTCCCTTCGCGTTCGTTAAACGAGAGTCTGACAATGAGCAGGAGAGAAGCCGGGTGTTCAGGGGATTTCTTGATCATATACGTATGTATGTACGTCCGAGCTGTAGGTACGGGATAGTCGATATGCGAGGACCGGTCAAGACATACGTATGTATGTATATATGTATGTATGTAACATACGTTTTATATACAGGTATATTAATATTATAGTCAACCTGCCCGGTGTAGAGTTGCAGCGCAGTCAGCGGTTAAGAGCGACAGTGACGTTAGCTGGTCGGACAGTCCGCCGCTGGCCATCTTGCATGCGTATTAAATATAATATATCCTCGACGGTTGCTGTTGAGACCGTTCGGTTTATCGTAAAGAAAGATCTTTGGTCCCTCGTCCAAGTTTCGATTCGTGTCCGCTAACCACTGGCCCGTACAACGCGGTAAATTATATTAGGAGGTATAGGTATAGGTATGTACGTCCATACTATGCGTTTCTAGTATCTCGAGGTTCCCCTTGGCTTAATTATTACGGGGTTACAATTATTATAAATAAATTATAAACTGGTACCGCGGTATATAACTTTTTAAATAAAACCTAATTTCTTTTTTTTTTAAATAAGTAAAAATATGGAAATAATTAATCGTAGTCCGCGGTGGGTATATTGCGTTGTAATTCCTCTAAGGCAAAAGGCAAGTGGATCGTTTCTCGGCTCTCAGTTGCTACGTTTCTATTTTTTTTATTTTCTTCTTTTCTTTGCTTTTTGCTTTCTTTTTTCTTATACAGCAGTCTTATAGTTTCACCCTGCGTAAATCAATGCACCCTCCCAACAACGACGAGGACGACGACGACGACGACGACGACGACGACGACGAACAGAAGAACCATCGACGAGAGACCCTTGCTAGAGTCAGTCTCTACTACCGAGGAGAGTAACTCTTCTCTTCTTTACTATTTTCTACTCTATTTTCCTTTTATTTTCTTCCCTTCTCTTCTCTCTTCTCTTCTTTTCGTTTCGCTCTTCGCTCTTCTCGGTGACTTGGTCCGAGTTAGAGGGTGTCGCGCGTAGACGTCCGGCTCTTGCATTATGTATTTTTCCCCGAGCTTTGTCACCCCGAAACTCCTACCCCGTACTACTGTCTCACCCTAACAAATCCTACCCGCGAGCTATGAGTTGGCTAAATATATACAGCAGTTTCAACCACGCAAGAAAATCTCTTTGTCTCTAATGCAGTGAGTGAGTTATATATTATATATTTTCTACTGTAATCATCAAATAACGCCACTCATACTGTAGACGGACAAATACCTATACCTATACCTACCTACCTATTTACACATTGCTAACTTCATTATTATACATATATACGCGTATACTCAACAAATTTCTAATCTCTGTACACAATACACATGTTCTATTGTCTTTAGAAGCAGTCTAGAATGCCAGAGCCTTGATTAGTTCTATGGTATGTATGTATGTATGTACATTATGAAACGTCGTTGTTACCTCTCTAAAATATTTTTCAACAAAAAAACTTTTTTTTTTTTTTCAATTTTTTAACGTCATTATTATTCAGGGAAATAGATAGACGAAAGGGAAAAATATTGAACGATGATATAATATGTTGATGGTATATAATTTTTATGATATATTAATTATTAAAATTTGTTGAAAATTGGTTAATCGCATGAATTTAATATTCACACGGTTATATAATACCGAGTGAGTAATTATACACACAAGTTAGAAAATTTAACCTCCGAGATGTAAATGAACCTCTGCTCCGCGCGGACGCGTCAAACCGTTTAAATCGTTTTTGTACCCTTTCCCTTTCCCTTTCCCTTTCCCGTTCCCGGCCCATCTAGTACTCTCTTACTCTGGGTACTGGACACTGCTGACAATCTCTACCATGTACAACACGAACCGTGGGCGTGGGTTACATAGAGTCGTCGTTGTCGAGGGCGCGGGTATAGGTACGTGTACGGACCGCAACGTGGTAGGACCTTATATACACCCTCGCTTAAACAATTCAAGTATAGAGGAAGAGGAAGAGTATGAGGAGAGGACGAGGAGGACGAGGAAGGGCAGGCTTATATAGGGCGACCGAGAGGGTGTTGGGAGACTATTAATTACATCGCTGTCCACCGCGCCTACTGCGGTACGTATCCAGGGCCCTCTGGACCACACCGCGCAGTTTCCCTCCGCGGGGACATTATTGACATCAAACTGCGTGCGGCGTGCGGCTACTCGACCGTCGACCGTACGACCGTACGACCGTGACTGTCGGCCTGGACAAATGTAATCTTCCGAAACAGCGGTGCTCTCTCATATGAGAGAGGATGAAAAATTTTTAATCGAATAAAATCGCGTCTCTTATATCAACAAATATTGAAACACAATCGGCAATTTGTATAACAGTCATTATCCATGGGAAACCGCATGGTGAATAATAATTTGATAAGAAATTTATTAAAAGAAATAATCTTTATGTACAGAAACTTTATTGGATTTTATTTTCATCAGCTTGAGGACTAACTTGGGCTGTTTTTACTTTTTTGTTGAAAAGTTTCAAAAGCTTGTTTACTACATGGACGTGAATTTAAAGGTAAAGAAAATAAGGTGAATGAGTGCCGCTGGTTTTAAGCCAGAATCAGTGACGCGGTTAAACCAATAACGGTTTGGCTACACGGCCTGGTGCCAGATTCAAATCCGGCTACCAGAACGGCGAGCTAGGCGAACACACCCTTCCATACCTCTCCACGCCTCGCCGACACCCGGTGCGATGTCCCGCAGGATTCTATATACGTATAGGTATACACGTAGATATTTGCGAAAAAGAAGAAAACAAAAAAAAAAAAAATACAAAAAATACAAAAAATACAAAAAAAAAAAAACGGGGGGTAGGAAAATATAATACCTACCTACTGTATAGTAGGGAGAGAAAGCGAGAGGAAGATTGAAAAAGTGAAAATAAAAATAAAAAAAATAATAATAAATAAATAAGAAAAAAAAAAAATTGATAAAAAAAAATTCCACCATTCTTTCTACCCCCCCCCATTTCTTTCGACGCTCACTCGTTCTTCTAGAGCGATAATTCCCCGAAAATTCCCGAAAAGGCAAGACCATTTTTCTCACCCCTCGGCAAAGAATACGTTAAACTTTTTCTCTTCTTTATACTTTCGATCTTTTTATCTTAGTCATTTTTTTTTTTTTTTTTGGTTTTATTTTTTTTATTTCTTGATTCTAAAATTTTAATGGAACAATTAATTCAGTACGTTTTTACATCGTATCGTTAATAAGTTTCTAGTTCAATTATTTCGTAATATCGTTTATAGGTACGAAGAATTCAGAAAATAATACGAAAGTAGGTTCAACTTTCTTCTATGTTTTTTTTTTTTATCTTTTTTTTTCGAGATCGTTTTTCCTAACATAGATATTCTCTTCGTCATTCATATAAATTAGCCCAACGTATGCTAATTTAAAAAATATCTTTCACACACTCGGATGTAAAAGTGTCGCTGATAATAATGGAGGTCCACGCGGATGGTAATTCCAAGTAAGAGAGAAAATGCGAGATGGGTATAGCTGGTATAGCTGAAAGAGTGAAGAACAGGAGAACGAGAAGGTGGAAAAGCGAAGGATGAGGCGCGCGCTTGGGAAACGTATTCCGAGCGAGTCCTCGTGATTGGGGGAAATTTCATTATTCTCAGACATTACCCCCGTTATTGTAATGCCATCAAATTGGATACGCTTCGTAGCAGCGTGCAGGTACCCACGACTCGACTCTCCCCTGATCTTTCGATGTTTTTACCACCTCGTCTGTCTCGTCTCTCGGTCTTTCTTATTCTATCGTTTTTATATAAAAAAAAAAAATACAAAAAAGAAAAAAAATATGGGTATACATATCTTTGGTATAAAATAGCGTAAATCTTATACAATTTTCGAAAAATTGGACAAATCTAAAAATTTACAAAATAAAAAAGAATAAATTTCGTTTTATTTTATTTCTGACAATCAAAAATCGACCTACTTACAATATACCTATTATAATGAGTTATATAAAGATACCCATCGCGAAATCAATATTGGTATACGCGAAACTCTTTTTTTTTTTTTTCAAATTTTTTTGGATTTCGCATGTCACGTATAAATATGATACTCTAACCAAGAAAGAAAAAAAAAAAGGTAAGAATGCCTACCGCCGCGGATCACGAGAAACTAATATATACATATTTCTCAATAATACTGACGTAATTTTCGTCTTAACAAACTTGAGACACTATTAACGGATCATTATAGCCTCTGATACAGAAACCCAATATCGTTAATAAAAATTACCTACAATATAGGATTGGTTGGAATATTCTTATAGTTTTTGCTGCCATAGTATTTCGTGTAGAAAATTTACGGCAAAGAAAGCGAGAGAGAAGAAAAAACGAATGAATTTGAGTTTTATTTCATTTTTTTTTTTTTTTTTTTTTAATATCTTGAATCAAGCTGCGAAATTTCTACTTCTTATTTTGCTCGAATTAGAACCTTCGATCGGCGTTACTTAACCGCCAATAAATCTTTGATGAAGGAAAAAAGAAGAAAACTAAAATTGTGTTTTTTTATTTTCTTTCATCTTTAGAATTCCGGATGTAATGTACAAGAGCGAAATAAAAGCAGAATTCTCTTCCTTTCTCTTTCTCTCTATCTGCCTATCTGTATTTCTCTCTTTTTCGCAGCTTCTGTCTCTTTTGGAAACTCCCTTGCTGCGCGTCTTCCGTTTTTTAAGTCTTCGCGCGCGGGAGCTCCTTCGGAGCCATTACAAGGGGTGGGAGGGAGGCCGTGGATGGGGGAGAGAGTTTAGCGACCCTCTTTCTTCGCTTCGCATACCCAACCCAAACCCCCAAACCCCAACTTCAACCCCAACCCCATACCCCAGACTTTACCCCTCAGCACCATCTCCACCCCCGCCATCATGGCGGAAGGAAGGGAGCTAGCGAGCGAGCGAGAGCCCCTTAGCCACCGTTTATTGGACGCATGCAAATAACCATGGCAACGGCCGGTTCGCGAGTCACGGACGCTTTTATTCTTCTACCGTTTTCTCGCTATTTTCCCTCTCTTCAAGCTTTTCTCGTTACCTACCCCAGTAACGCCGCCCGGCAGTTCTCCTTTCGGGCAGACGGGATCAATTCTTACAAAGCTAGAGCAGGTGCTTTTTTTCATTATAACAAAAAAAAAATAAAAAATAAAAACAAAAAATAAATAAATAATAATAATAGAAAAACAAAAAAATTGCATTACATGACCTTCAAAAAACAATTTCTATTTTTGGTTTCTTCTTATTCTTATTCTTTTTTTTTGCGATCATTTTCCTTCCATACTATCTATATACATACTTTCTAAGATATTGGAATACATGGTATAATCTATATACCTAATTACTTACGCTAGGTATATTGTCGTTGGTGCATACACCCTCCTGAAGTAAACGGTCCCTTATCTCCCATGCGAATATAGAAGGGCATTCTCTCTTGTATAATGATATCTTGCTGACCACTTCGGCAGTAGCAACCCGTGGTTTACTTCCTCCGATGGCACGCGGTCTGATCGAACCCGTCTCATAGTACCTGCAACAATAAGAATTTTCGGTACAATTTAGTAGACAGAGCTAGAATCTAAATTCGCTTTGTTTGTTTGTTTTTTTGTTTTTTTTTTTTTATTTTATATTTTCATCTTTTTCATCCTTCATTCATCGATCCAATTACATCTGATCCCTGACTCTTCGATCTTTACTTTCGAATCGTGACCCAGTCAGTCGTTAGTTCATTCGTTCATTCGTTCGTCCGATTACGAACAGAGCTAATCTACTTAATACCAGAGGATTAACTCGCCCGTCACGCGGCTGGTGAGGGTGACTCCCCGGACGCAAAAGGAATATCTGTATAATATACACGTGTGCTGTTTTACGGAAGGAAAAAGGAGTACGAAATTACCAACCAAAAAATAAAAAACAAAAAAAAAATAAATAAATAACAAAAAAGGTAGATAATTAAGAGGAGAAACATAAACATTTCATGCAACAATTTATAAGACATTTTTTATTCACAGTTTCATGTGATTTAGCGAAGATTGTTTTTTTTTTTTTATTCTGATGTTACTTTTTTCTTTTTCTTTTCTTTTTTGCGTTAGTCATCTTTGCTTTCCGCAAAAATAAACAACAAAAAAAAAAAATTATCGCGAATATTTTATCGTAAAATATGTATCAAAAATTTTTTCCAAAAAATAATGAAATTATTTTTCTTCTTTCCGTATCTAACGTTCTCCGAAATTTGTCTGACGGTCGTGAAACACGGGTACCTTATATACTCTTCTCGTTCAGGTGACAACGCCGCGTGAGAGATCGAGGATTCCAACGAGGAGGAAAACCTAATTACCTACGGATCGATGACTCCGAAAAACTGATGAGTGAAAGACAAAATTCTGGTGAGAATCACGGTGCGTGGAGACCTTTATAATTTCGTGAAATAAAGAGAAAAGATAACAGAAATGAAAAAGAGAAAAGAAAGGAGATAAAAAAAAAAAAAAAAAGAGAACTGGATCATAATTAGAATCTAAATGTAGGAACGATGAAATTAAAACTTGATTTTATATGTCCTATATATGCAATAATATATCGCGTTTGAGGGAAAAAATCGACGTTTTGAATAATGTGAAATAAATAAAATTTCCCCAATATTTTTGGATCTTTAAAAAAAAAAAAAAAAAAAAAAAAATGGGATCGAATCGCTGCATTACAGTATAATAAATGTAAGATGTGTGCAGTATTTCAACCAACCTGCCAAGGATCTTTGATACACATCCGTTGCTCACTTGAAGTATTCGCGAGATGTCGCAGGGTCTCGCACCCGAATGCGCCAACTCGACAATCTTTTGCCTCGTTGAGTCTGGGAGAGGTCGACCTCCGACAAAGACACCTCCGAGCTGATTCACCCCGCTGTGACCTGTAACAAGAGATTGAGATAGGCGAAGATAGAAAACCATGAAATATAAATAGAAATAAAAAATAAATAAATAAATATCAAAATACAAGAATAAAATTGAAACCTGTATCACCTAAGAAATAATAAATCACAGTACATAACACGAGAAAATATTTCACTTTCAAAACTCATCGCCAAAAAGTACATCCACTTCGCTTTTTATTGTTCTTTTTTTTTTATAAATTTGCTTTCGTCCTGGACCAGACACGAGAGAACAATCGCGATCGTATATCAAACGCTCTTTGCCAAGAGAATAACTGATATTCTTTTTCTTGTTTTTTTGTTCCTTCCTTTATTTTTTTTCTCTCTTCTTCTTCTTCTCCTTTTTTTCTTTTCTTTTTTTTTTTTTTTTTTATTCATAAACGCTCGCAGTTTCTACAGCCACGTATGAGAGTAGGAAAGATTTCTTAGGCGAATGGCATCAGAGATGAAGAAAGATGGAGTGAGATAGTGAAGAAGCTGGAGATGAAGATGGAGATGGAGATGGAAATGGAAAGAGGGAAAGGGAGTCACAGCGTCCCTGTAATAGATAACCTCGGTTCATTGTGTCCTTGACAAGTCAGCCGCACCGCACCGCACCGTACCGTTTCGTACCGTACCGTACCGTACCGCACCTCGCCAAGCCGAAGCTGAATCTGAAGCCAAGCCACACAGCTTCAGTTCGTTTCATTCAAGGGAGCTCCTTAGTCGTCCGGAGTCCTTATATTATTCAAAAGGGATCCTTTTATTCGGTGTATAAGATCTCCGAGCCACGCCTATCCTGGTGGTGTCACTCCAAGTCGTTCTTTCCCGTTTTATCTAGGTGTGGGGTGGAGCATTAGCTCGAGAATAGAAGCCAGCGTTTTTAAGACCCGCCATAAGCACCCCGTCGACTAACAGTCAAATTGTTTCGTTCAAAAAACGATTTCTCAACAGACAATAACGTAGCTAAATGCTTCTCACCTTATTTTACCCTGATCCATTCAGATTATCGTATAAGGTCGTGATCCTGAACGATATAATAAACTACATAGGTATATATTATACTTGTAAGGAATCCAATGTAAGCCCATTTTTTTTAAACATGTACGATTACGTTAAAACTTTAAACTAACAAAACGAACATAAAAATAAAAATAATAATAAATGAAATGAAATGAGAAGAAAGAAAAAAGACTCCAAAAATCATCGTTGAAATCATCCAGCCGATGGCGTACAGTGCAATAAAATTTTTGCGGAAAGATCGTGAAATTATGGTAATCACTCACGTCACAATAAATGCCAGATACACGCTCCATTTACTTTTAGGAAATCTGTCGCTTTTCGCCGTTCGACCCAGATGTATATATAGGTATATTTATATATGTATATATATATATATATTAAAGGTATAGTTTGTACATATGGGTATATACATATACCTATATACACATATTGTATCCACAACATGTGAAAAATATACGAGGTGACAAAAACCATGCGTTCAAAATGTTACATTGATATTATTTGTAGGTATATAGACAACATATATATACATATATATTCTCGATCGTTTTACCATGAGAGATAGCTACTTTAGGTAACATGGTTATTTATTATATTGTCAAAGTGTGACTACATGCGCGTATAATAAGTAGTGGGAACTTGTACAAATATGAATCGTGTTTTGTGATCGGTATGTCGGGTCCATTGTGAGTAGAAAAGCTAACGCGTAGGTACAGAAGTTTAGGGGATGGCTAGTCGGAGGGACCGGGTAGCTGTCATACCTAGGAGGGAAACTCTAGGCAGAAAAAAAACTAAATAAAAAAAGAAAAAAGAATATAAAAAAAAAAAAAGAAAATAGACGAGGAGAGAAGGGAGACTTTTGTATGTGTGACTAGTATTTAAGCGGTACCGTTGCCGAGGGGTGCCTTCAAGTGGGCATTCTGACGCGCTATGTTTTGATATTGTAACGTTTGCATTAAATATCAGTGCTAGCGAGTGTTTAGTGTTAATATACCATAGAGAGTAGGTAACTACCGCGTAGCCCTAATTCCTAATTCTTCACCCTGCAGAACCCTTCTTATTTGTAATGTTCACGATTGTTCGTGTGTGTGTGTGTGTGTGTGTGTATGTGTAAGTGCTCGTGAACTGTTGTTATGACTTTATTAGCTTTCTCTTATTATTATCAAATTAGAAATAATTTTTGTGTATTGTGCATAGAGGGGAGGAAAATAAGGGACGAAGACGAAAAAGAAGAAGAAGAAGAATAAGGAGGTGAAGAAACTGGAGCGTTACATACATACGGTACACTAGGCTACTGCTTTACAGACACGCGACAGAGGTTCGCTGACGTAGCGACTGACGCAGCACATCCATCATCCCCTTTCACCCCCTTGACGAAAGCATCTTTCCTTTTTATTTTTCTCGCTAGAGAGACCGCGTTCCTCTTCACTTTTCCTTGTAGAGATACCCCGTTTCGTATACTCCCGCTTTAGCTTAGCAATTTCTGAACATCCCCTGCAGCTTCACTTTCTATTATACACACATATATAGGTATATAGGTATATACTGTATCTATACCTATACTCATATACGCGTATTATAATAATCGTTATCTTCCCTCACGTCACTCAATTTTATCTCACAACTGTTCTAACTCATGTTTATACTTTGAAACTTTATTCAATGTACACATAAACTATTATTCTTCTTTTAAAAAAATAAAAAACATGCGAATTCTTTTTGTAGGTAGATATCAATATTTATCAAAGAGCAATCGCAGGTCTTATTGAATTGTTCAAATTTGTATTGAGACATTTTACTGCAGTCGTAAATATCAGCCATCAGCACTCGATCGAGGGTTGAAGAGACTCTTGAGTCTGACAAAATTAGGTATGTCGTTCTAGTGGGCTTTGTACTCTTTCTTGGATTGGTATATAAAACGCGAAAATTTTTAACAAAGTCGAACGCCTTATGTCGAGGACCATGAACCTGGTACCTAGATATGTACACGTATACAAATGTATTATATACACTATATATATATTAGACTAGTAACCCGCTGCGTTTCCAAGTACGGTAAACAGTTACGATACATTGAAATGGTAGGTATTTCTACTTGGTATATAATGTATTTACGGTGCAGTATTCCCTGTTGTGTATGTATTTCACGTGGTTAATAGGTATATACCGTCTCAATCGTTCCCTTCTTCAAACTGAGTGAGTGGTGCTGCAGTTTCCGGCCTAGATGAATGAATTCCGTATACTGCAGGCATTTACTATACCTATATGGGTATGCTTACCTACTCTGTAAAAGAGAAAACCCAATTCTCCCATGAATAAACCTGGCGATTTGGATATATATGTACATACATACATACCACTACCAGTTCAATATACGTCAAAAATTCGAATACCTATACCCGTTTGAAAATATCCGACCATAAGACACCCCAACGCCTTGCGATTCTCCCCACGAAGAAAAATCCCCATGGCATGCGCAATGACGGGCCAACCCTCTTGGCTATACACGTTACACGAATGTTTGACAAATTTAAACGATGAAAAGGAAAATTGCTCGAGTCGAATCTGTCTCTCTTTTGATTTCCTCGATTTGTGTAGGTAGGTATAGCCAAAAGCTGTGAAGATTAAAGAGTGATTTTTTTATTTCTCATGTTTTATCCGATTGAAGATAACCTCGCTGTAGAATTGTTAAAGCAAATAATATGCTTGAAAAAAAATCAGAACTTGAACTTCGATCCGAAAAGCGATCAATCTTTGAGTAACGTGGTCCTGCAGTAGGGAGAGAAGCGTTTAATAATTTACGATATTGGCCAGGTGTTTTTCTGGCTTATAGGTATGTATGTGTACCTATTTCTGCAGCAGGAGGTGAGACGTCGGCGCGTTGACGCTGTTTCATGGATAAATAGTTACACGGGTGTTTCCCTGTACCAAAGGGCAGATAGACAAGGACTCGACCTGGAGAGACTTGAGTTTATATGTATATACCTATATATATATATATATATATATATATATATATTGTATATAGTATATTGAGATACTCCTGTGGACGACGTGACGAGGGTCCATCCCCGCTGACCGCCAGGTATACGTGGGGAAAGATACACAGACGCATGCTTGCGAAAAAGAGAGAGAGAGAGTGATGGAGGGAGGAGAGAGAAAGAGATAAACGTAAGAGAGGAGAAGAAGAATGAAAAAAAAAGAAAAAAAAAATGTGTATAATAATAGCCCTTATTGTTGTGGACATGTTTTGAAAATCCTCTCTCTATACCCCATGGATCGTTCAGAAGTCTGACGTGGGGTACAATGCCTCGAAGTATTTTCTCTATTTCTCGTATTTGCTGAATATTTGTTGCGTTTTGTTGCCCGTCAAAGAAAGCCGCTTTGACCCAAACGAGAAAAACTCGGTGCTCAAAACTTAGTAGAGAATTTTTTCATTGTTTTTTTTTTTTTTTTTTTTTGCCAGCCAGCGATATTTTAAGTCCTTCAAAAATATCTGACGGTTATTAACGTTATTAATGGCCATCTTTTCACGGTCTATTTTTTACCATCGTTATAAGTATACGTGATTTCTTCTTTTTATTACATTTTTTTTTTTTTTTTTTTTTTGCGCAAGCACTTTTCGGACCATTGGATTCGCGCCAATATTCACGGAGACGATTATATCGGTTAATATGAACGACACGTTTTCATTTCCATTATCTTAAGAACATTAGACATTAAAAATTTCGTATTGTAGGTACGATGGATTTATTTTTCTAATGTTCAGTTATATTTATTCGTTTATTTAGATCATATACCAAAGGTTATATGTATATAGCGTGTCATAGCCTCCCTATAATAGTATCTTCATTTTATTTATTTTTATTTTTTATTTTTTCGTTATATCCCAGAACTCACGAAGTAGGTATGTACCTACTACGATGTCAACAATATAACAGCAATTCGGCTAATGGTTGAGAAATATTGAATGCGAGTCTAACGGAGAGACCTGGGCATGAACAAATACCAGGGAACAAATTGCGGAGGTATATAAAACGCGGAAGCTCGCGTATTAAGTACGAGCTGTAAAGGCTCTCCGCCTGAATCCTGTCTGAATCGGACTTCAGAGTTGTTTCCGCGTAACTTTTTTTTTGTTTTGTTTTTTTTTTTTTTCACCATTTCTCTCTTTTTCTTCTCTTATTTTGTGTTTTTTTTTTTTTGTTATTTTTTTTTACTTTTTGTTTTTTTATTTTCTACTTTCGTCACGACTACCGACTATTTTCGGTTGGCTTGCTTCAATGTTCTCCTCTTAGCTTACAGGTTACATCCCCCACATATATCTATACCTACATATTCTGCACAGTTTCTACCTATAATACCTACACATACATGAACAATCCAACCCACTGTGTAAATCCATGTTCAAGAACAATGTAACGGTTGAAAAGAAAATCGATGATCAAAATTTCACGTTCGTTTTTAAAACAAGTATGAACATTTTTTTTTAGAATTATGTATTCGTACCTATATACCCTTCTCTGGCTATAATCTCTAACTATATATACAATATTCGTATTTTAGAATTAGGTTAATTGACCATGTCCCTGTAGTCCAGGAAGCAATGATCCCTGGGGATTTTTTGCGGTAAAACCAGCTAGCCAGTAGGTAAAGATCGGTTTGTCAGGTGCGCTGTTGGATACCAAGACCCCTAGATCGTCGAATTTACCGTCTCTAGAGAAAATAATTATCCAATTACTCGTGGCTACTGTACTTTACGCGGGGGTAACAGCCGGTAGTTTCAAAACGGTAGAGGAACGGGTAGGTACCAAGGTTTCTATACAGGATTATATATCTATATATCTCTACCTACGCTGACGGGAAAACAGGAGAGGTAAAACTAGTATACATAGTAAAAGGACGAGGCGGTATATCCTGCAGACCAAAAGCCACTCGGAGACGAGTCCAGCGCCAACCGGACAAAGACCTCTCGTAAACGCGTTATTCCGCGCCAACGGATCTGTCAGAGCCGCTTCTCCGCGGGCGCTTCACCGGGAAAAGGCTACGCCGACAGAGTCCGGGTATTCTCATACTACCCAGGTAGGATATAGAATGTTATTTGAAAATGAGGATAGGTACTGCTAAGATGAAAAACGGTTTTTCAAATCACGAATTATATTTTTTTCAGTTTCGTTTATTTCTAAATTAAATTTTTTACAATTTTGAATGATTTTTTTGTTTTCATTTCGTCTGTATTTTGCATCATTTCTAAAAGGCATAAACGTCGAAGATAACTGTATAGGTATAACCAATTCATAACGTCGACATGTGCAATTTCTTCCTTCTTATATCGCAGTTACAGCTTGCATTTGGTATAGAGATTAAGTCCCGGCTGTCAGTCGAGATCATGTTTAGTAAAAATTTTGGGTAAATGTTGGAATCCGGAGGTGCATCAGCCGTCTGTAACCGACTATTACAGAAACGTAGTTCTGCTTAGGGGAAAAGATCGGAAAATGCAGTTTCCACTACCCTTACTTCAATCCGTCGTCTCCCCTATACCCCCTACTGCAGGCAGTAGGCCGGTTCACTCTTAATAAGGACACAATCGTTCGCGATCGACGTTATACGTACGCGCGCGTTCTGAGCACAATGACACATATCCACATAGCGCATTGTGGTTTCACCGACCGCTTTGGAACCCGCCTCAGATATATTGTCCCATGGGAACCGATCTGCAGGAGTCCGGAGAGAGGAGGGTTAGGAAAAGGCAGTTCGTAATTAGGATCATATCGGAGAAATCAACATGTGGGAACATTGTGCTAACACAGGGTTAGCAATTTCATTTATAATTGGTGTACATACATACATGGGTATAACATACATCGAGACTCATGTAAGAAATAATTTTATTTCAACGTCGAAAGAAACGCGGGAGATATTTTTATCGGATATGCTTTTACTGAAGAAACTGATAAATTTAAGTTCAGAAAGAAGTTTAGAAGGTATGGTTTGTCCCTTTTCACTTCATAGGAACCCCTGTGGCAGATATATGTGCATACGAGGCACAAGGTGTGTATGGAAACGAGAGTGTTGTATGTACGTAGGTATACGACCTCTACAGAACTTGCGACCCCCTGTCTCATCCCCATCACGAGGAGTTGTGACTTTCGACAAGGTAATTGGCCCTCTTCCCACTTTTTCGAACGAAGGACCGTAATCCCATCAGAAGTGTCACAGCTTATTTGGCCTTGTTACGAAGATGAGAATATGGGTCAGCTTTATAGGGACTATGACAGTGGTGGCGGTGGCGTTGGTGGTGGTGGTGGTGGTGGTAACGGTGACGGTGGCCCAGAGGATCCCTACAAGAGGTGGCAGGTGTGCGCGAGCGCACCACTATTGTGCGGGGGCGGTCGTTCGTTCAAGTGCCTCTCGAGAGAGCTTTTCAAGATATAGTCTGGGTAAATCTTGGACGAAGTACGTATCTGTAATGTCCCAGCAGTAGCAGCAACAGCAGCTCTGAGCTAGAGAAAGAGAGAAAGCAAAAAAGACAGAGAGAGAAAGAGAGAGTAGGGAGACAAAAATAAAGTGAGAGAACGAAGGTATAAGGTTTATTTTGTTCGTAAGAGATTGCTTGAAAGGCACCTCGCTAGCCTGAAGCTAAATAAAAATTATTTCAATCCCTGTCGGGGTATCCTCGACTGAAGAGGCTCTACACAAATCACGTGAGAACACAGCACATTTACTTCATCCTTTATTCCTTCACATATCGGTCCTTATCTGTATCGGGAAGAGAAGAGAAGAGAAGAAAATTACTAAAAATTTTCCAAAATTAGACGTTTTAAAGTCTTTTTATAACCAGCCAATCTTTCATCGATTACCAATAAGGGCCTTGGAGAAGAAAATCTTAAAATACTCCGACAATTATTCCCAAAAGATTAAAAATTTTATGTCATTTATTTAAATAGGAAGAAAAATTTAGAAATTAATTTAAAGAATTCTCCATTCACAAGTTAATTAAAGTATTAATTTCAAGACACCCAGCTACATGTATTCATAGATAAGTATAGAACCCAGCGTATTAGGGTACATTAGGTACATTGGGTACGTTTTAGGTCGAGGCAATTCTCGTGTTAGAATTGTCGACGTTACCTCGATACCGATGCCGATGCCGATGCTGAGGCTGAACGCTGAAGGCATGCGCGTCCACGGTCTCCCTTTGAACATGTGTATAAGCGTAGTGTACAATGAACAACTGATGTAATCTCCGGAAACATTTAGGGGGAATTAGGCCGACAGTTGCTGCGTACCCACAGCACAAAATATAAACCCTAAACAGGGCCCCGCACTGGGCCCAGTGGATCTATCTAAGAATATACACATAGGTATATACATGTATGTATGTATAATATCTATGTACGTACATACATAGGTACATATATCTATCTATCTAATTCTCGTACTGCTGTGAAGGCTGTAAAAGCAGGAGAACTCTCCCCATTACATTGTCAAAATATTTATTTAGACCAGATGACATGATTTTAGTTTTTTTTTTTTTTTTTGTCTCTTTTCATTCATACGTGACTATATACAGTATAACGTGTAACCACACGTATGTATGTGCAACGAGCGAGTGAGCGAGAAAAATTGTACGAGTTTTTGAAAACGAGTAAAATCGGCGGAAAAAAGCGAGCTGTACGGATGTTAACAAACTGTGGGGTTTAAAACAAGGTAGAAAAAGAAAAAGAAAGAAAAAAAAAAAAAGAATAGTAGGGTAGTGTTGTTGGAAAAATAAAAAAGGGATAATAAAAGTGGAGTTCCCTCGGGAGCGTAATTATTATCATCCTCTCTCTTATTGCGGTTTGTATACCAGAACCGAGGAGTCGAGGAGTCGAGCCGGTGAGTAGGTAGGTAGCTAGGTAGGTAGGTAGTTTGATATAGGTGGGTAGGTAGGTACCGCTAGATAATAAACGAACAACTGTTCACCGCAATAAGTTATTATCATTTCGTATTCCACAAGACAATGGCGAAAGATGGCGTCTAGCTTTTTGCCCCGTTACAAAGACGCCCGGGACAAGTTCTTGCGTCGTCTTCTCGGATGCTTTTTTTGTTGCCAGTTTCCTTTCTTTTTTTTTTTTTTTTTTCTTATCCGCTATCCTCTGTGCCCTCATCCTTCTGTTTCAGTTGTGAATGATGGCCGCACCCCCGCGTTTCAAACGCATGGAATACGTCAAACAAATGATTGTTCAACGTTCGTGGACACCTTCTTCTCTTCTTAATTAGAGAAAACCGGATTTTCAAGTCCTGATTTCTCTCTTCGTATATATGTATAATATACGTCGGTGGTTGACCTTCGACGGGGTGAGAGCTACGGCCCATCGAACGAGGCCAGGGTCGTTGGGAATATCTTTTCTAGCGGAAAAGAGGAATAACAGGGGTTAACGGTCGCGGACGTGGACGCCGTTACAACCGGTCCCAACGCCGATCCTAGCCATAATCTAATTCCTCTCTTTATCTTCTTACCCTGGACAAACCTAAATCAGTAGAGCTCAGTGGGGGTCGCGAGAAAAGCTACAAAAAAGATCGTAGCTTCCCAGGATACGGTCACACGTTAAAATGCATGAAATTGCCACTTGCCATTCTTTGCCAACCAACCCATATGCACATCCATATACCTATATACAACACGCGACACTATTACGACATCCACTTGTCTTCTTGTGCTAATGAGCTTCCACTTCGCACCCCGTCTCTTTTCATTCGACCAGAGAGCACAGCATCGTATCTCTTTGGTAAGGGAGTTGGGTATGTTACACATATAGATACACATATACATCGGACCTCGGTACATACTCATACACACATGTATGCATCTATATACGTGTACCATATAAGTCAATGTACTATGCCTACATGCTATGTACGAATCTAACATCCGGAGGCAGCAGGGTGGACATTACTGACAGCATTCCAGTGGTCGAGTAACTACCGGTTAAAAAGTTCGTGGACTGAGTGCAGACCAGACTGAGAGAGAATTAGAATCACTTTATCAATGGGTTTTGGAGAGCAGGGAAACGGATGAATTAGCGGTGAGGCTGTATTTGGGAATCTCGAATCCTCCTTTATCTCGACATCCATGTCCGTCTCTTGAAAAGCAAAATGTGAATTTCCACATGGCAATTTTTTTTATAAATTCTAGTTATTTTTCTCCGGTTCTTTTCCTGCAGTTATTTTTATTTCTTTTTCACTTCGTGTCGTTGAGATTCTATCAAATTCCTTCGACCTCGTAAATGCCACGATTCATATCGACACAGATTGTAATAGTTTTTCACCTGATTTAAGCTGACTGTGTATTCTACAGTTATGAAAGTACCCAGTCCATGACCATTGATGCCTATAAGATAATATATCCAATGTCAGTTATCTACACTTTTATAACGACGAGGTTGGAAAATTTGTTCACGATCCACGGTCCACCTTAGGACCCGGAGTTCCGGGTTTGGATTCTTACCTACCCTTGTTCTGTTACGAAAATTCTCTCCCTTATCCTCCTCAGTCTCTCCAATCCGGCGGCACGGTACGGTACGTTACGGTACGGTATGGTACGGCACCGGTTTCTGTTTGAAGAGCTAAATTTCACAGTCGAATTCACCTGATGCGAGTTGTACAGTCCCGGGTCTCTTGTGGAGGCAGGACACGTTCTCGGACACTTGGAGATAGAGAGTGGTAAAAGAGAAAGAGAGGGAAAGAGAATGATTGGGTTGGGCGCGTGCCACGTGGTGGTCGAAGGTGGAGAAAGCTTAGTTAAATATATCAGCAGAGAGAAGATGAGAGAAGAGAAGAGAAGAGAAGAGAAGAGAAGAGAAGAGAACAGAAGAGAAGCTAAGCTAAGCTAACTGAGCTTAAAGAGGCGTAGCACGGCAAGGAAGGAAGGTGGAAAATGAAAAAGTTCACCCCTCTGAGGTTCTCGCTCTGTCTCGTTCACCTCAACCGCCCTAGTTCTGTCCTTGGGTTCTCGAGTGTGCGGAGTAAAAGTTTAATTGGAGAACGAAAGAGAGCCTGAAGGGCTGCTCCGGGAACCGGAGTAAACAACAGTGCTTCAGGGTTCTTGGCACGCGTGCAGTGAATCAACCTTAGTCTGACGTTCCTTTGAAGACGTCACCTTCTTCGCTATGTGTGTTCATAATAATTCCAATACACACACACACACACACACACACACACATACATACACACATAAACGTACTATACATACACTACACATATATACAAATCTCTTCATCAAAGTGGCATATACAATGTGCTACACTTAATTATACAAGTATGTTACCTATATACATATACACGTATAATATTTTAACATATTTTTTTATTTCACCATGTATCTCATGCTAATTAATTGAATGAACCTCGTCAACGAGAGATGGACGGGTTACGTGATACATATCTCTTGAAGCATACTGCAGTGCAAAGATCAAAAGATCTTTTGCTCTTTTCCTCGGCAAAGAAACGCCATGTTTTTCAGCTCAATGTGGGATTATGCATGTGCTTATATGTATACATAGGTATGTATAAATATCTATATATGGGTATATACTTATATACGTATGTGTAAACGATACATGTAGAACGTCGTTTCTTCCTGGATCTCGTATACAGATATACCCACATGTATCCGCTTTGCGTCTCGCATCTCGCGAACTACTCTATACCTTCACAGACTATTCGACTGCGTTACTGAGGAGGCAAGAAGCTCAGGATATGTACATACATACATACCTTGGGCTTCTACAGCTCTGCCTATACATATACCAAACTGGCATCCCATTTGGAATTCAGAAACGATCAATGCGCGGGTCCTATCCGTGAACCCTCGCTTTTAGATCCTTTCCTTACCCTCGTTTTCTCGTTCCTCAACCTCTTCCAGCTATACTACTTCTTTCCGTCTAAGGCGACGGCGCGAAGAGCTACGCTGACAGCTAACGTCACTCTACTGACGCGCGTCATTTAACAATTGAGAATAAATTATTTACCGTCTTGTAATTTTCTTCTCCGTTTTTGCCTTTTTCAATGTTTTTCTTTCATCGATTATCACAATTATTCGATATTTATCAATAATTTCTGTCTCTATTTCTTTCTTTCTCTTTCGTTTTCGTTCTACTTCTCTTAGTCCCGACGACTGACAATTAGCCTCTCCTTAAAAAGTTGTATTTTTTTAAAATTTTTATTTTTTGTCCATCATCTTATGCGGTTGACCGCCGCCAAGCGAAGAAGTAAAGATGAGACATGGAGGATGTTACTGGGTGTGGGTGTGCCTCCTTGTCATCGGCTTTGTCTCGCGGACCGACGAGGTGTGAAACCTGATCTGCTGGTCGAGACTCGACGCTACGGTTGGTTCCCCGTGGACCAGCCGTACGCCAACTCCAAGGACTCGGTGGTGGCGTTAACTCGAGCGCAAACACCGAGACCAAGCCATTAGGCATTCGTTGCTCTCTGATTGGCTCGCTGCCGCTCTCCTACTGTCTCTCCCTTCTTCTCAAACTCCGAATGTCCTTCGTGCGGTTCGACGAGAATTCCTCACGCCAACAGGTTGGGATCCTAAAATACTCGATTGTCCTACTCGGATTCCAAATTATATTCAGGAATTTAGTAACAGGACACATACTTAGCCGAAGAATTTCGATGATGATATCAAAAACAAATTAGATAATTTTATTCGCTATATTTTTTCATTTTAAAGGATTGATTTCATTATAGGAAGGATTTTCGTGCACGTCTGTTAAACCAGCCAGTTTAAATGGGACGGAAAGAGCTATTGGGAAGCGAATTTATCCGACTGATTGATCAAACGGTTCGTGGTGTCGCGGACTGGCTCAATAGAAAACAAGAAGAACCAGACCCAGGTTATATACTACAAGTAGCGTGACTATAAACTTGAGGTTTTCAAGTCTCACGATTTCATGAGCAATCAACTCCTCGAGGTTCGACTGGGTGTGTACGATTTCTTGAGGACTTTAACGACGATTTTCTTAACTCGCATGCAGTACAAGTTGTAGAGTCGACTCCCGTACATAAGAGAAATACGGAAATCAATACCAAGTTGACCGGGAGACGCGGGGGTCTCAGTCGTCTTCTTAACGTGGCAGTCGAGCCCGAGGACTGAGGATGAGGATAAGGATGAGGATAAGGAAGAGGAAGAGGAATAGGAAGAGAAGGAGAAAGGGGAAGGACGTTTTAGAGAACTGCCAGACGCGGAGAGTCGGCCTTCTTACCCACCACCCACAGTCACCCTTATAACATAGAGCTTCTCTGAAACATCCCCCGGGTTTCGAGTCACCGTGGAAGTCGCCGCTAAGAGGAAGAGACTCCTCTCTCTGTCGAGAGCCTCTCCATTCAGGACTAATGGGGTTAAACGCCCCGGTCGCTCGCTCGCCCTGGCCATCACGATCCTTCAATACTTTGACTCAATTTTTGGCCACTATTTTTTTTGTTTTTTTTTTATCTAAACTGTAAAGTACAAGCTCTACAAACACTTCTACCTTCAGGTTTCAAATAAACAATATGATATGACGATGTGAAAAATTGAAAAAAATGAAAAATTGGTCAAACTTGAATTTGGTTGGTTTTATCTCAAGCTTACTGCTCGTAGTTTGAAAATCGATAAAAATAAAATAAAGAAAAAAATCTAAAAACGATAAATTTCTACGCTCTTCGACTTTTCTATTTTCTGTATATGTATATAGATAGTCTGCATTTTTGGAATGGTGGGTAAACCGTTGAACAGGGGTAGCTAAACGGAGTAGTTCGCTGTTAGGACCGTCTAACGAACGAACAGGACGTAGATTTATTCTTTCTGGTATATAGCCACGCGGCAATCCGGGGTAGGAAAACAAATAACGTTGGCGGTTATACTTCGGCCCCTTCCCAATCTTATTCGCTCGCGTTCCTTAGCTCCGATCCCATGTCGTATATCATTTTCCAATCTGACGTTCGATTACGACGTATAGCCATTGCACCAACGATTATGATAAAATCCGTATGGACATACTGGATCACAATCTCATATACAGAATATACCTTCACATTTATACCTATCCCAATACATTCTTTGATCATAAAATTTAAGTACCAATCTCGTCCACATATTTTGGTATTATCATATTCGCACACCTTTTACTTAAAAATTTTATATCATCGATTGCAGTTTCTGTCAAATAATTTGTGTTACTTCATTTCTATTCGTTTTTTCTCAAATTTTTTTCCATATCATTATTATTATTATTATTTTTATTTTTTTTTTGGTAATCCTTCTTTTCTTTTTTTTTTTTTAGAGATTTGTTCATGTAATTCTTACCTTTGTGAGCCATATCGTCAGCTGTCACCGAGGCTAAGAGGCCGGTGGCGCCCGGCCATGGAGCGACCGCAGCCCCCAGCTGCTGCGAAGGCAGAATCTTCAGGCCTTTCGAAGCGTCTGAGTCACTGTCAACAGAAATTAAATCGATCTTTGTTTAGTACCCGAGAAGAAGGGATCTAGATGTGATCAAATTACGTGCTTAGATCAATTTTCTGTCTCTTTTTTATAAAAAAAACATATACAACCCTGATTTACAACGTTAAACTTTTATTCATTTCCTTTTTTTTTTTTTTCTATTAGTTTTTCTTAAATTTTAACAAGTTTATTGATAATTTTTTGTTTTTTTGTTTGTTTTTTTTTTTTTTTTGTAAATACGAAACAATAAATCATCAACTTTCCTCGCTATTTGTAGCGCTCTTCCACTTAACTCGTTTTTGTTAAAATACGGTGAATTTGCAGTACAGAGCTACCGAGGCATTGCCATGCCGTACCTATCTACCTACCTACCTACCTACCATTCGATGTATGCCCTTCGAACGAGTTTAATTAGTAAAGCATCCGTATTCCTATTTACTTAACGCTGCGCGATTGTGCAATTATGTGATTGTGTAACCATCAGGTACTTCTTCCTATACACTGCACCTGATACGATGTATGATCTTCTTTATCTGTTTTCATTAACTTTTATACTTATACGAACGAGGTACACGTGTGACACTTGGGTTAACTGGTGCGGCGTACAAACAACGCTCATCTGTGTTTACTAAAATTTTTTTTTAAAACGGATCTAATTCCGAAAAAAATTATAATTATAAAACACTGGCTCCTAATTCTCAAATATTTGTAATACTAAATCAAAGACTAACGAGATTAATTTTTTTTTTTTGCAATCTTTTTCTTATTTACTTTTAAAATCTGGTTGCGCTTGATTATGCCCTCGGACGAGGGGCGGTGCTCTCGTCATCCGGGCACTAATTATCGCACTTAGCCCCCGCACTTTGCGAGACTCTGTCGCGGTGCGTGTAGACCGAGACGAGGCGAGGCGGAAATCGCACGAAGGGGACGCGTTAGATTTCCCGAGCTTTATATGTAGGTAGGTATATAGTATACGTATGTATGTACGAGCTCACATCTTCCGGCGGGAGTGCCACCAGAGAGCGATAATTGCAACACTTGACTTTCTCGATGTTGCGGTTGCTGCTGCATATACGGGGTTGTGGCATACACGGAGTTTTCGACCTTTTTATTTTTCTACTTCAAAACCAGAACTTGAAACGGTAACCTCAACGCTTACACTTCCGGTTTACTATGGTAAAAAATCTTAAAACTTTACTGTCTCTCTACTCTTCTTTGTCAAGCCGTCAACCCTTTGGACAACGATTCAGGATGATGACCTCTACTTGCGCAAGAACGCGAATTATCGGATACTCTTACACAAGATATTTTCATTTCCGGTACATGAATACCTATGTAAGTACAAAAGTGATTCGATACGGTTAATTACAGTAATTAATGGACAGAATTACATACGTTTCTTTTTTTTTTTTTTTTTTTTTCTTTTATGGGATCGTTAATAGCTTCTGGGAAAGTTTTAAACTATTTACGAGTTATTACTGTCATATTTTTCAAGCAATATTTTTTTCTATATGAATAAATCACGATGTTAATCGGTTCTTAAAAAACAATTTGTTCTCAATTTTTATTTTTATACCTTGTTCATTTTATTTTCACATATTTATAGCGTTAATCCATCCGAGTGTATGAAAGAGATATATGTCTCGTTTTGAAGGTAAGCTTCTCTGCATATATATCAACATATAGAGATATATACTAAAATATACGTGAATATTTATCTCGTATAGCTTTTGTTGTGCGTTAGCTCGTTGAGGTGTGTAAGAGGATTAAAAAAATGTATATAATACAAACAGGCGGTATAAATACCCGGGCAGGTAAAGCTTCCGTCGATTTTCACCCCATCCCTTGAGAATCCGATTTGTAAAATATAATAATTAACGTCAGTAACAAAACTATAATATAACGCTAATGACACCAAGCTGTGAGCTACTCCAACTGCAATACAGAACACGGGGAAACCAAGCTCAATTATAATACTCCACCGCAGTGATTATATACGCTATTATTCTATCCTTGATCCCCTTGACTATAACGTTCCTACCTATACCTATCTCTACAGTTATATACTGTAACTGCAGATATGAGGAGAGTAATTTTTAGCGTTATCTCTCACCTCTATACCTCTGTACTCTTTATTGTTAATTAATATTCTATATCAGCCATAGAATATAAACTCGTTTACGTGATATAAAGCCGAGCCTTGTGGCGTAGCCTTTTAACGATGCGGAATAACAAAAAATTTGCATAATTGCTGTAATACGTATTATATGCACATTTGCTACAAGTTTGTCCTCTTTTTTTTTTCTTTTTTTTTTTTTACTTCTTTTTCTTTTCTTTTTTGTTTTTGTTATTCCATTCAGTCATGCAAGATGGTCGCTGTTGGCTCAATTGTTATCATTATATAATTTATTTATATTCTTTTATAGCTACACAGATTACATGGTATATGGTACCTATATACTTATGTATTATCTATGTATGTATGTATATATGTATTATATAATTTTATATATGTATATAAAATTTAATTCCCTTTGTCATATATAAAATTTTCAAATCCTATATATGTTCTCGGCTCGGCATTCTTCATTCTCGTTCGTTATTTACACGTTGAATTATTCGCTCGATTTAAATCTCGTCGCACGGTATCGTGATTAAGGAATATATAGGTATACAATATACATATATACATACATATATATACTTAAGGATCTAAATCTCCTCCTGGCAAAAAGCACGCGCCTTTTATAGTATATACCATACCTACGTAAACATTATACATATACATACATATACCTACATACATATATACATATACATATATACGTATTATTCAGGGGTACAATACGAGTAGGTACCGAAGGATAATTCCGAGTACAAAAAGCTCTTTACTTTCGCGAAGGCGTTAACGCGTTAAACGCAATTAGAAGTGCTTTATTATATTATACATCGTCGTTTTCGTTTTCTTCGATGCTCACTTTTTTTTTTTTTCTTTATTCTTTGTTAAATAATAAATTCATAACTATACATATATGTATACCTACTATCCTCGTTCTATTTTATAATCGTTAAATTAAAAATTATTTTTCGCTCATTCGGATTACCTTCACGCCTTAAGGATCTGATCGCCATTGTTCACGAGCGACGGGGCTTCGTCGAGGTTCTTTTAACGCTTATTGAAACCGATTTAACACGGTACCAGCTTCTCGTATACTTACTGTATACGCTTGCAGGTGTTTTTAAATTATTTCAAATACTCGCTGGTATACATGCTTTATCGATAGCTTTTATTTGATCAAGTTGAAAATTTATTATATTTATAATACATAAAATCCAATTCACGTATAGCAAAAAAAAAAATTTTTTTTTTCAACATCGTTTTGCTATTACTGCAGCTTTAAATTTTCTTTTCTGACGAAATAAAAAGTATAAAGTAAAAAATGAAATAAAAAAAAATAAAAAAAATAACTAAACGAAAAAAAAAAATGTCAAAAATTATATTATGCGATAAAATCGAAATTTTTTGTAAAAATTAAATTAGGTATATATAAGTTTATTTGTAGATAAATTCTAGTATATATATATATGTATATAGGCATGAGTTGGATTTTGTCTCCGTCGGTGATGCTGCACAGCAGCATCCCCCGCGTCTTTTTTTCTTCTCCGTTTGCGTCGCTTGTTGATTCGATACGGTCGTAATTCTCCAGAGGCGAACCAACGCGTTGCTTCCTTTTGTGTTGCAAATCGTTTCGCCACAATAGCGCCCCGGCGCCGCTCAAAATCACGCGTCGTTGATTGTACGCGCGTCAAATCTGTTTACGGTTCGATTCCTTTTTCTCCCTGCTATAGGGACTCCTACTTATTATATCTATATGTCAACGAAATATAGGCATTCACGTACCGGATATTATCCCATCGCAAGCAACTTTACAATAAAAAAAAAAAAAAAAAAAAATTACCCATCACGGAAAGACAGAAAACCTTAGCGCCGGCCGCCCGTACCTATACAGCGATTACATATCTCAGTCTGACCATACACCGTCAGCTACTCCTTACTAGATTCACGCCGCTGTCTTGTTGCCTCGCTACTTGTTCTTAGATCACTGAATTCTTTTATGATTAATAACTTGAACACTAATTGATTTATTTCTTTATACATATTGTTATCAATTTATTTATTTATTTACTTATTTATGCCCAAATAATTGGCTAAAGAATTCATAGCGAATATGTAATATCGGAATAATCGACTATAATTTGGCTATAGTATAAAATGAGTATCTAATTAACTAAATTCGATAATATTTTTATATCACTTACAATAATTAAGATTATTTATAACTATTTGTACTAACGAATAGATAAACCATGAAATTATTTTCACTTCTTTTTCTTTCTTTTAGCTTTTTAAACTGAATCAACAATCGACAAATTGTTTGTTACGATAAATTTTATATACTTATATATATATATGTATATACATACCAATTGGATTCTCCCGTCGGCCAGCGATTAAAGTCCTTGATCACAGGTTTCAAACCACAATAAGTATATATAATATATTAAATACGGATGTACAGTCTTTGTATTTTTTTGTTATTAATTTGTTTCTTTTTATTTCTTCTTTTTTTTTCACACTACTTTCTTTAGTATTTAAATATTTTTATAATTATATCGATCACTGTCCCTCTTAGCGATAGACTATATATAATATTCGCGGTAAACCCACTAACATTTTTTTTTTTTTTTTTAACGAATTCACTCCGAAACGGAATAAGTTTAAACACGTTCCGCAAAGTATATAAGTATATACAATTTAACGTAACGAATAATCGATGATATGGTTTTGTAATTATTATAGTTATTGAATATTATATTCAATCACTTAATTAATTTATTAATAATCGAAATACGTACGAATAAATGAATTTATAGTCACACTAAATCACCGAGGCGATATTATCCGAAAAATAAATCGAAAATAAAAAAAAGAGTATATAAATAAATGAAATAAGAAAACATATTTAAAAAACAAAACCGGATAAAATAATAATATTAATAATAACGAATCTTAAAAATCAGTTACTGTAATAGTATCAAAATCGCCTTTTCATTTATACAATCAACTAAACACGGCTCTATATACCTATATAGTATATTATATTATTTAATTAATAAGCCTGCAGTAATGGACGAGGCACGTTTCGGTTTTAACCATCAAATGCATATATGTATATATTTATACGTATATATACACACATATATATTTTTTTTTATATATGTGTATATCTATATATATATATATATATATATATATATATATATATATATATATATATATATATAGATATGCATATACATACATATGTATTAACACTTACTTCAATATATACATATACATATACACATATATACATATATACATATGTATATATATATACATATATATTTAGACAATATACCGCACTTTCAAGCGTCCAAAAACCGTAACAAAACCGAACGGTGCGACACGGAGCGATTTAATACGATGTACCGCGTGCGCTCACGGCGGCAGTAGATGTGGCGCGCGGAGGCAATCTTCGGCTCTTTCGACGGTGGTGCTCGGTGTTTGGGCGCGCGCGATGTTCTTTGGCTTTCAGAGCTCGCAAAAGCTTTCGAGTTTTACGGGGGTTCACAGAAGGTAGATGAAGAGGGGGACGGGGGGAGGGGGGTGGAGAGGAACGGGGCTAGGGCTCGGTTCATGTTTCGTAGGAGGGGCGAGGAAAGAGGGCGGGAGGGGAAAAAGGGATGAGGATGGGGACGAGGTGGGGGAGGACCAACGTGGGTTACCTTCGTCGAAGCCTACGAGGCCGTGCCGTGCCGCGCGCGTAGACTGAATCGCAGACATGGGGTGAAAAAGTAGGGGGAGAGAGAGAAACGTTGCGACAACCCTCTTTTAGGGTAACAGGGGTTGGTTAGACGAGGAGTTAGACCAATGGAAAATGAGCTTTCATCCCTACTATAGTTTCGCGTGGATCCCTTACCAGGACGGGAACCCCACTCACGTGACATCATCGATTCTGAATGGTGGAAATGCTCAACGATGCGGAATACCCACCGGGGGGCGCTCCGTCCTGGTTATATCTAAGAGGGGTTGCGCGCAGGCGCATTTAGTACATTATACTGCCTACCTTCTTTCCTACCTACCTACGTAGTTTCAGATCTAAGGGGAGTAAAAGTTCTACCGCGGAATAGATACCCTGCGTTTACGATACGAAGAGATACGCTTATACAAGTAACAACGTGTGGGGAGGTGTTCATCGTCAGCGATTGACAATATAGTCAATCGATATACGTATATATACGCATATACATATAATTTAACAATTTTTCAATTATTATTATCATTGAAGAAACAAATAATAGAAATTATATATTTTAAGATTGCTATTTATTTATTATCATTTACTATCATTATTATTTTATTATCTGGAAACTAAACTGTATTAATTTAATGTCAATTGATCACGTGAATTTTCGATTCAATATTTATATCACTACATTCTATATATGTATGTATATACGTGGATATATTTGTTTACTCCAGCTGTTCGAGGTTATCGCGTCTGTAAAAATGACGAGCTCATCGCGTTGAGACAGCAGTCAGCCGAGTAAACTTTGGCTTATATCTGTACAAGCATTAAATTTATATACCTATATAGAAGTAAATTATAGTAAATACAATAATATGTGGAGTTGTAGTTTTGCATAATTTCCGTACCTATACTATACTTAATAGTTGTTTCCATGGAGAATAGAAAGTTTCCTTATAGATGCATCATGTGAGTTGTGCGTTTTACGGGCGGGTGGCTAGAAGATATTAAAATATAATTGGCATCCGTCCCCCGTACGCGTACAAAATGTATTTCGGGGTACCACGCAAGGGGTGGGTTGGCAGTTCGCGTTATGAACGGTAGAATGCGCTGCGGGTGAGTCACTCGCTCGCGGCTCGCTCCGAGGGTAGCTCTCATGCTCATGCTCATGCTCATGCTCATACTCATACTCATACTCATGCTCATACTCATGCTCATGCTCATGCTCATGCTACCGCTTGCTGCATCCCCTCGCGACGAGCTCGTCCCCCTTCTACTCTTCCCTTCCCTTATCCCTAGCCTCTCTCTCTTTCTCTCTCTCCCTCTCTCTCTCTTTTTCCTCCATCCCTTACGCTTCGCTTAGGAAGGCACCGTGGAGCCGGTTTTACACCGTCGAGTAGCTATACCGTGCCGTTCTCAACTTTGATGCCTAGTTTCAGGGCGGGATGAGATATCGATTATTGTAAAATGATCAAAATTAACTCTGCAGAATTAGCGATACTCATGATTTATCTATTTATGCAAGCAAACAAAATTAACAGATCTTAACAATTTATCTTTCTTTTTTTTTTTATCTTTTGTCTTTTTTTTATTATTGAATGAAAAAAGCCGAGGACTAGCCTCATGTTGCCACTATCTTACTCACGTGCAAATGCATCAAGTCGGTATACATGCAAATTTAAGTTTAGATAATGAATTACCGATGGATGGGCACTTGGTCTTCGGAAGCCGGTTACAGTATGTATATAAAGTGCTATAGAGTTTGGCGAATGATAATCTTTAGGTATAGGGTAAGTATAAACCGTGTAAACCCGGCTTTAGGAAATCCAGGCGGTGGAAGTAACGCGATTCGATTTTGCGTTAGCTCAGCTACGCGTGAATCAGCCAAGGTCAAGTTGTTTTCTCCCTCCTTCTCGGTGTACTACTACGCTTAGCTACATAGATATAGATAGATAAACGTACGGAAGGAGTTCGATGTACCTAAAGTTAAGATGCGCGGATATGATACGGAAAATTCTTGTCGATCAGGATTTTATTTTTCTTCTTCTTCCATTTTTTTCACGATTTTTTTTTTGTTTAATACTTTTATTTGTATTTAAATAAAAAATTAACCATCATTGGTGAGTTTCCTCCCTTCTTTAAAACTTATATAAACGCTAAGGAATGACCGAATTTAGGGGTTGACCTTGATGTGGATAACTTCAGAGAGTCGTTGACCTACAGATTCGAGTTCATTGAAACGTTCACGGTTACAAATGTCGTATTTAAATAGAATAAGCATAACTTTACAAGAAACACAAAAACAAAAAAAATCGACCCATAATTACTTAGAGAACCACTTGAACACACACAAGTCGATCACTTCATACACAAAGAGAAAATATATAGAAAAAAAAATTCAAAAAAATATATACATGAGTGTGGAGGTCATATCTGCAGATATATATCTTTATGAAGACTGACTTGTTGACGAGTCGAAGACACAACAGCTGTTCTGTTACAATATACGATGTAACATTGAAATAATTATTTCATTAATTTCGTTGCGAATTTGACAAATGTATTAATTGGAAGATCGATCGGATCATTGATCTGTAATATCATGATACGAAATGAAATATTGAAATGTTTATTTATGAAAGATAATCTGGATAAAAGCTGCATGTAGACACCTGTGGAAGTGAGTAAGTATCGTTGTTTGGGACTTACCTTCGCTCGATTAACTTCGACTAACAATAAATCCGTGCTAAACCTCGCGATGAAAGATGCTTCGAAATTTTATTGCCTCTGATATTAGGTATAAGAGGCAATTATAATACCTACAGATATACATACATACATATAGTTTAGGAAACAGTTTAAAATCAACACAGCTTTTTATATTTACATATATTACGATACTCCACCTGATCAGTATCACAAATTCGGTTTTTACAAAAGATCTAAATATATACGCTTCTCGCGGCTTGCTTCAAGTAAACAACAAACTCTTATCAAATAAACGACTATTTTCAAGTACATACGTATGTATGTACCTGTAACAGCGCGGTTTTCCTCCAAACACGTATCAGGAAGAATAACACATCTGGAAGTATAAGACTCACATTCCCATACATATCACGATAAAGCTGTATGGCCATAATAATGTAATATTTTTCTCACCTTGATCAAAGATACTCAAAACAGAGTGAGACTAATCTAATGGATGACGAGAAGGAGCCATAAAAGAACAGATACGTAACAAGTAAAATAACCATAAGTATAACAGAAGTGAACAATGATCACTCTAACCACCTTGCAATAATCATCTAAAAACTATCTCCGTAATCTCTTATCTCTGTGTTTATACACTAGTTTGTCAATTTGTTCGGTTGGTGTAATTTTTTTTACCGATTAGGATGTGTAGGTAGGTATGTACGTAGATATACATTCCCTTCCTCCGTTCATCCCTCCCGCCCTATCCCCACCACTGAGTGTTCGATCGTTGCCGCCCCTTGTACGATAACTGGCGTTCGTATTACCGGCGAATAGTATTTTCTAGGTAAATGAAATACCAGCAGTTGAAAGTATGCGAGTTTAGTATAGTAATTAATTAATTCATTTTACATTCAGTGTAATATTGAGGTACTAAGATTTAATGATCAACGGATGCAAATTAGGTTTGTGTAGATGGACCTCTTTCGGGAATTAAGACAGGCGACCACGTGCTCTATGCTTTCACTTAAGCCTTAAGTGAGTTTACTTAGATGTAAATACGAGCATGTAAATCTTTGCGTGAATGTAAGTATATAGGTATGTGAGTAAATATACGAGGAGACGTATGTGATCGGCTAAAATAAAACATGCACAATTTTTTGTACGTACGTATTTATGTATGTATGTATAAATGTGTATATCTATGTATGTATGTATGTACATACCACGTGAAATCTCGATGGGCGTTTACTGGTTAGACCACGCCTTCATAAAGCACACCCACCCCCTAATTCCCCTACTCAAAATCGTGTTGGTTTTAGTTGAGCCGAGTGACGTAACGAAACAACCACCGCCGAACCACCCCGACATGCAACAGGCGGCTCCCTCGAGGATACATTCCTATATATATATAACATAGCTACTTCTGCAAGTACCTCGCGGTCAGAAGAACCGCTTTTATATCAACTCGTCATTTTCTACTTAATGTAACGGACGATTTAGGATATGTACGAGTACATATCTTGCACAGTCGTTTAACCAACCCAAACTCCTACCCCTAGTACTAAAAATACTAAAAATAATCTTACAGCATATCCTAATTATAACGCAGACGTTTCTTATGAAAATATTGATGATAATATAGTTGGTATTATTTTAGGACAAATATTGGTGATAAGAAAAGCGAATTATTTGACATTTTTAGCGATATATTATGACAAGATATACTGCGGTAATGTAGGTATATGTATATAATCAACGGCGTAAATCCGATGAGCTAACGGTCAACTGGAGAGTGAAGTATAGTAGGGTTTAAACTAGGGAGGAAATCCCAGAGGCAGAACGTCCAGATAGAGGGAAATTCATGCTTTGATGACGTGGCGTTGGTAACTGGCTACCAGTTGGCGATCCACCGGACGCGGTGATCAAAGTTGGCAGTAATGGACCGTGAGAGAGGATACGCGCTCGAGGATATACCTACCTGTTTAAATCCGTGAACGTTGACTCGTGTACATATATACATGTATATATATACACACTCACTCACACACACACACATACTTATGAATACATTGGAGCAGGGTTATGCAAAGGGTTATATTTGCACCCGTATCAAATTGATCAAAAACTTGAATGAAATTGTAAAAACAGCGTGAATCGAGACTAAAAATCAGCTAAGGTTTAACCTCTAGTAAAGTATAAGACATATGGAGGTTGAAAAATGGACGAAAAAAGTTGGGTAATAATACGGAAAAAGCTTCTTCTCTCTCTCTCTTTTTATTTGGCCATCTTCTCTGTCGAGGAGAAATATTCTCGTTTTATGGATTAGCGGCCCTGCATATATAGGTACATGCCATACCTACGTTGATACATACTACTGGTTAACACGACGGCGCGTTAAGCGTGCTGACGTAGCAAGCGCTGACGCATCGCACGAATTTACCCGAGTGCCGTAAATTATTAACGCCAGTTCATGCAGCTATACACTATCGCGTTTGTAGGCGTTGAAAATTTCACGTCATTAGATAATATACTGGTTACACGTTGTGTTTGTGTCGGTGGGATGGGGCGGGGCGGGGGGAGGGTGGAAAGGGGGGTGGGGGGTGGGGGGAGGGGGTGTTAACGCTTATGACACATGTTCTATGAAGACTTCGCGATGTTGCAGGACCTGCAACTTTATGGCAATTTGTTTATCCCCAATTAAATGGATTTTTGTTCAGAGTTTTATATCAAATTGTATTTCACAGTCAGGAAATAATTAACGGAAAAGTCAGAGTGTAGTCAGCCTTTCCGCAGTGTTAGTAGCGACCATATTGATGCAGGAACAATTGCACGTCTGCATATTATACCCATAACAAGTATAACTATACCTATATACGTATAGGTATATGCAAAGTAAAATAGTCCCATAGAAATTTTTGCATGTTCATTCGCGCAGTCCCTTTTCCTTTCACTGTCCGGCTGCAGTCCAGCTTCTTTTATATTACGTGACTACAGGGGATGGAAAAAGTGTAATAAAGTTCTGGGATCTGTAGACACGTAGATACAATATGCTATACACGACCTTGTAACCGTGTAGGGATGTTATAGGAGAGTAGATACAGGGGTCAGACGGGTCAAGTGTGGACCACTAATCGTGCCGTGAATATGACCGAGAAACGATGACGAAAATATGTATAAAAGCTCGTCGTTTGGTGATCGGTAAACTCGACATATGCCCCCACCCATTCACACGCGGACATTGGACAGACGCTAAAGAACTCACGACATCAAAATCTGCTGGGGCACTCAATTTCGACTTCAGGGGTCAACCGAGTGATTAATGGCATCGTCATTCGCTCGCACGTGAGTTGCTGTGAATGAACCGACTGTTGCAGCAGCTATAGTAGATGAGACATTAAAAGAGAAGGAGATTGGAGAACAGACTGTGGCTACTTTTTAAGGGATGGGTATTGAAACATTGTGCAGTATGATTATTTGGTTGAAATCGTAAAACAAATTATCGTTTTTGTTCTCACTTTTGCATTCAATTACTTTTCTGCTTTCTAATAAATTTACGATTTAGCTCATTTAAAAAGTTCCTTCATTTACCTTGCGATTCCTGTTTTGACAGGAGTGGAGAAAATGTAGCTGATACAAAAATTGACAAATTGAATGAACTATTTATTGATATGAATTAATTACTGGAGGCTAAAAGAATCTTTTCGAAATGGATTCTCAACTAAAAGCCAGAAAAAATTAACACCATTTACCATTTAAAAATTACCACTAGAACCCAAACTCAAAGCTGGGTCGAACTTCCAAATTTTCAAAAATTCCAAACGGTAATAATTGTTACGAATTTATTGGAGACGATTTAAAATTTTTAGAAACGTTAATTTTCAGAATAATAAAATTCGGGAAGGTTGGAACTCGTTAAAATTTGAAACTTGATCGCAACCCTCGAAAGTCTTTTCTTGTTTCTATCGACAGTGCTTTATAAATTTCATCTAATTCAATCAAAATTTACTTTCAAGTCATTTATTTATAAATTTTTTTTGTTTGTTTTTTTTTTCACTTTTGAATCCCTCGAATCTTTCATCGACTCCGTAATACAGGCGTGTTTAGTATCAGTAGCAGTATTTCGCTTGGTCTAAGCCCATCGACGTGTATCATTCAGTGCTTTGAAGTCTCACCTGTGGCTGTCCCTGTCGTCTATCCTCTCGTCTCTTTCCCTTATTCCTCATCCCTTTCCTGTACCACGGACGACCGTTTTTCCCCAAGGAGAGATAATAATACATAGTGAATTAGAGAGAGAACGAGAACGAGAGAAAGAGGGGGAGAAAGAGTAGATCAGAGGTACTTAATCCGTTCACACGACTACGAAATCACCTTCGAAAAAGAGGAACGAGAAGGGGGCAAACAGCTATAAGGACCCAATTCAGTAACGCGATTTCGTGCGGAGGTGGATACATCGGACGTATTCAAAGACTCGCTTACTCGCTCTCTCGTTCTCGCTTCACAGAGTCCATCGCGGTCCCTCGCACTGTCACAGCTGAAAGAGCTTCAAAGGCACAGCGGTCGAACGTGTCTATAATAACGGCGGCTTATACCCCTGCACGACCAAGACCACGACCACAACTACGACCAAGACCAAGACCACGAACAGAACCACAGGCGTACTATGAGACCGCAATATAAGGACCCGGTGGTTCAGCCCGTAGGGTTTAAGTATAATATAATGTATACAGAGTACGTAATCCTCTCGATCTCACATATCCCGATCCTCTACCACTCGAGTTTTGTCTAAGTACATTTTCACCCTGTGACGAATAGATGTGAGGATTTCTCGTCTTTCGAGTTACGGGGGTGTCGAGGACTACCGTTGTGTGTGTGTATTTATGGATCGAGATGAAGCAGTCCATTGAAATTTTGGGTGGATTTACTATGTGGGAAAAAAAAAATGTCTCGATTCTAACTCAGAGGAAATCTCTAGCCGGGGAGAATATTTCAAGCGATTTAGAAAATCCATTGAAAAACTCGACTTATATACTTTTCTTGAAAATTTTTTAGCTCTACAATATAATATAATGTTTGATGATTCCCGCGCTGTAATATGTTGTAACGAGTGACTTGAAATTACACAATTTATGTGACGGTACATCCATGGCTCCTTCTCTTTATTTATTATTATTATTATTATTATTATTATTTTTTATTGAGGGTAAAAATTTGCACCTGGAATAAATTTTTTCAAATGGATCGTATCTCAATTAATTCCCAGGACTCTAAGACACTGCGGGACTTCAGGGTGGTCCATTTCCCAGCTGTATGTCAGCTGCCACGAATTGAGTAAAACGACGCTTCGATGTCCTGCAAATATGCGGTCATTCTATATCGGGTCATTCTATCCTTGACTGGCTTGCACCACGTCGATGGGACAGGTAGGTATACAGAATATGGACAGGTCTACGTATATACATACGTACGTTACGCCTATATATATATATATATCATAAAGTTTAACTTAGTGGACGAGAGTCTAACAAAAACGAACTTCGGAAGACAGGTGCTCGCGCCTAGGACACTGTATACTACGTTACATTTTTACCTGTGGGTATCCTTCCATTCGCTTTCCGGGACGAGGATAAAGTTACCAGCTACCTGGGTGGTTGAGTACTTGAAAAATGTTCACGATCTCACAATATTTGCTAGAATAATTATCGGTAACTTGTCATCGAGAACTTGGGTCAAGGCAATTTTTTAGTCGAAAAAAAAAAATTATTCACTCATAGTGAAAGTAAAGTACAATTTATCATCAGATTTATGACTGTAAAAATTGCCCATAGTCCAAGCCTCTCGATAATTCATAAAACCGATTTAAAAAAAATCGAAATGTTTAATCGGTACAGAATTTTTCTATCACATAGACTGCAACTTGTTATAAAAAAACGTCCATTTTGATTTGTCAATAAACACAAAAGAAGAACTGATCTGCAGCACCAAAGCTGTTGACGTTAAACTAGCCCGTTTGATCGTTTTGACCAAAGCGAGTGATCAGTGATCACCAGGTGATCGATGGTCAGCTGTGGATAAGTGAGTCAGCATTTCAGGAAACCAGGAACTCCTGCAGCCTTTGACAGAACGTGTAATTGGCACGCGTCCTTTCATAGGTGTGGGCTGCAAATATATACACGGCAAGTTGTTGATTAGGATCGAGTGGGGAACCCCGAATTCGGCATACCCCTTCGAGGGGCACGCGCCAGGAGTCCGGGACTAACATGAACGGAAGGACTTGCTCGTTCCCCAGAAAAACATAATTTCGTCCTCAACTAAAAGCGGTATAGGTATATATATATACGAATGTGAGACGGTAAGTTCGAAAGCTCCGTAACGGTTGACATCAGGCCATGACGAATTTCGTCCATGGTGTGACGTCTTCATCCTTTGGTATACATATACCGGGTAAAAATCGCTTAGTTTATCCCGATCAAGGGACGTGAAAATATCATTGGGTTTGGCACGGTAACGCCCTTCACACAACCCCCTGAGCTTTGTCGTTCAGATTTATAGTCAGAGTGTAACTGTTCGTCATTTTCCACGCTCGGATTCAAGGTGCTCGGCGATTTAATGCACCGTGCATATAGAGAGACAGGGTGTTTTCGTCCACCATTAATGTTACTTATACCATTGTCCAACCGATTAGCATAGGTATAACTATCATTCGTTTGTTTGACTAAAACTACGCCTCATTTAATCAACTATCTACATGAAAACTAGATGTATATACATGTATGTATGTAGGTTATATGTATATACGTACACACGTATAATAGAATCACGAAAGTATCTAAGTGAAAAATCCTGAAAATATCTGGTACATAGTAAGTATATAAATTTTTGAAAAAGAATAGACTAACCGATGTGCTAGAATTTTTTTTTTTATGTATATCTATTATATACCTATATGTATACGTATATAGTAACGATAAAGATAAAATATGGCGTGTATTTATCACGTTTTGTCAGGCTTATCTCGGCTCCAGAGCCCTCGTAACATATCACCGTAGGTATACATATTATATCAGTATATGGTATACGTATATGTATGTAACATACATACACTATATACTTACGTTTATATATATATATATATATATATATATATATATATATATATATATATATATATATATATATATATATATATATATATATATATATATATATATATATATACATATATAAAAAAAAAAGAAATGACTATATACATACATACATACATAGAAAAAATCCGGCAATATCGCATATACATGCGGTATTATATAGACCGTGGTTTTCTGCCTATCGAATATCGATATCGAATCTGGCTTTCTGCACCTTTTTTTTTTTTTATTTTTTTTTTGTTCATTTTGTTCTTTCTTTCTCTCTTTCTTTCTTTCTTCTCAGCCTCTGCTCGAATTTTTCCATTTTTACCAACTAGGTTTCGCGAAAGGAAGGGGGAACTTTCGCGGTAGACTTTTACCTTCGTTCCATCTTCCTCTGACATTGTATCAAGTCTCTTTCCACGAGGTAAAACGCTATCGCTACACTAAAAAATTCAGATGTACGATTCTAGTCCTACGAAGATCTGGAGAGAAAAAAAAAACAAAAAACAAAAAACAAAAAATAGAAAAAAAAAAAAAAAATAGAAAATAGAAAAATAAATCACGAGTACAGTTTAAACTCGTACGTATGTAGGTACGAGTTTAATACATACCTATAACGTGATGTCCACGTACCATACATATACCTATATAGGTATGTACGAGTACGAGTATAAAACCATCGTCAAAGGGACCGAACGGTGGAAAATGTGTTGAAAATTATTTCATGTTGGAATTTTGTTATGTAAAAAGGTTCACGGTTGGGGGGAGGGAGAGGGTGTACCTCCTCTCACCGTGAAGCTGGAGCGGTTTGACGGTCCCTACAACAGTGAGAGAGAAAGAGAGAAAGAGAGAAGAGAGAGTGAGAGATGGAGAGAAGAGAGAAGAGAGAAGAGAGAGGAGAGAGCATAGCGTTATCGTGGCATGCAGGCATGCGAGAGGGTCGGGTATAGAGGGTGGCGTGGGTGGCGGTGAGGTAGTCATGACGACCACAGCGACCAATCATCCGGAAGTAACGCAACGCGAGATAACTCTGCATCCAATCAGGTTTAAAGGGGGGCCACAGCATCCCCCTGCCTCTAACTCCCTCGTCTCTCTTCCTTCTCCTTGCGTGCCGCCGCCTTAAGCTGCCCTCCTGCAAAATTTTCTCGAGTGAGAGAAAGAGAGAAAGAGGGAAAGAGAGAGAGAGAGTAAGGATGGGATAGAGTGTGAGAGTAACAGAAAATCAGAGAGAGAGAGAGAGAGAGAGAAAGATTTAGAGGTTAGATAGATGTTGCAGAGGACGTAGTAGTGCGCTCACACCCCTCAACCCCCCGCGATAAGGGATGAGTTTTCGAAATTTACAACCCTAACTCATTCGAAAGAACATTAAACATGTAATTAAAGGTGTACCTATAGGTATACCTTACAACGTAAAGTTTATTTTAGTTTTATTTTTCCCTTAGCCTGATATGTTTCTCCTGCTGAATTGTTGCAGTGAAAGTTTATGCGTAAAGAATTTATATCCTATATAGAGTATGAACGTCTTACTCTTTTCTTACTTGTAATACACTTCAACTAAACAGAATTTTTTTAAGCTGGAAATTTTTATATTTTTGTTTTTGTTTTTTTTTTTTTTTTTTTCATCCGCGAGAGTGATTACGTGCGGCTAATTGAAGACCGACGAATCAAGAGCCCTCTTTCATTCAATGTGTTTTTACTACAGACAGACGGAATCTGAAATTTAAAATCCGTCACGGTTGTTTGCATCTCGAGTCTTAATTCCTCTCACGGAATAATTAACGCAATGAAATCGTTAGATAAACTTCTCCAACATTTACTGTGAATAATTTTATTTTTTTATTTTTATTTTCTTTTGTAAATTTAAAGTAACGGATAAAAAAAAAAAAAAAAAAACCAACTGGTCTCAAGGAGAGTTATAATTAATATCATCGATGTGTATAGGAAAAATATATGAAAAAAAAAACCAAAAAAAAAAAACGGTTACGCCGTGGCTGATCAAGATCCCTATTTGCAGCGTCTGCGTATACATATATATGTATACCTATCCCCGCACGACCGCGAAGAACCGGGGTACGATAAACGAGACAAATGGTCTACATTCGACGTCCCATCACAGTAGCGGCAAACTTCCAAACACTCATGGGACGTCGTTTATTTTACGGGGTGTCTTATCGGCGTTGTACCGGCATCCAGTACCACCATACCAACTTTCGTTTATACACGTTTCTTAACGGACGCACGTCATGTGATCGTTGTATTATACATAATACTGTAAAAACGATAAACGATATACAGAATTTAAGCGGAATAGCTAGATTCTTAAAATGTACTTTACGCCTTTATTATCGTCTCTTTATCTGCATAGGGGGAGGGATGGGGATTGGGGGAACTGTATTTTATACGTGAAATATATATACCTGAGGATGTGACGGTAATTGTATGCCAATTTTTAATTACATCCTCCATTAGGTATGTAGTACCTACCTATAACCTCCGTAAAAACTAAAAGGACCTCAACCTCGAATTCATTGCTGATTGTGGTGGTAGGGGTTAACGTTCGTCCGTGATTTCATCTACAAAAGAAAAAAGAAGAAAAAAAAAAATCAAAGATATTCAGTATTACCGCACGTTTATCCGGGTCGCGCCCCATTTTACAACGCGGACTGGGTCCGGCTCTCCTCTACGCCGCGTTTTCATTTGATACACTTCGCTGATTTCCTTCACCTCCACCTCCATCTCTGCCGCTTCTCTGCCCTTAGCTTTCTTCTATATAGTATACAGGCCTCTGTGAATCCGCAGGTCACGTGATTTTATTAAAAAAGAAAGAATGAAAAAAAAAAATTATAATAATAATAATAACAAAGTAAAATGAAAAAAATGAAATAAAAAAAAAAAAATAAAAAAATAACTACCCTTCGTTTCTTATAGTGCGGAACCTTCGCCCGCTTATGAGAGCCCAGACCTTCCGATCTAATAAAAATCTTTCAATAAAAGGGATACTCTTTCTTCCTTTCATCTTATAGGTATACATATATAGGTATATAATATACCTACTCTCTTATTTTACGATTGGTTTAATCCTGATACGTTTAATTTCTCACACGTCGATTATTCATCATGTTATATATTATTTAGATTTTTTGTTTTTTATATCTTGAAAACTTGACTATTATGTACAAGTTTTCTTGTATGTATGTACATACATACATACATAAATACATACATATACTCTTAAGGATAGGCGTGGGATGAGGGTTGATGGGTGTGTATTTCCTCCGAAACCAGTACCCCGCGTGCCATGGAGCGTATAGCTGGGAGTGGAAGCGACCGTGATTGTATTAATTCCTCCCTCCTCTTGGGGTGCCATGGGCTCGACTTCCGGAGGCAAACGAAGCGTGCGGGCGTCGCGTATAATGAAGCTCTCTCTCCGCGCGTTTCGTTACGGCGTCGCGGCAGCCCTCTGCGCTTTCTATATTTAGACATAATTTTGCACCATCGCCTTGTTTCCTTCTCCCGCTTTATACCTTCGCGTCTTCTTCCTCTTCCTCTTCCTCTTCCTCTTTCCCATTCTCATTCCCATTCCCGTTCCCGTTTCCATTTCTCCGTAGCACCGGGTATTCGGCGCGGGAAATCGTCGACCGTGAAGGATGCCCGTTTCTTGTCAAAACAACCGTGTGCCAACCGGCTTCTTATTAGTCGGGCACATAACGACGTGGCAAACGCGAGATACACGAGACGTTAAACACGAGTTGAACCCTCGAAAACCCCCGTACGAAAACGGGCGGAAAAGGTACGCGTGAAACCAGTCATTGGACAAGATGGTCTTGACAGTGTCGTATAAATTCAAATATCATCATATCCAACGCTCCCGGACGGGCTACTCGCTCTGTTAAAACAACATACAACACATATCACGTCTCAAACATACACTAAACCCTATACTTTTGTCCAACTTCTCAAATAACAACTCATCTTCGATTCTGCCTATCCAGATGTTCAAACATCATCTTTGTCCAATTTTTTTTTATGTTTTTTGTTCTCATACCAAAATGACGATTTGTAGTTTTATGATTCTCAGATCTTGGGAGTCTGTCAATTTCACTCGCATTTATCAATCGTTCAGTAATTTTCTTCGTTTTACTACCCCACGTCAATTTCTTGAACGATACTCTAAATTCTACGTAGATATATAGATATAATACTGTACAATAGATAATTATAAATTTGGGCAGTAAGATTCGTTACCGAGAGTTCTCCAAGGCAACGTTATACATTGTGTCGGTGGTAAAAGGATGAACAAGGGTAGTTTCGGGTCGTAGGACCATTGAACCAGCCCAATCCTCCCCCAAGACAACCTCTAGCTCGGTCTCCCGGAGCGTCTTAAGTCCTGAGAACCCACGAGGAGGTGGAGACCACCCTTATCTCTAGTCTGCAAGACTGCCTCCGGTAATACTTGGCAGAACGAACCACCCCCTGCGGGCGAACCCCGTGAAATATCACTAAACGGGTGGTCACCCCCGCTCCTCCTCTTACCGATTGCCATAGCTCCTTTCGCACATCTAAGTCCTTTCAATAACCTTATTGGATATCAAGGACAAACTTCGCGATTCTCGTTCGTTTAAGATACAATATAATCTACGACGTATGTATGTATGTATGTACATACATACATGTGACTGATGCAGTTTGGGTAATCGAAAACCGTAAATTTCATATATTGAGAAGAAAAAAATTGATTTTTCATCAGAATCATCAGACAGAATATAGTTAATAGAAAAAAATTTGCCAGTTATCAACTAAAATTAGATTTATCACGATCACGGAAAGTACTGACACCAGAAATTTTCATGGTGTTTTATGTAGGTATTTTATTTGTTTAGAAATTTGGAGAATTTAGCAATTAGTATTAGGCCTAGAGTATAGGTATGGGAAGCGTCTTAATATAAGCGGTAGTAAAAGCCGTTACATTAGAGAAACTCCTCAATTAGTACCTACGTTGACTCTACTAACCTGATCTCAGGGTTAGATCTAGTTTGGCGTAGTGCCATGAGGAAATTAGATAATACTTGAAACGAGTGAGAATCACGTTTGAATATGTATATACCCTCGAGCTCGGTGAATTAATTTGTTACTTTCAATTTGCCGCAAAAGAATTAGAGTCAAGGAGCCGAATAAATTTCGGAGAAAGGTGTAATTTTATGCTCTGGATTTCTGGAAACCGTTCACCTACCAGGTTGTGGTTTAGAAATTGAATACTTTAAGATTCAGATGCCCATTCGGTACGATGCGAATATTATTGTTGAAGGTTTATGCCGTGAAATGTATTCAGTTATAACTACGCCAGATATACCAACGGGTTTCTTCGTAATTCTTGCCATTTTAAATACCTAGAATTCGGGTATACAATCATCATACAGTTCAATTATTTCACGATATTTATAACCTTTCCAGTTTTATGGTACTTTCTTTTCTATCTAATTGACCGGTATTAGGTAAGATCAGAGAAAAAATATCCATTCATTCATTTGCTACACTCGCTGAAAATTTATGGGTGAAGAGACGGGGGTATAGGCACTGGTTACAGCTTCACCACGAAGACACAGCAATTAGGGAACATTTAACCGCACGTGTGCCCTAATCCTCGCAATTGCTTACTTCATTGGCACGTGCAGAACCATAAAATTAGAGAAAAAAGGGGATATATACATATATATATATATATATATATATATATATATATATATATATATATATATATATATATATATATATATATATATATATATATATATATATATATATATATATATATATATATATATATATATGTATATATATAAAGAGAAAAATAATTATTCCATGGTCATTTTAAGGCGAGAAATGATCCTATCGATAGATCTTCACTATCTATACACGATCATCCATCCACACAGGTATCCAGACCCATACATACGTATACCTTAGTTGGTTCGTAATTAGGCTGCACCGTTTTCGCTCTCCTACGCTCGATCGGGCGTATCAGGTAACTGCAAAGAGGGACTTAGACTGTAACCAGGGTTCCTTCCACCCTGCAGTCTCCCCTTCTATATAAGGGGTGAAAGCGTCCACCTTGAAGTAACCCACGGTTGAGTGGGTTCGGCTGGGCTTTGGCGAGGAAGAGAAGAGGGTGTGTTACGTCACTGGGCGAAGGGAGAAGGCCGCCTCTCTATTTCTTTTTATCTCTATTTTTTATTTATTTTTGCCATTTTTTTTTCTATATTTTTTTTTCTATACCCAAAGAGAGAGGATTTCCTCGTGGCTTGCGCACTCTTTGCCCTCCTTTACCATCCTGGAGGGTCCACCTTTCTCTGATAAGCTACCAACGCTCTGTTCCAAAGAGATTGCATGACTCTTTCATTTTTCATGATCTAACCGTTATTTCCGTTATTATTATCGACGTCGTCACGGTTTTAATACCATTATTAAATTTAAAAAAAAAAATAATAATAAAACGAAGGGTAAATGTGTGCATGACGATAGGTCTTCGATCTTGTTTCATGCAGTACCTATATGGCCCACCTTTTCCTTTTCCTTTCCTTTCCTTTCCTTACCTTTCTTTTTCACTTTTTATTAAGAGTCGTATCATGGGAACTGCGAAGAATTACCCGAAGAATGAGGCAAGGAATAAGGTACAGTAGAAGAAAAAAGAAGATGCGGAGTCCACGCCCGATTACCCAATATTTTACTGTGGTTGTCACAGATTTTTTACGGGCAACTAATTTTCTCCGATGCTGAATACCATGAGATCACGATGTGCGCAGGGTGATCTTACTTCTTGCTCAAAACTAGCAGGCTTCTACTGCTGTTGGAGGACAGCTTAACACCCTGAAACCACGAAACCCCAGAATGTTAGCTTCCCGGGGATTTAACGTCACCCGGGCGAGTAACCACCATTGGATAAAAGGATCGTGGATTCAGGTCCGACTCAAGATCCTTCAGCGATCCAAGATGATCTATAAAGGTGGAACTGGCTTAGCACATTAGGATGTTTAAATACAGGTAAGAACTATTTTTTTTATAAATTATTTACACATATAGTATATTTGAAGAATTTATATTTTATTGGGTACTCGCGCGTAATTCTTTTTATGGATTGATGCAGGGTGGTTAATACCTGTATAGGTGAGTACCATCTGTAGACGGCTGGCCCGTGGCAGGAGTCGTTCATTAGTTTCATACGAAGTGCGACGGGGAGAAGCGTTCGTCGAAGCCTAGGGCACCCCGCGGTGGGAGACTGTGACCAAATCCGGCTTGGCTCCATGCCGTGTTTACACTCGAGATGATGCCTCCTAATGCTAATACGCCGTAACGCACTGGCGCACCGACAAAACCAGTGATGCCCGAAGCATTTCTTAATGCTCAATCGCAATCCAATGAAAATTGTATGAATGACGGACGATTATCGAGTCGACCGGGCGCTCTCAATGCCCTGGGTACCCAACATGTCCGTCGACGATCTCCATCCGCCCCGTGCATGGTAACCCTGCCGAGCAGCAGGCCCAACCGACAAATTAAAAATTCGAATAAACCAAACGGTTTTGGGTGTATGTACACGACACGTGTATGAAAATCGTAAAGAAATAATAAAAATTTCCGTCTATTTTAAATATCGTGTTAAAACTATGTCGATAAATTTTTTTGGCTGAAAACCAACACGCGGTAGCTATCGATATCTTGAAGACACTGAAGCTGCACTCTTGACACTCGATGACTGCGATGCATAGGAGCCGTTCAAAACGAGTTTAAAAAAAAAAAAAATACAAAAAATAAAATGGCCACTGAGTGACTCTGTTTACCGACAAGTTCGCGGTCGATGATTTCTCGAGGGTCATAGCCGCGAGCTTGACTCCTGCGGCGGCACACTTTCAACTAGTGTCCCGACGCAGATGTGCTTCAAGTACCTGTATACCTATATATGTATATATACGTCTACGTGCTTCTGTTCATTTACCATAGAGAAAATAGCGAAAAATCGGTGGTGTGTACATACTTATATATCTACCGATGCAGCACTCGTACCCTACACCCCCCGCACGCTTCTGATCGCACTTACATGTACCTACCGCGCCTGTAGACTCACTCCGCGGAATAATTTAACGACGCCTTCGACCCCGGAACACCCGACCCCCGGACCTGGGGAACCCGATGCTAAATACTCGACAATTAAACGACGAACCAGCTAGTGGCTTGCTAAGAATTTCGATCGACATGAAAGGGACGTGCGTTCCAATTATTCGTCTTAAACTGACGCTTCGATGATCTACAAAATACTACAGGCAAAGTATTAACTGCAGCTGCAACGATTTTTCAACTATCGTAGTGATATCGTAATTTTTGGATAATTTAACGCAAATCGAAGAAAGGGTAAATTTTAGTGACAATTAAAAGGAAATTGATAAAAGGTTTTTCGGATCCTTGAGCGTAGGGAATTACAAACTGCATTAATTATGTTTGAAAAAATATACGTTGTTTGAAAATTTGCATCAACGTAGTTTTGTCTAATGCATATAATACGTTGAAAACCGAAGTCGATTTTCACGGCGCCTGGGTGTCGGCTTGGACGCACTAGAGCTGGTCATGGAAGCGTGAAAATGTTTTGCAATTTGGAAATCGGGCACACGTAACGCACGTTATCCCCCGCAACGTTCCTGGTGTTTCGTGCTTATAGTGGTGGTATAGGATAGCCTCTGTTCTGGTGCAGCGTTTCACTGCCTTTTAGTTTTAATTCGAATTCTGAATCCCGAGGCTAACTGTGTTCGTTCAAAATATACGCGTTAAAGTGATCGAACCGTTTTTGATTTTTGAAAATAATTAAAATCGAACGAATTCCTTTGGACACAAAAAAATTTATTTTCGTTAATCATTAGAATTAGTTATGCTTAGATTAAATCTCTGCCCCTATCAGACGTGGCCCTTCTGTATATGGAATGAGGAGGAAAAAGGGTGGAGAAAATGAAAAAAAAAAAAAAAAAAATTTTTTTTTAAATGGAGAAAAAAAAAGTTTCAACCCTCGTCGATGTAGCGAGAGAAATTCGTAGATTTTGGCGACACCCGCGCCAAAGCGACGAGCGTGGTACGAAGAGGAGCTCTTTTGAAGGCGCGGAGGTGCGGGCGGGATCAAAGCCCTTCGGCGACTGGCGTCAAAGCGACGTCAAAGCGACGGACGCGTCCACCCCTCACCGTTCGCCACCTAGCAGTCCTTAAACGAGCTCAAACACCCTCTCCGACCTTGGTTTAATAATATACACAGATACGTGGGCGACACCGTCATCCCCATCCTCTTACCACCTTCCAACCTTACAGAAAACGAAGTACTGTCGCTCTCTGCCACGATATACATCACAATTTTGAAAAATCTCTATCACAACGTGTTAAAGTAACAAAATTTGTAAAATTTTTCTCAAAACTGAACCTAAAGAACTTTGGATATGTAAAATAATTCTTTAACCTGTAAACGTACCCCGCAGTGCCTAAGAAAAAATTTTATAGTCAAAAACGAGCGACAGGGAGGCGGTTCCAGTCTTTAATAATAATCGCGTATTTCACTTTCCCGCGGTTTATTCAATTCTCTTCAAACCGGAGCTCGATTGTCTCGGCTGTTGTTTGCGATTGAGGTTTGATCAGCTCGTTTAATCGAGGGCTTTAGTATAAGTAATCGGTACCCAGCGTTGGGTGGGCACGTCCGCGTCTTGGCCATTCGAGTGGAAGATGGTAACAGAAAACAGGAGCGTAATACAAAACATATAGGTGGGGTATAAAGTCGGGGATAGGGTATTAGCCCCATTCTTAAGCATAGAAGTAAATAAATATATGTATATAGAGAGTTGGTACATGCTATAGCATAGGTATAGGTATTTACTTGGGGCCGACGACCCGGGGCGTCTTGGTGAACCGTGCAGGGCACCCCCCGCGAGGTTAGAGCAACCGGTAATTCGAAATCTTCTCATGGACCGCGTAGCTGCTCCCTGAGGACCCCCTCCTCGCCGCGAACACCTCCCTCTTTATTATCCGATCACAATACATGAAACTCTGGAGAAACTCACCCCGCAATCAAGGACCAAGAGTCAAACGTTTCACGGTCGCGTTATTCTCAGGACTCGCAGGAGTCTGGTCGACACGAAACAACGTCGTTTTACGTCAGGAACTGGGATCGGGGGGCGTCGCGTCGTTTCATTTTACTTTGTTCGCTAACGAAGTACAATGCATTTCGTTATAATCGCTCGTAATCACGACGCAAGCGATATTTACCCTCTTCATCTAGGTATATGTATAGGTTATATCGCTATTTTTTTTTCACGCCTTATTCTCGTAACGATCCCACTACGGTCGCCTTAGATTGTTCAGATTTAATTGACCGTGACGTTCCTGCGTTGTTGTGAAAAATTTGTAAATAATTGTCGAAATAACAAGAATAATGATCGTCATATTCTGTTTTTTTTTTTTTTTTTCGTTTTTTCGTTTTTTCACTTAATAGCTCAGGCTAAATATTTCAATTTATTCTTCAAAACCTCTGACCATTATATCCGTTAAAAAGCCAGAAGATCTTGTCTAATAACAATTGTGAATTTAGGTATGAAATTCTGGTAACGATTGTTTTATCAAATAACCACATAACGTTTCTTGCGAAAGTGCAAAGTGGAATTTGACATACCTGCTTCGAAAATTGGCTAAAAAATCAGGAAGCCGGTTGACCTGTGGGCCAATCCGAAAACTTCCCGCTGTGTTAAATACGTTACAATTAATTGATACTATTGTGTTTATAATAAATTAAATAAGGTTATAAGTATAATTAGTTTTCCGTATACAAATCTTTTTTTCTTCAATTTCTATTCTTCGAATAACTTTAAAACTACTCGACCGATCGATTCCAAAATCTAATCAGATCTAAGTCTTGATAAACCCTTCCGGTCGCCGCAAGAATCATTCAAATCGGTTAATTCGTTCCAAAGGTATCGTACGAAAAAAAGAGAAATTTTTATCGTGCAATATCTTTTAAACCAATCGTTTGATTTTGATGAATCTTACGGTGATCGAAAGGGCTATCCAAGAGCTAAGTCTGATAAAGTTTTGAGACTAATCGCACGAACAGTTTAGGAGTTATGCGCTAAGAACAATCTTTATTTGTCAAATAACTTTGAAACTACTCGACCGATCGACTCCAAAATCTAATCAGATCTAAGTCTTGATAAACCCTTCGATCGCCATAAGAACCATTCCAATCGGTCGATTCTTTCTAAAGATATCGTACGACAAAAATTTGTTTACACACATACACACACGAACATACAGACGTCCGTCCAAAAATAGTGAGAATAGCTTCCGAGGTCCCCAAAACATCGAGATCTGATAAAAACTCGATTATCGAAAATCGGACCGAAACCAATAACTTCCCTTATTTATGAAAATATTCAATTTTCATTGCGGGAAGTTAACAAAAGTCGGTTCCGTGAGAAGTAAAAAGCGAAAAAATTTAATTCAAAAATACAAAACCAAGTACTAATTGTGTATAAAATTTCGTGAAAATTGGTCAACTTCTTCGAAATTTATTCAACGTGAAGAACTTAGATGTATATAAATTGAATGTCCAATTTTCTTGGTACATTTATACAAAATGTATTTATATCGAAAATTTTTCATAAGGCAATTTTTAATCCAAGTTAAGACTAATTTAAATTTTTTTAGCTGACAGTGCAGCTTATTTTTATTTTGAGGACTTTTGACTCGGTGTGACGATTTTTGTTGAGGGTGAGACTCATTTGCACGTTATCAGCTCGTAGCGTCGTCGCTCGGGTTATATAGGGGAGCTTGCCATTCCATTCTGGCACCAGGAACCCATATAATAATTCCATGGGGGATACAGCTCGTGTTGGTCTCTATTATGCGAGACTATACTTCTATCTACCGTTGTATCTACGGCAACGTGCGTTGGCCCACGCTCGGGTCCGGTCAATGCCGATAACATTCATCCCTCGACGCAATAATATCGCAATATTAGTTAATGTTACAACCAAACGAAACGACCCACGGTTACGCACGCGTCGATATACTAATATAAACACTTACCCTCGGGAATAAACGACCCAAGTTCTCGTCATGGCTTATCGTTACACCATTACATGCATGTAATACGAATTTAAAACATTTAGAAAGTCACATAGAACAGTTATCGAAAAATGTTTAAATAGTTATCCGCAATTTATTTAGGATACTATTATTTTTGAATTTCCTGCTATGAAAATTGAAAATTTAACAGAAAAGAAATGGAAGTTATTCAAAAATCGAGTTTTCAGCAGATCTCGATGTTTTGAGGTCCTAGGAAACTATTCTGACTATTTTTTTTATGGACATCCGTATGTGTGTGTGTGGGTAAACAAATTTTTGTCGTACGATATCTTTCGAACGAATCGATCGATTGGAATGGTCCTTGCAGCGATCGAAAGGGTTTATCAAGACTTAAACCTGATTAAATTTTGGGGTCAATCGGTTTAGTAGTTTCAAAGTTATTCGAGGAACAAAAATTGAAAATCAATTTTTCTTTCATGTTTTTAGTGCATAACTTCTAAACTGTTTGTGCGATTAGTTTCAAAACTTAATCAGATTCATGTCTTGGATAGCCCTTTGGATTGTTGCAAGATTCGTCAAAATCGAACGATTAGTTCAAAAGATATTGCACGACAAAAATTTCTTTTTTTATCGTACGATACCTTTGGAATGAATTAACCGATTTGAATGATTCTTACGGCGATCGAAAATATATACTAAGACTTAAATCTAATTGAATTTTGAAGTCAATCAGTCTAGTATTAGTTTCAAAGTTAATCAAAGAATAAAAATTGAAAATAACATTTTTTTGTCCGACGATATCTCGAGAACGAATGATCAGATTTTGATGATTTTCATCTCAGTCGACGGGGCTTCTCCAAACTCAGATCTAATTAGATTTTGGATTTGATCGGTCTTGTAGTTTTTGAGTTATTTAACGAACAAAATTTCGAGAAAAAAAAATTTCAATTGACCATATCTCGAGAAAAGATTGACGGATACTAATAAAAATTGGTATCTCAAGGTTTTTGGATCGTTGATCACGAATACATGACCATCGGTATAATTTAAGCGAACAATTCTTATTACTTGAATAGATTTGGATTTTTCTGACTCACCTGTTTGTTTGAATTTGAATATTCTTTGAGCGAAATACATTTTATTCTACTCATTTATAACTAAAAGCTAAAACTTTTCTTTTCTGCTAGATTAAAAGTATTGATAATTTGTTACCAAGAAATTATTGATCCGAATTGCGAGAATATGAGTGATAAAAAAAATCACATTACGTGCATACTTAAGAGCAAGAGCGGATCGTAAGACTTATGAAATCTGTAGCCGCCACACGACCGTATGGCAGTGAGTCCCCCGCTGCGGGGAATCTGTGGAGATAAGGACATTCGAAAGTCCTTTAAAAAGCAATAAATGAACGAACCCCTGTTCGAGCTGCACGTGTCAACGTTATCGGAAGATCTTAAATAGTCATGTTCGGAGAAAGATCTGCTCTCCTCATATGTATGTATGTACAGTTCTCAATGAGACTCCCTTTTATTGGAAAAATTATAGAAAAAAAAAATGATAAGTATTAAGATTTCAGCGACACCCAGCGCTACAAATAAACAAAAAAAAAAACTTCGCTTTTCCCTCGTCCTCGAAGGATCTGGAACCTGGTGAGTCGGTGACTCGGTGACTCGGCAACAAGGGCACGTGGAGATGAAACCCTGATTTAGAGGGTGGGTGAAAAAAGGGGGAAATGCGGCGTCGAGCTGTCAAAGTGCCGTCCAACGAACGTTGACATCTCTATTATCACGTACGCCACCTCATCTGTACATATATGCACCAATATACGTACTACCGTATGTATTTCGGCGACGCGTGTCACCCAGATAGCAAATCTCCCGATGACAATCCCCCGTTCTCGTAACCAGGTCCGCGTCCATCTTTCGCCTAATGCCCAAGGGATACGCGGTGGCCACCTTCAAGCACATATGTCATTATCTCGATCGGTCCTGAAAATATGCTGTTTAGTTAGAAGAAAGGGAATTTTTTAATCCCTTTTTTTTTGACTCGAGACTGGGGTTACTTCTCTGAAAAATTACGTGAGAAATGTATAACTGTATTAAGAATTTTGAAAGCTGTACACCTTGAGGCAGCCGTTTGGTAGGATTTAGGGAAGAAATTTGGTCATTGAAGGCTGATCATAAAGTGGTGTAAGCGATGAATGAACCAATGAAGTCTGTACCATTGTACCTAGAGGCGGACAGGCGGTTAGAAGAGGTTTGTGGGTCGTATTTTAGCTTCCGGTCAGCCGCTCCGCACTTTTGATGGTTTAGTAAATTGGATTAAGAGGTCGATCGGTACGATGCTACGAATAGCCATGCAGCACCCCGTGACTTCGCATTAGGGTCGTATTAGCAACGACTATAAGGTTGTGACGAACTCATGATGCTTGGTCAAGTTTCAATGCCCTAAACCTTGAGAATTTATGGTGTGAAAATACGCCCACAAATTTTTGTAAAATTGACACAAAAATTTAGGGGATATATGACGCTGATTCTAAAGTTGTTTTGATCAAGTTTCCGATAAATAATAATTAAATATGAATAAACTTGATTTGTTCACTTTAACATAATATCGTATTAAAAAGCACTTGATGATCCCGTTAATGATTTGTAAAATGAAACCTCCGTTATAATGCCAACCGTTCGAGTATTCAATGAGACAAATTCCCATAGATGTAAAAAAAAAAAAAAAAATAAGAAAAAACGTTTCTTGATCGTGGATATAGGAACAATAAGAACGCATTGACAATGTCGCAGCACGATTTCGTGCGGGTCGATGACAAAGAAGGAAAACTTGTTACTGTAGCTAAACGTGCGTACCTAGTTTTAAAATTCTAAGTCGTACTGTAATTCTTCGACTTTTTATTTAAGAACGCGACGGGATATCGAGATACCAGATATGGTTTACCCGCTCCTGCTGCAGCAGCCGAGGGGACATTTAATTACAAAGCTTATGAATAATAATTGTCGTGTAGTTGGACTAACATTGTTACCAAATGTTTTCTAGGCGGCACAATTCTCTGTTACTCACAACGTGAACCCTTTATAAAACCTTAAGGCTGCAGACTTTGACGTGCCGTGAGACCAAACTACTTGTTAGCAATGATCGCGGGGGATCCAGAAATTTCTTATTCATAGACTCTCTGCGTCTTATAGTTAGTGGATAATGAGACTTGATTCTGATCATTCGTTGAGTAATTATTACAAAAAGAAAAAAAATTGAGTAATAGTTTTTATAATATTTTACGAAAATATTAGATTCAAATGATTTCTTGGTGGATGCGATATGGATCGAGAAGAGGTTGCCACGCCTTGTGGGTAAACTTCGACAAGTATATATGTACACATATTATGGGATCGAATAATAGGTGTCTAGTTTCAAAAGTCACTAGCAACGGAACGAGAAATTCCTTTCCGGGTCAGTCGATCAATCAAGGATAATTTAAGGCGAGCGAATACAAAGAACACCTGCCCGCACCCCTGTCCTTCATAAAATTTCACTTTTACACAAAAATACGAAAAATTATTTCCCCATGGGTACAGAAATTCGATAGCCAAAATATTGGGTTTCCAAGATGTGGAGATAGCTGGGCAGGCCGTACAACCATATATACACATATGAAGTATGTGTACACACAACTTATACATACAGCACGTAGTTTGTGGTAGAAAAGTATGTAGTAGTTACAACAAAGAACCCCTGCGTCGTGTTTTTCAAGAGCCCAAGGAACTTTGGGACTTGTGGACTTTTTGGCCCCTTCGATATATTCTGGCTCATTCTCTAGTTCACCGCCGCACGCCTCTAGGCTGGACCAGTCTTCGCCTTCATCCAACCTCAAAGAAAACAATAGGAGATTGAAAAAACGACCTGTTCAATACCGAACCCTGCAGCGTTTTGATTCGATCGATTCTCATTTATTCCAAATTTTGCTTAACTCTGCCCCCCGGGCATCCCTAACAAGAATCACAGGTTTTTTTTTCATACAATTTTTACACTTTCCTATCGCCTTCTCAACGGGACTGATCGTCACCGCGTGGGAACTTCGCCAATTTAAAGTTCGAAAATTGAAAAAATAATCAAAAAAAAAAAAAAATATATATAAAATAAAAAATTCACAAGAATATGAGATGAGATTAAAAACTTGTGTTTCATTCCCTGCTCAATGAACAGTTTTAATTCTTACTCACGCATCGTCGAATACACTTTCACCCTTCTTTTTATTTGATTACTTATATTTTAAGAAGTAGCTGCCTAGCGATCGGCAGGGTTTTCTTCACGAATTCAAGTCGCGCATAAAATAATAATGAATTTTTGTTAGGGCCGGAAGACAGCTGGAAGAGCTAGGCTGCAGAGACACCGAAGGAAGGCAGCCCGTTCACACTTCGGCACACTCTGGATTGTTGCCTGTTGGCGAAGTGTTGGAGGTTAGTATATAGGTAGAAGAAGTCAGGCAGGCAAGCAAGGAGGTGACTTGTTATATGGGAGCTTTAATTTTCCTCACTAAGCTAAGATCTAGTATCCCGTATAAGTATTGGCTGCCAAGTCGTTGCGGCCAGATGATATGAATTCAAAACCATTTTGTTCTCGGAATGCGCAATTCGTTGCCAAAGTAAAACAGAAAATCTATAAACGAGATCGAGGAAAATTTCACACCTAAATATATATCCGTTTATTTCCACTTTTCATTAGAAAGAAAAAAAGAAAAAAAAAAACAAAAAAAAAAAAAAAAAACAGATACCGCAAAACCGATCTTCGATCTCGAACATTTTCTTTCCACTCAATCTTCCCTTCGACTCCGAGAGTGGGTGAGGGATGAAATCGGACAAAACTTCACCGGTAGACTGTACAATTTAATTTTATGCAACGATAGGTACGCTTCTTAGCACAAGATATCCTTATAACATTTAACTAGATTGTTATGATTGTCCCCTACCCTTCTTGGCAGCAAATATTCGTGTAAATCTTTCGTTTCCTTCTGCTTCTTTTACTAATGAGGAATTCTTCCCGCTAGATTCCTGCTTTCTCTGCATCTGAGAAATACGACATCGTTTTATACCTTTAATTCTGCATCTCTACGTCATCTATACCTATACTCGTCTTCGTTGCACGTGTTGATCTTACTTTCAGAATTCCTCCAGATCTCACCACTGTCTTTCAAACCTCCCTAAACATTCATAATGCAATAATAATAATTACCACCATACATACTAAAAAATTGATCACTTCCTAACCCTCGATTTTCTTCCTCGAAGTAAGAAAAAATTTCACAATTCAAGGGCGTAAAAAGCTCAAACATTGATGTATGATTCATTTTGAAATGTTAGTTCTGTTGTTTTGCGGTATTATTTTGCTTTAATATGATTCGATCGTAGTTGTTCCACGATTTTTCGACCCGGCCATGTTCTTGGTCATCGTTTCAGCTGCAGGGTTGACCCACGGCTTTAGCTAGCGGTACAATACGCGGTAGGAAACCTTTACAGGGATAGGGTATAGGGTTTTAGGGTTGGTGGTTCAGCCGGTCTGCAGTCAGCGTATGATATTCATATTCTTGGCAGAACGCGGCGTCGAAGGCAGTGGTGCAGACCAGCAGTCCGATGGAGCGCACGCTACCCTAACCCCTGCCACTGCGCCGTTTCGCGTCCGCGTATACTACCTCTGCAGAGTATTCCGCGCCCCCGGGTCTCTCTCCCAGTATTTCCTGCGAGCAACTCTCTTCTCTTCTCCGGTTCCCCGGGGCAAAGCCCAACGACGCGCAATAGCCTGGGAAAGGGAGGAACAGGAGCCAGGAGCTCCTGAACGCGCGGAACCTCTAAGATATTTCTTATCCCAGCGCACGTAACCCTCTAACAAGCTAGCAAAGTTTACCAATAAATTGTATGACGCTGAGCACCGCGCCGCGACTTGGATGTATATACCCAACTCTCTCTCTCTTTCTCTTTACCTCACTCTTCAACAAGCGAACTCTGAATATCATACCAAAAACTTTACTTTACTCCTTTCCCCACCGCGGAAGTGTCGAGCTTTTTTCATACAATGTATAAATTTATGCTATGATATAAACGTTTAGAAGACTTAAATCGGCTTTTTGATCTTCAGAGATTCAGGGGGTCTGAAACGAGCCGTCGCCATCGTTGTTTTCCATTTCTTTTTTCCGAGCTCCTTCATTCTCCTCTTCTTCTATTTTTGGTCTTTTCTCATTTTTTTTTTTTTTAATTTTATTTCTATTTTTTTTTCATTTCTGTTTTTAAATTTCAATGCGACCGTCGAATGTTGGCATACACGTAGCGCGCGCGGATGCTCACATTGAATGGCACAGCACACGGTCGGCCCGGTCGCCCAGCCCAGGGGACATAATGCCGAATGCATCCTAATAGAGTCACATCAGTTACACAATCACAATACTAATCTGACATAATGGCTGCCTACTGCAAGGGGAGGTGGAGTTCTTTATACATATATATATATATAGTTTTTTTTATTTTTTCTATTTTTCTTTTCATTTACCTTCTTTTTTTTCCATACTGCAGAAGAGCGCGACATACAGACCTAGCGAACGCTTACATATGCGGTTCAACTCCGGAACGCAACCGAACCGTCGATTAACAGGAGGATCAGGAATCAGGATACGCCATGTTTTAAATACCAATTTAACTGCCCCGAAAAGGGGTCCGTGTTTAGTCGTATGAAAACTATCTACGAATTCGAATCCTTCAACTCATGCCTACTTAGGTATGTGTAAAAGAAAATTAACGAGTATGTATATACCTACGTATATGTGTAATGAATATTCTTAAACGATGGGGTTGACTTGGGAAATGAATAATAATGCAACAGTTTTCGGTATTATGGTCTATTCGTTTAAATTCTATATATAAGGGATGAGATTTACGATACGTATAGCGAACATCGTGTGAGACACTCGACGAAGTTTAAATGATTTGTTGGTCATTATTTAGCTATCATTGAATTTATCCACTTTTTTTCTTATTACACACTTTGATATTTCTTTTTTATTTTTTTTGTTTTCTTTCTTACTTTCGGTTTTCTTCTTTTCTTATTTTCTCACTTTCTTAGAGCCCATAGTGCCGACGCAACGCCTTTAGGCACGAGGAAAGCAATAAAGGAAGAAACTGACGCGGTCGATGGTATATAAGGTGGGAATATAGGTATGTTATAGAAAAAAAAAATATATAAGACTAGAGATACGGGCCAGAGCACTTCGCGGAGAACATTCAAAATGACTGACCCTCTTCTTCGTCTCTTGCGTATACGTCCATTCTTTATTCTTCAATATTTCACGCCGTGAATCATCGTCCAGATGTAGACGCATGTATATACTCGTATAGTTTTACACTATATACTATATAGAAAAACGCGCATATAACTATAAAAATATGAGGAAAAAAAAAAATGATCAACACTCGGTTTTGGACAAATTTCAAAAAAATAAGTCGATATATTAGTGAGAAAAAAAATTTGTTAACATATAAAGTTCAAATTTGATACTTATAGGTATGTGTATCTGTATTAGGTATAGAGCACCTTTTTATCTTTGGATGATTTTTAAATCGAATCAACGATCAAGCGGCATATCTTGTAACTAATCAACAATTGGTGACAGCCGCCTTTTCAATGGTGTAAAAAAGTGTCGAGGGTGAAGACGAGGACGAAAACGAGAGAGTCGCGGGTCTCGAGAGGACTCGGGGGTGGAAAACCAGAGGATGGAACTAGGGCCTCCGCCTTTTTACACTCGGTCGCAGACGCCGTCACCATTCACAATTCCCAATCACAATGAACCGTCGTCGGGGGAAAATAACGTTCAACTTTTGCGGTGAATTCAGAAACGATTTCAACTTGATTGAATACCGTGATTCGCATGTATACATACCATAGGTATATAGATATATACATATATATACAGACACAGATATACGTATATATGAATATATTTTTATATCTATATCTATATTCATATCGTTCTGTATGTACAATATTACACGATAAATATAAATTAGAAACCAAAAGAGAAAAGAAAAGAAAAAAAAAAAAGAAAAAATGGTTAAGAGAACAAAACGACGAGGGTGTTGTAAATCGTATAAATAAGATGCAACTGGAGGTTGTAGATTATAATTTACCGTAAATTTGAAATTTTCACAGCTTCCTTTACTTACCCTCCGGTTTCCACGCCTTTTCAACTTCTTCTATCTGCGTAATATATCGTCCGTCTAGCGCGACCGCCACGCCGCTCCTGGAGTTCCAAGCTTAAATAACGCGAGTTTGAATTTATAGTAATACTTTTATGAAATAACGTTAGTGGCGGATATTAAGGCAGACACGGGGAGCGTCGCTGGCGGGGCGCCATCCGGGCGTTCGCCGTCGCGGAGGCCAAGCCGTCTTTTCCGGGGGCTCGAGCGTACTCCTATATTATATCTACCTACATATATACATATAATACATACACTTGTATATATCTAACGTATATACATACATACATACATACATACGTATCTATATAACAAATTACTCGATCTTAACAGATCCCATGGGACTATTTCGTCCCTGTTCTCGCCAAGGCACTGCTGCCTCTCTCAGACCACAAACTAGTTTGTTTACTGGCCATTAGTCACTAGTCATTGACTGCTTGCTGGCTCTGTAATGCAATGAGATATTTACCGACAAAATAAAAGAATGTATAGAATATCGAAGTAAAACTGTTTCTTTATATGTATACAATACGTGCGTTATCATTCCACTTATTCGGTCCTACATAATAAAATGGATACTTTTAACGTCATTTACGGTTTTCGAAATCAAAATTACAAATAAAAAACAGTGTCAGGTATACCAAACATCAATTTTATGCATGAGACAATATTCGGGAAAAATTTGAGAGTAATTTTTCGGAATAGGAACTGCATCATTTCGTATTTTATAATGACGAATTGAATAGAATAGGATGCGAGGTGGAGTGTATAGATTATAACTACGGGGTTGATTATCAGGAGATAAAACAAGCGTGTGGATAAGCCTGTAATGAATATTATTTAATTATCGTGTTAAAGGTGGTTTTGAATAGGGATTTAAATTATGATCGTTTTCAGGCTGGCTCGCCGCATCTGTTTCTGATTTTTAATTAATATCAACCGGCCCAAAGCCACGCGCGCATGAATGCCCCGCGCACACGCTGCGGCAGAAACTATAGAGAAATTAACAGAACAGAATGCTCACGCGCGAGGCATTAAAATTAATGAAACGAACGAAATGTGTTTTAACAAAATGTACGTGAGCGATCAGGCGGAAGCTGGGCCGAGAGTGAGAGAGATGAGAGAAGAGCGGGAGAGCCGGAGAGACCGAAAGAGCGCGCAAACCAGTGAACATCGAAGAGGCGTTTTACAACCAGAGAAAAGCTCTACTATTCTCGATTAAATTTCTACGGTTTAAAGAATTGTTTTCTTGATTCAAACAAGATTAATTATTGAATCCCATATTAGAAACGCCGAATTCGAAATAAATTTGCTATACCTAGTAAATCATCTTCAGTTTCAAATATATGTTTCAATTCAGAGAAATTCGATTTAGAAATTGATTAAATAACGCATCACACTTATAAATCTGATAAATTTTCTGTAGGTACCATATCACGTCTTTTTTTTTTTTGTTTCATTTTCAAAAATTTAAAAACTTTCGTATGAACAAAGAAGTGAGCTTCCGATGTGGCTTTCAAAATAGCGAAGGAAAATCGTCGTTACTCGAGTATAAACCCTAAAGCTGAGTTAATTTGACATCGAGACGGTGCCAGCGGTGGAGTCGGTACAGAGTTACAAGTCGCTAAGCTCAGCCAGAAATCCCCAACTGGGTTTACGAAGGAGTTACGAAATTTTCTCTTCCCGTGAAAAGGGGCGACTAACTACCGCTCCGGTTTCTACTGGAACCTGGAATAGCGTACCTATTCCAAATGTCCCCTCGCCATGCGGTATCACAAGTTTGAAATCTTTCGGAGATCTCCTAAAAATAAGATCGTCCTTACTTCTCCTCCCCTTCTGTGGACTAAAGTCCGACGAGTAATGAGATCCAAACTATTCTGTCACCACCAGCGGCATATCATCTTCTCTCTCGCATTGTACTTCGCATGGCTTCGCAGCTGGAGGATGTAGGGCTATCTGTATAAAGGGGATGAAGAAGGGCGAGAGAAAGTGAGATGAGGAGAGAACTAGGTAGTGTGAGTGAAAGTGAGAGGATAAGATATAAGGGCTAGAGGGAGGATTCCTTAATTAAGGAACTTGACTTAGCCGGCTCTGATGGGGTTCGCCTTTCCCTGACTACTTTCGAGGGTGGTGAAGTTAGAGTCTTCCAAGGAGTGACAAGGCGACGTTCAACCATCGGCTAAAATCACGGACCTTAACCCACCTCTCCCTCTACCATTATCCATCCCTTCATCGGACGAATATAAATGCGCGCATTATACGTAGTGACTAGTTAATCGAGGGGCACGTATTATACATATTCGCCTTATTCAAACTCGCCTAAACCTTAATGTAGCCTCCAGATGAATTAACGCCTGTGACATCGAACGCGGTACAACCCTTATAGCGAGTTTTCATACATATCAGGCTATGAATATGCAGTTCGAGATTATTATCTTACATATGCTGTTACATCGCGGATGAATCTTGATAATCAAGTCGCTATCATATTAGTCGAACATTTTGGAAAAAAAATTATTTTTGAATATCGTAGAGGGTGCAGAATATCAAAAAACAATTTTTATTACAACCATAATTAACAAATGGTATAAATGTAACCGAAATTCATAATAAATTATTTTATCCAATTATACAATGAATGTTATTCAATCGTGTGGATGTTTTCAGAGCTTCGATTCACAACTATTCTAAGATAGATCAGGTTGAATAAAATTATTCTATTTTACCAGTAAGTGTTGTATATATACATACCTACTACATCAAGCATTAGGGAACCTGCGGTACCTACAGCCAGCCAAAATATCGATCGGAGTTCACCATGCTCGTTATTGTAGACAACTTCTTTTGCGGACAATTAGTACCGTGTGCTGTTGCTCTAGGATAGTAAATGGATTACACAAAGCACCGATATAACATGTGTCGATAAATAACCGTAAAATTAATCTATCGGCACAGTACCGTGCCCAATATTATTACATGCGATTTTTACAGCGTATGATAATGTATCGAGGCAGCTATGGCGCAAAATATTTGAAAAAAAATATGTAATGCTTAAGGGGGCAGATACGTCTCTACGTATATAAATTTATCGCAATCTAATCGCGACAGATGAAGAAAAATATTTTGTATGGAATATAAATTATTTTTTTCAGCGAGTAATTAATTGGGGATCTTATAGGAACTTTTCGACAAATAAAGTTTCTCGTTTATCATTCTGAAGAGGATAGCGTAGAGAATTTCTCGTTGAATATAATAAAATAAAAATCAATTTTTTTTTAAATTTTGAAACGTATATGCTGACCTAAACCTTTTCGAATTCTGTATGTTTCTGCATCAAAATTTAAATTCTTTGTGAATCACGTATACGTATATCGTTCGGCAACACTTTAGTTTGTTTTTTACAATGCATTTCGTTGGGCCTTCGATTGTATATTTAAACCGCACTTTGACAATACGTAATTTCGATTTGAAATCAAACATTGAAGGTCTATCGAATCTATTGATTGAGTCCAATTCTGACGTGTTCATTTGAAAATGGGTCACGGATTTGGAAATCTTCCAATTCATATGCGAAGAATATTGTATTACCATTTGTCTCTGCATGAACACAGAAGCCCTGGGCGTTCGAATTCCCAAAGGGAATAATCAATTCAACAAAGCGAACACTGCAGGCTGCTGCTCTAATCTCATTATGTCCGTATTAGTGGAGCTTTATTATTTTCACTGTAATTAATTATATTAATCTGGATATATCGAAGCATTTTAACTTACAGAAATTAGTTTCCGATTAATTTCCAATTCACGTGATATGTGTATGGTTTTGAAATCTGAATAAATTCAGTCTTAAATCAAATAATAATTCTCGGCTATCTTCTATTAATCATAATTCAGGGTTTATACTAGCAAAAAATGCTCGTCATGGAATTGGCGAAACGAAAACACGCTCAATTCGATAGAGAAAAAAATCCATACAATTAAGATAAATTGACGAGTAAGAATAAATCGAATTTTTTTTTTTTTTATAAAGTTAAAGATTATTCTTTTGTAACAGACTGTATAAAATTATAGAAAAAAAAATTACGAACAACTGTGAACGTAAAAAGTTAGAAACTCACTGAAACTTTTTTTTTATTTTTTGAAAATACAATTTGCAAACGTTGTGAATCGGATTTACGAATATTTCGAACTAAAATTGTAAAGTAAAATATACACCGATTTAAAATAATTGTTCCAGTATAATCAAGAATCTCTAAAAATGGGATAAAAATCTGTATCGTGTGAAGTTTATCACCCACGTCTTATACAACATTTAGGTTTTCTTTTTTCATAGATTTTCTTACCGCTGGACGTAAATTGACCGAGGATGAAATCATTAGGCGAGACTTTATCGGAGCCAAAAAAACGAATGTAAGAACAAAAATACAAAAAAAGTAAAGAGGGCGATAAACGTGAGGAAAAGTACCTTCGATTACGACGTCGATCATTTATGGCGTAATACGTCTTCTAACTTGATCAAACGATAAAACGATCTACGGATTGAAGTTATGAGACCGCATTATATTAACCCTACTATCAACTTGCTGCACCACAAGTCGACTAACTTCGAGTCTAATCAATTGCACGAAAGCTCTGACACAGCAGGCACGTGTATTTCGTGTATCTACGCATGTATGTATATACGTGGTGCATACTTATCTACATACATATATACAGTATGATTCAAATCTGATTTTAACCCAACATTGAATACCTAGTCTACGAACCGTGAAACTAATGGCTGAAGAATCTAGTCGGGTAATAAAATTTTCCACACTACGGTCATTTTGAGGATAGATATGGTGGTGAAAGCTAGTAAGTCAGACCTAGATTTTTTTTCATCTAGTACATCAGCATTCCCGTATAATAAACTATTTTTCGCCATTATCTTTCTCCGTCACGATCCAACCATCTAACTTTACTCGTGATTTAAGATTGTTGAAAAAGAGCAACGGACTGAATTCCAGACAGACATTATCAGCACGTGCTGGAAGAGCCATCATCTACTATACTATAACCACGTGTCATGAAAAAACTTTTGTGGAAAAGAAACAAATGAACAAAAAAATAAAACAGAAAAACAAAAAAACAAAATACATCTAGTTTATACTCGTTCAAAGACGTGGAATGGTTACAGACTGAAATTGAACAGTTCATAAAGCTAGTTCTGAATCTACTACAAAAGTTTTTCCACATATTTTGAATTACCCTATACATCCAAGGCATCGCATAATTTATTGATTGTTAGTACGCGCAGCACTGCAACGTTTCACTATTACACGTTTTGCATATTTATTGAACACTCTGATTGTACGCAGGAATTATAATCCCGTAATTATCCTCCATGTTATCGTGTCTTGATACTAAAATTAAATTTATTTTTATCCCGCATGTCACATTATTTTTTAACCATATCTTCGTTCCTCGTACAGGAAGTCTGATTTTTCGCCACTCTGAATACTAATTTGATATCTGAAGACAAGACAGAACAAGACAAAGATCCAAGAAAAATTCTACAGTCACGTATAACCCTTAATTGTAACTCTGACATAGCTTTCACAAAAAAATGCAAATTTCTATCACCTAAATTGACTTTGCAAATTCAGCGGTTGTCTTTGCCCAATTTAACGAGCTTTAACTATGAGGGTCAAATTAGGCACTAGATGTTTCTGGTCCTAATCTGTATTTGCTTTTGATCAACGAACATGCAGACCCTCAGTACATGCTCGGGTATAAAAATCCAAAAAATTCTATTTTGAAAATTCCTAAATAAAGATTATTTTATTATATTTATGGTATTTATTCGATCTCATTGAATTCAGATATCATTGAAGCAAAAAAAAAACATTTCGAGATAAACTAACCGGCTTACTATCAAAACGGATAGAAAATCAATGGAGATGAAAAAAAAGCTAGAAACTAATTGGGTCGTCGCGTCTGTGAGTTGTTCCTATTCGAAAATACTGACCCCCCCGTTGCTCCGAGTGGTTGATTAGCGTCCAGCCAATCACTCGATCAATTGACCTTATTGGTACCCACGGCTGGTTAACCACCGTAAGTTTACGCACTTTGCACACTCGAGTGATGACCATGACACATTTGTAATGTAGATAACTGATGAGTTTGTCTAGTTAAAAGCTGCGGGAGAATTTGGGTGAAAAAAGTAACTCGATAAAAAATTCTATTTCACGTATTCAAATTGTTTCTACTGTCCATAGCGAAGAATCGCAATAAAAAAAAAATTCATCCTTGCAGGACTAAGGGGTCAGACTACAGACAACTGCTTGAGACGATGTATAGGTTTTTCACCAATAGCCAGACATCGAAAGAATTAGTTCATAAAACATGTGTAAGGATTCCATTACCCTTGTGTCTAGGTCTAGAAGTGAACTATACGTACAAACCACTCACCACTACTTTGCCCTTCGGGGTAATTGAATCTAATCGATTTTTGTCCAATGATTAGATTCCTAGACTATAACGTCGATCTCTTTTCCTGACATCGTACATCAACGGTATAATATCATCTCACGTGACACGTGCCGTATCTTTTAGAACTCGTATATCGTTCATTGACCAGAAACGAACAGCTAAAAATGATAAGTTACATTTAACTAAATGATTATTAATAAGAAATAAAATTCGATTGATTTATATTCTGTAAATAGCATATACATATATATCAGATATAGTGATAAATATATCCTGCTGAATTTTTTGCCAAGAAAATAAGATGCTCGATAAAATATTAAGGAATAAAATCATCTTTCATTTTTCTTTTCATATTCATATCCGAAGAGGTAGGCAGATCACGTTGATAAAACTAAAATTAATGAGGGTCGATGAGAATGACAAATGTTTTCGATCACTTGAGAATAAAAAGACTTGGAACTCTGATACGTAAGGGGCGAGCGATATGACCATCGCTTAGTTTCAGTCAATACGATTTCGGCTAGAGTTTGTGAGATCAGTGATTCGTTAAATGGATTTTGGCAAGCACGATCCTGAATTCTGGATTCTTCCGACGTTGACCACGTGAATCTGTCGATATCCTATATCTCCTTCGTCGATTGACTCCTCTGAAATATCAGCCCAACGACGAATATAAAATTTCTTTTTTTATAAGTCATGTACCTAATATGTGGGTTAGCGTAATTTCTCACAGATACCATCTAACAAAGTGCAAAATAAACAGAGAACAGACTGAAAGTAATCCAAGGATAACCACGCCTTTTAAATTCTCTTTTTTACACCATTCTCTTGTCGTTGTACACCCTCCTTACTCCTAACTCATCACCATCCATGACTCCGTGTCTGAAATTTTTTGTTATTTTTTTTTTTTGTCTCAGCTATTCACTTAGTAAGATAATATTTGTGTACTATACATATTCGTCTCTAAAAGCTCAATGCTAATTGCTTCGAGCAAGCTTACCTCACGAGGAACTTTTTTTGATTTTTTTAAATTTTTTCCCCCTATCAAAATCCAGAGTATCCATTTGATCCCTAAAGCAAATAATGACGCGACACAAGGTGGGTGGATATCTATGACTATGGACCTGTAGTTGATTACTCCAAAGCGTGGGTGACCTACATTGATGTATAACGTTAATATTCATTAGTTCTTGAAGGGATGGAATATTGAGAGTTGAATAGGTGTTTGTCTATGTGATCAAAGCTGTGGTAAATATTTATTCAAGAGTCGGATGTTAACGGTGACGATTGGAAAGTATCCAGCTGGTTATGTTACATAAAGACAAACTTTTTTCCCCCCATGATTTTTTTTCTTTTTTCGTTTTTTTTTTCTAATTTATCTTCTCGTCTAATTCACCGTACGGTTAAAAGGGATATGTAGGCGGTAACCGAGTGACCTCTGGCTTCTCGATAATTCCAGTAGGTAATTCTAGTCGATTCAAGATAATTGGATGTGATCGTTTCAAGTAAAACTACCCCAGCCTGCACCCTCGTCCACGATTTTAACCAATTTGGAAAACTGTGATAATATATGAACACGCGCAAAATGCATTCGGCATTGTTTATCAACGTAATCGATTCAGTTAAACGAAAGCGGATTTTTTCATCCTTCTCTTCAATCTCTTAGCTCTTAATCCTCAGCCTTGTCGTTAATCTTGGCGGTCACCCAGAAGCCAGATTTAACTGAGACCGTCACGTATTTTAACGTCGTTTTATATCACCGACCCATTATTATCTGAAGCTAGAGCTTAAAAGCTTGAGATAAAATAGGCGGTGGATTTTTAAGGGTAAACATAAAATAACATCAATGATAGAAATAAAAAAAACAAAAAAGAAGTGGAAGTTCATTACCTACGCTACGACGGTTTGGTACAGAGATCAACATAATGAGGTATGAAGAAATTTGCTAGTGCAGCAAAGAAGACGATCCCCTTACCAGACGAATTTTATTATCAAAAAGGAGAAGGAAATTACTGAGAATTCTGACGCGACGTGGAGATGAAATTAGGAGAACTAATTATAATCTAGCTTAAAGAGGTGCGAAGTTTATTTACGCACAATGTAAGAGTCAGCAATTTTATATCTAACCTATATTTGTTAATACAAAAACAGGAAAATGTTGGGGAAGAAAAATCTTGTACATATGTTTGATTACTACGCATTGGTAAATTATTTTTTATTTATATTACAATATGAACCAGACGTAGCTCGAAGTTATGACCTTTTCGTTCGTTAATTTGATTTTATCTAATGATATTGACTTATTCATGTTTCTACTTGATCAGTCGCAGTTTCCTCTTGAGTAATCACGACGATTGAGCTAATTAAGAGAAGCTATAGACCAAAAGCAAGAAGATTTCACTCCTCAATAATCGAGAGAACAAAGCAGGGCAACGCCTCTTTTTATCCAGTGAGCCTGAGATCTTAAAGTCGGTATTTCCATGGAAAGTACAAAATTAGTTGAATGACCTGTCGTGCTAAGGGTCCCAGCTCGTGTCATTGTTTTATAAACTGGACAGTCGTAGATACCGTTGATAGGATGTTTGTGATTTACTTCAGGGAGCAACATTATCGTAGACATATCTAAACGACGAAAGAAAAAAGAAAGAAAAGAAAAAATCATAGCGTGTAATGTATGAATAAAAATGATGATTTAAGTTGAAAACATAAAATACCTGTGTAAAGCTCCTTAGGCAAGGATTCTTGAAGGGATGTACCACCCCAGCGACATCCTTCCAGAAATAAACCGTAAACGGCACATCCATCCCTTGGTCTTTGTTTTGGTTTGTGAGACAAGACCTTGAGGAGGTAAAAATTCCAGAAATCAAGAGATAGAGAGAGAGAGAGAGAGAGAGAGAGAGAGAGAGAGAGAGAGAGAGAGTAGAGAGTAGAGTTCATCTGCCATGGGACAAATCCCATGTGGCTCATAATACAGACAATAAAATCAATATTAATAGGTTGCAGATTGGTTAATAATTAATACAAACAGAAAAATGTATCAAATTTTCAATATACATTTTCAAGAGAGAGAGAGAGGAAAATGAAAGAAACAGGGAAAGAAAAAAAAAAAAAAAAAAATTGAGAGAAACTAACTGTGTAACTGAAGTCAATCGTATCGATGGATACGGCGTATCTACGAGCAAAGTTCTGGAGAGTTCCGGTGAGGAACGCCTGTGGGAAATAGAAACCGGAAATCCAAAACGCCGCGGGTATTCCTTTGTTATACCACTCCATGATGAACTTTATTCTCTCCTTAAGGTCGATCACCCAAGCGCCTTATAGATCGAACGATTTTTTTTTTTAATTTTTGCCAATTAATTTTTTCTAACCCATGGAGACATTCTAGGATTATTAACCCACGAAACTGAGTGGACAATACTTACCGAGAGGCTTTAGAGACGGGTAACCCTTGTCTGACCAACTTTTTGGGACTTTATTGTTAAACAGACTTCCTGACATGGTCTCGAGCTTTTCTGACATCACAACAAACCCTCTCAATGCTCTGAGAAGATCATTTAACGATAGCGCAAGTTCTTGCAATAGGCCATTGTACCTTTTGGCTTCTTGGAAGAGAACGGTGTTCAAAGACTCTTCGTAAAGTACTGGATACCTAAAGAACCATAATGCATTTTGAAATTTGGTCTTCATGGGCAAGAGACTTCTTACTTTTCGTGAAAATCTTTAAGATTAAATAGCGGAGGAAGTTCATCAAGAATATCAGTGGCTCTTTTCGAAGAGACATCTTCTATACTGCTAGCGGCAGTCCCTCCAACTTCCTTGGGTTGAAGTGCCAAAAGAGTGTCAAGACACGCTAAGGTTTCTGCCCGGGCGTAGCTTATGTCTGCATTTTCGTGTAGCCCGAAGAGAGACGGGTCGTCGTTAAGTGGAAAAGTTTTGATGTAGGTCACATAGTCGGAAAACGGTGTGTCGCCGGGTAGCTTAATGGAAAATTAATAACCGAGTGAAAAAATTAAGTCGTACAAAATGACACATCGAAAACTCTGACCAATGTCTACCTGGTGGTAAACTCCTTTAGTGTCAAACTCGTAAGTAGGCGAGGCTACCTCCTTTCTATAATAATTTTCAAGAATAGTCAAAACACAACGACGATCCCAATCGTCGGTTATCCTACCTCCATAGTTTATGTGACCAGCAGTGTAAATTAACACCTAAAATATAATATCGAACCGTAATTAAGATCCACGTAATGATGCTAAAGGGTGAACAGATGAACAACCTTAAAAGGAAGGTCAGAATATTCAGCAAGAAACATGCGGAGTTGTGATATGCAGATTGTTAAATCGCCGTTTGTAAACTCGTAGGGAATGTTGAAGCCAAGAGGTCCGAACTTCCGTCTTTCTAAAAGAGTACCGTGAAACATGCACAGAGCGAAGAGGAGATACTTAAAAGCATGTATCTTGGCATCCTCTAGGTTGAGATGGTCTTCGAGCTCCACAACTTGAGTCAAATAAGCTCGAAGCATGTTGGCCTGGAACCATCGTGACCAGAATTGGTATCATTCAATCTCGTCGAAATGGTGTTGACATATTACCTTGACGCCTCGAGGCGGTTCGACGGTTATTTTGCTACAGTTTTGCAGTATACTAACAGGGAATTGTTGGCAAGGTAGAGAAGTAAGCCAGAGACGAAAATCACGGTGTATACTATCAGGAGAGAATTCATCGACGAGTGTCTCGAGTCTTGGCATCCAACTTGGTGCCAGATGGCAATTCTGACGCAAATTAATCACGATGTTAAATTATTGATAAATTGAATTCAGTATGTGCGTTAAATTTCAAGGATTACCTGAAAAAACACCCAGTTCCCAGCCTCCATTGATTGTTTTAGCATCTGTTCAGCCCTCGGTCCTTGACCCTGGCCGAGCGATATCGTGAATAATTTTTTTCCCATTTTCAACTTGTCTGCAAACTTGTATAATTCAGCAGCTGGGTCTGTTCCAGTCGAGAGAACAAATATAAGTGGAATTGTCGGCTCAGAGTCCTGATACATTGAGGAAAGTTCGGTGGTCTGGGGCTCCACAAATCGACTACCGAGGAAGTTCGAGATGTACATTTGCATGGCGTTTGTGAGTTTTCCAGGTCTCAGACACTTTAATACAAGCATTTTTTGGAACTCGTCAAGGATGTCTCTCCATGGCTGTGGAAGCGGCATTCTGAGGAAGGCAAAAAATGTTTGAAAGAAAAATCCATTACGCTAAAATATCATCATGACACGTACATCTGCGGCTCCTGAGCGTCAAACACGTTCTTGAATTGGGGTAGCAATTCCTTAAACGAATCTACGAATCTGTTAAATTTCGGCAACGTTTCTAACGATTGTATTTCTTTCCAACAACGTGGCGATATCCAATCTGCTGCTGGATTAGGCGATAACTGAAAAGGAACTTTCATTTTTTCTCTCTTTACCTTTTTTTTTTTTCTTTTTTAAAGAGAAAATAATTTTATGATTCCAATCGAAAAATACAATATGAGATTCAAGGGATGATTTGATATTTTCAACGATCAGGACTTCGTCTCCATTTTTTATCAGTCTACAGCCAATCTTTGCGTTTGTCTTACCTGTACCGGAGTGGCTCCAGAGAGTAAAAATCTCCACTCGTTTGGATCAATTAGATTCTGGTCTATTTTAAGTCTAACACAAACGAGAAATGCGAAGTGAAGTTTGTGCTTTTCGAACAGACTTCGACAAACGTTTGAAAATAGATTAAAGGTGAAGTGCTTGTTGACGGTTGAGATTCGTACCTGAATGTCGTCTGTAATACAATTGATAGATTTGAAAAATCTGTGATTTCAATGTGTTTAAAGCTTTGTAAATACCGAGACAAGCAGATGAAGAAATCAGTGGAAAAACTCGGTACTAATACTAACTATTCGCATCCGTAGCTGTCATGCTGGCACAAAATATGTTGATAAACCACTCGAGTGAGTACTGATACATATTGTCAACGTATTGCAAATCGGATAGACAGAAGAACAAAATTCGTGCACGATTTGCCACGGGAATGTACATGCTTCTTGTGGTGTCAATTTCAGCCTGTGTTATCTCTGCTTTCTCGACCTTTTCCTGTATGTCACGTCAAAAATAAAGAGACAATGAGTCTGGAACTCTATTTTCTTTTTTACCTTTCCTATCGTGTCTGTAGCGGGTGAGGTAGATATTTCTTGATGAAAGTTAAGTAAGAAGAAATTTTAAAATACTTATAAGACTGAATGACTAGGAACAAAAGTGGAAAGAGAATAAGAGAGAGAAATTTACCTTGATCTCTTCACTCTTGATCTTTGAGGCTTCTAGCGTAACAATAAGGTCGTTGTCATCGACTGCAGAGCCTTCTGAAATAGAAAGTCTGTAGAGTATACGATCCTCGATTTCCGTTAAATCCTGCTTCATCTCCGCGCTGGAAATGACGAGAGCACCACGTGCTTCTTCAAGGTCGGGACGTTCCTGCATCGCCACAAGAGCCAACATCTGATCCGACAGACCACTGCGTGAATAACAAATTTACTCATTTGTTTTCGGCGTTGAACTAAGGTCATGTTACAGGAATGAAGAGTTCAAAGTTCGAGGTTAAAAGTTCGTTCACCTCACCTAGCGGTAAGAGTAAAGTTGACGAGGAGGACTTTGATCGCTACTTCAGGAGTGTAATGTGGATTTGTCAATTTCGTTGTCATGAAGAGTCGGAAATCGTTATTATACGGAATAATACTGTCTCCAAGTTTAATAACCACTTGACCACCCTGATGAAAAAGCGCTTTCTTTAAAATTGGGTCTATCGCAGCCTCTAATGTAGTTCCAATGTTCTCGATGAGGCAATTCTTTCCGAACCGAACGCACCCTTCTAGAACTCTCAACAGATCCGTATCGCTTATTTTCACAACCGAGAGGTTAATTTTACCCTAAATTGAAACCCTTTGTGTTAGTCGAAATGGAAGCTGGAACGAATCTTTTAAATCGTTTTTATCACCATGTTCCGGATCCATTTATTCGCTTGACCTTGAGGATCGATGAATAGAGGCCACCGCTTCGAATGCATGACAAGAACAGCGTTTCCCACTGAAAATGCATCTCGCGGCAAACCATCGATCTGCCATTTACGAATCTCGACAGGATTTCCAAGCGTCGTAACAGGAGTTGAGCCTTTAGTATGAGGGACTCCTTCTCCCAACATCAAATACCACGAAGCTAGGAGCTTTTCCCGATACGTGTCGGTGAACGGTGTGAGATACGCAACGGCCCCTGATTGCGAGATTGCATAATATTATAAGAAAATTGAGTTTTGATAATATACGAGAGAGTTTTCGTTATAAATTCTAGTGGCATAATGTTGTCGTTTAATTATAACAAGGGTAGTTGAACTCCACTCTCAATTACTGACGAAAATTCTAGCCAAAACTTTATACCAGCAGATAGAAGAATATCCCCGATAACATTGTGCAGTGAAATTTTAATGTTGGCTACTGTCGCTATCCATCGTTCTTTTTCATCGGCAAGACCAACGATCAAACGAACAGCTCGCGACATTCGTTCCTCACAAATTTGCTTCTCGCTTTCAAGGACAGCTTTTTTCTCCTCAGCTACCCTCAGTAATTCTTGCAGACCCTCAATTCCCTGCGCGACTTCCTTGAGCCTCTCCATCGCGGCTGCTAACGTTTTCTTAGTCTCAACTAGAGCTTGATCTGCTCTTGCCAACGCCTCCATTTTTGGAGCAACTTTTAAATTGACAAAGTAATAATTGTACATCGCGTGTACCCAAAGACACAAAGAATGACAGGCTCGAGACACCTGGATAACTTGGAGTGGTTCAAATGCTGGATTTTCGACGTAAGGTTGTAACTTCTTTATCATATCCGCAGTGATATCTTCCTTGTTGAAATTCGTTAGGGAATTTAAGAAGTGGCCAGCGTCAGCCAGCATTTGGATACCCGACGTCCAATAGTCGAGAATTTTTTCACCTGGCATTTTTCCAGGTATCTGTAAATATTTGAAGATGAATTTTTTCAACATTCAAAAATTATCGTTAGATCATTTAGGTATCAGAATTTTGGTAACTCGTCAACCGAATGAACTAACTTTCACTGGATGGACGCCCTTGATTATGCAGATTGCCTCAATGACCAACACTACGCCAACCGGTGGCCGCTTCATTGCCTTCACTTCCGTTATGTCTCCCTTATTCAGGGCTTTTAAACTCGCTTCTGCCTCTTCGAGCATCGGTTTAGCTTCGCCTAATGAATGAGAGCTAATTGTTGGTTGGTTTAATTGTTATTTGCACTATTTTGCAAATTTTGTACAGTAAAATAAATCCTAAATAATACAGAATTTCAAAGTAGTGGATTTTAAGAAAGAAAAGTTTCTGTACGAGATAGTTGGCATAAAACTTTTTAGAATCTTACTTAAATCTGCTTCAGCCTCTTCTTTGATAGCCTCGCATTTTTCTTTGACACGTGACGCTTCTTTCTCCTGCTCCAAAGCGAGTAGCTTAGTTTTCTCCGCCTCGATCTATCGTACAAAATGGAATTGAATATTTTTCAGTGTTTCGTGGATAATAAAAAAAGAAAGAAAAATCTCCTAATCCGAACTTTACCGTATCTGCTGTTATGCGTTTGATCATTGCGGCAGTAGCAGCACTAGCTTTGTCAAGTTCTGGTTTCATCCCTGTTAAGATCGTTTGCATTTCCTGTACCTCGACTTGGGTTAATGCCAGTTTATCCAATCCTACGTATTCAATTCGAAGGACGAAAAAAAAAAAAAAAATCTATGATTGAACGACTGATACATATTTCTCCGATGAAAGAAAACGAGACAGAAATTAAAACAGTAAAACAGATGAAAAAGAACGAACCATGATCATTATTTTTCTAATTTTTTTTTTTTTGAAATAACAAAACAGCAATTAGCTACTAAATCTCCGGCTATTATCTTATATTTGTGATATTTTACCCTATTTACAAGAAACCGTAGGCGTTGGCTCAAAGGAATTAAGTAAATATACGAACTGATGTCTACCGTCTGTTTCTCCAGTCAAAGTTAGTAAATATCTGGCTAATTAGCGGCATAAAATTACCACGAATACCGCAGAGTAATTTCAGCAATAAAAAGTTATCTACGTATGAAATATTCAAAGTAAAAATTAAACATTAAATTCTTTGAAGTGTGAATTTCTACCCTACATTTATATTCACAAACGTTCATTCAGTATAAGGATAAAGTTCCGTCAGTTTTCGGAAGATTAAGATGACTTTAATTGGAACTTTGTGTCTTGGACGTAGTTTGAAATATTATTTAAAGAGTTGATAAAATTTATAAATGCATATAAGTGGAGGATTTAATATTGGCAATCGACGTAGATAGTCGGACGAAAAACGAAACCTTAAATTCATATCGCGAACGAAAATTCGTAGACATCGGGATAATGAAATTCTAAAAGCAGCATGAAAAGCCGCAGACTGTAGTACAGTAAACAGAGTTTATAGAATCAAATTCCAAATGCAAATATATGCTGATTATGGTACAGTAAGGTGGTGAATTTCCCTACAAGCGTGTCCTAGAAACACGTTAACCAAGTTGGTAGCGTTTCGTCACTAATTTTCGAGACTTTGAACAGCTCGATAAGATATTACAGCAATAGCTGTAGAGCTTGATTACCGTTTATAAACCATCACTTTTCCATACCACACTATTTATCTATCAATTAAGCGACAAAGGATAAAAATATAAAAAATTTTTAGAGAAAAGATGTTGACGAAAGTCATGTAAATTAAAAAACATAAATCATTAGAATCTAACGAGTAAAAGGGTAGCTTTTCTCCCGTGAAAAATGATCTACAAGAGTAGAGAGCATGAAAAACCGACTAGCTTCGCCGAGGTTTTAGCTCAAAAGAATTTTCCAACGCGTTGCTTTTAGAATTCGCATATCGATTCTGCGATAGATTATCGCCTGTCTGAATAAAAGACAGAAATAAAACCAAAATAACTGAATAGGTCGCCGCTGTGTAAAAAGCTCTTCTATATACATGTCCCAATGTTACACGGTGACCGGGTTATTTATTTCGACATAAAAAGCCGAAAAGAATATTGTTCCGATTTAATATTTCACATCTATTTGTCAGCTCGTTGCTGGTGGTCCAAAGTGGCCCGGAGAGTTAGGTCGCGTGTCAAAAACTTGACAAGACTGACTCGGCGTTGGGCAGGCCAGTAGATGTACCACTTTTCCCCTAGCTGACGGTCTGAAAGGGTCAACGAGATTACGAGGGTCGGTTCTGATCCGTATTTTGGAAGCTAGCCAAACTGTTAGCGCCGAAGAACGACGCGTGCGTGTGTAGATACACGTAACATACATATACATACATCTACAAGAAGATTTCTCTTCCCCGCGTAAACAACACGAATTGTGTTGGAATTTATATCACCCTTAATCTAAATCAGGGTGGAGATCATCCATGTCAAAGCTCTAGGTGATATAACGAAAGGCTTTTATGCCTGGAAGATAATGCCGATCAATAGGTCGCTCAACTTCAATTTAATAATTAAACAAGAATTAAGACGGATTCGGCTGTTATACCAGACGGTAAATTCACCACAGCAACCGTTCGTTCGCTCGTTCATTAACCCTTAAACCAATTAAACTCTAGCGAGTGAAGATTGGCACTTATTAGTTCTATAGTTAACGGCAAAAACCATCCCAAACTGTAATGGTAATGCTAGAGGTTAATGAGATGGTTATTGTCCGTGATGTAATGGCATAGTAACCTAATGACAGACGATTTATTCTCGAGATAAGCTCTTCCTTTTTTTGTTTGACAAGGATCTTGTAGCTAGTCAGTAACTCCAAGTAGGCCGTGGGCGTCACGTAATTGTGTCGGGACAATTCCTGAACATTAATGAAAATTATCAGAGGTTTTGAAAAAATAAATAAATCTACGATTGATATAAAGTCAATAATTGATAAAGAATTTGAAAAATAAAAATGGATGGATGAAATATTTTTAGGGAAAAGCTCCTTTACTCACCTGAAGAAAGTCAGCACTTGCTTGTATTACGCTAGAATGCATAAACTGGCATGTCTTAACGATATAGGGAAGAGCACTGCCAGATATGCTCGTGTCTTTCATCTCGTTGAAGAACTGCAACGCGACGCTCTGTCGAGGGATTTGATTTATAAGAAATAGAGATGTAAGAGGGTAGAGAATTGTGACATTTTTTTTTTCTTTCATTATTATCAGATCGATCGTGGAAGAATCTTGGATAAGAAAATTCCGGAAAAATCCATTCGAGACCTCGGATCTAATCTTTGAAACGACAGGTGTGGACTTAGACTTAGTGAATTTCTGAACCCGCCAGAAATCTCAAAAGGCTCAACTACCCACCTCGAGAGCTGTCGCAGGCCAGGGACTGAACCAGTCGATAGTAGAGCAGTTGACTAAGGCCGGAAACTGTCTCAATCTAGCTCGAAATATCTCTCCGAGTGGGCTACCGGATTACACAATTCCGGATACCGTTGGGTTTAAAATAAAATCATTAGACGAGTTGAATTTTTCTTTTTTTTTTTTTCTTCAATTATATCAGAGAGTTGTAAATTGGTCAATTAGTAAATTTCTCTTTAAGAATTATACCTCATCGTAAATACTGTGTGAAGATTGCTACGTACGACTTTCAGGTACGCAGCAAAGAGGTTGCTTCTCGTTAACAGTAATCCAGCCTCTTGAGTAGGAACGCGCATAACTTGGTAAATTTTCTCGAGTTCATCGCTAGCGTAAATGTTTGGAATATCTCCAGAGTTTAGAATGTTGTTCAGATCTTCGAGAAAGGATTCATTTTTTATCTGAAGAGAAAGTTGCGATATATTCGATTGGACGAAGGCTCTATTGAGGCAGATATCTGCGCGGTGAATAGAATCAATGAAAAAAATAAAAATAAAAATGGAGAAAAATTTATAAAGATTCTTCAGGATCCCTCGGGGATTATATTAAGCACTTAAATACATCTGCTCAATGATCGATCTTCGCTCATAACTGATGAGACTATTTCCTACCCATGAAAAGAGATAATTGAATTGAAAGTAGAGAAAAAAAAAAAAAAAAAAAAACGAAATCATCATCCTAAAGGAAGGAATTTGACGAAGATCTATCTGAACAAAAATATATCAAAGTACTGTACGAGACTCGTAGTCTTTGATAAATTTTATACGCTATATGGGTATACCGTATGTATCATCCATCTTTTTTCATTACACTTTGTTATCTTTTTTTACTTTATCGTACCAGAGTATCTATATCTTTGATGTTTCCCAAGGGAACACTACGTACCAGAGCATAATAATACGAAATACTTATTTACCTGCTTGCTGAATTTTTATCTCTCTCTTTCTCGCTTTTTGTCCTCTTCTCTTATATTAAAACGATGAATTTTAATTTCAGTCTAATTATACAAATTGTGATAAAATTTCTCTCACTATTTCTACTCCACTGATAGAAATTCTCACCTGATTATCTGAAAACAAGAATACGATAGGGTGTCGTTTTGTCCCGGCTTTTAACATCATCGATTTTATATCATCTCTCCATTCGTTGTTTCCGTAGGCTTTGCTAAGCTCGATTTGAAAGCAGTCGTATTCCATGATGAACGCGGAAAGTTTTGTCAAACTAGTCCGTCCTGTGAATAGAATGATAATAGGTACCAATATACATATAAGAAAAAAATATATAAACAAATATGAAAAAATAATTCTGGAGTAGAGAAACGAATAACCTGATCCACCCATTCCTAATAACAAAGCATTTCCCATTGGCTGACGAAGTATACGTGTGATGCGGCAAATATGTCCCATCGCATCCTCAAAGAGAACTAATCTCATGGGAGACGTAGTCGCGTTGTTATACTCTTCAAGATTATTCAAAAGAATTCGTTCCAACTGGAGGAAGAAATTTATTACTTTTTATTCGAAATAGACTTGATTTTTTTTTTGTTTTTCAGACTTTTATTACAGAGTTTGAAAATTAGCCAATAATTATGATAAACTTTCGTGTTTGATTATAGATACGTATATTACCTTAGCCATACTGGTTATTTTCACGTAATGATTATAAGATTCGTGAAAATCTCCGTACATAAGAATTTCGTGACCAATCACTTTTTCCGTATCACAACCGAAACGATCATGGAGAATTTTTCTCAGAAGATTATCGAACCATCCACGATCTACGTCGTTTACCAAACGGTCACAAAATACACGAATGTTTTCGTGATACCATAGCATCATAAATTCCTCGATATTCTAATAAAATATAATAAAAACTAACAGTAACGATCGATTTCGATTTACCATTATATCTGTATATTAACGGATATTGGATTGACCGAAATGACTACCTTAAATTTTAATGAAATTCCATTGGCTGGTAGGAAAGATCAAACGATGAAACACGAAAATATTACGTCGCCAAAAACAAAAAAACAGTAGCTACTGTACGATAAAATTATTCGCGGATTATACCCTCGAAACTTTCGCGTGTCTCAAATTACGTTCAAAAGCGAAAAAAAAAAGTACGTAATTTCGCTCACGAGGCTCGCTATATTGTTACAGGCAAAGTATATTCTATATCGAATACCACAGGGTTCATATTCCGAAAGAAGACCTCTAGTTTTTTACATGAATGAAATGGTTGAATTTATCTGTTGCACTTATCTCATCGTATCTTTTATTATTTTAGAGCAGTTCATTCCAGAGCGGAAGTTACCGATAATATCAGCTGTACTATATCAGACGTGATTTGAACGTTAAAAACTGTTTTTCAACATTCATAATACAGACACGTATCTAATTTTTCTTCTACACTGAACAGAACAGAAAATTTATCGCATTTTTCTAACCAAGTACGTAAAAGAAATAATGACTTTTATTAAAGTAAGAGGATAATGAAGATGAACCTTTTTAAAACAAAAAAACAAATATAAATAAACTTAAAATCATTTATCATATCTCATTTATCTGAAACACTCACCAACACCTTCTCTGGGTTAGCCATTAAGATACCCTGAAACACTTTGCTCAAATCTCTGAGGTTAAATGTATAATGAGACTTGTCAGGCGTGGGTAGAAGCTCTGAAACTATGGTGTTATAGACATGAAGAGTTGCGTTAACCGTGACATCCAAAATTTCTTGAAGATCCAACGTCCGTTCAATCCAAGACTTCAAAATTGTACCAAATATGTTTTTCTAGATAAAAAAAAAGGAAAAATAAATCCACCTTTAAGCGTTCACATACTTTCACTCATCCAACTATCATACATAAGTATATAGGTACAGTAAATGACTAATTATTAACATAGCCAAACTTTTCCATTGCAGTTTGTCGTCGTCTTTGTCGTATAACTATGAACAGGGGGAACAACATTAGCAGCAGTAACACTAGCCATGGTATAAGATGATTAGATCGTTACTAACCACCCCTCGGGCCTGGGCTGAACGGTAAGGAGAATTACTGATAGTTACAGGGTGAGTTACGAGCGCTAATTGCGCCGGAGTTAACCACAAAGAGCAAACACGTAGCAAGGACGTACGAAGTGCGAAGGGACAAAGAACGAGGTCCTTGGTCTATGTCACAAGGAAAGTTCCCATTGGGAAAATCCATGGTGGAAACTATTGTACAAAAAGTTTTTAGTTATACTACGTGTACCTACTTAAGTCTGTATGTATAACTACGCGTACGCCCCCACAGTTGAAAATGAGGATTGAAATGACTAAAGACAATTTCATAGTACGACGCCGACGCAATGTGCTGAAAAAAAATAACTTGATAGCACCCTGAGGAAAAGAAGAGCGAAATTCTGTGGTTTTATGACTTGCCTTAACATCGTCCTCCATTTCGGTAAATGCGAGATGGTGGAGGTGACGCGTCAGACGTGTTGTTACCGGGTTTCGTCCACCACCTGGAGGACCCATTGCCGCGACAAAGTTACAGTCGTAGATCAAATGGAACTGGCCAATTTCGACACGGTCATACCACCCTGTAAACGGAGAATGATTTTCCGCGATTTTTCTATGGATATATTTATTATGCGTAGGAAATGGAATTTGTCAAGTTTGAACGAAAAGTTGAGAATGGTTTAAGTTTAAGAATGAAAATAAAGTGAGCAGTGAGACTGTTTAGAACATTTTCATACACGGATCTTGCGAGGAATATTTTTATCTCTCATGGTTGGATACGCCGATTTCTACTTGTGATTTTACTCTATGACCTGACGCTACCGAGTAAATTGAATTTTCGTATTTCACACGGCTAGTAAATTGATGGAATCTTGTTCTGCAGAGTACAAAGAGAGACCCAGTTCCATCGTTCGATGTGTTAAATAACATTGTACGACCTTTGCCCTTTCAGAGATCCATATTCTACTACAAATTTAATTTCCCAGCGGGGCGTGGTTGCACTTTCGAGTTTACCCGACATGGCACCAGCGTCACTTCACTATCACGTCAGACACACGAGGATAATTTTGCCCAGATTTGAGTTGTATAAAAAAAAATTATGAAACGAAAAGAAAAAAAAAAAAAAGAAAAAATAAAATACGATCCTCTTTCTCTGAAGGGTTGTTGAAAAGTTGCACTTTCAAACAATGGGAATTCCACACGGTAGTTGGCAGGGACGACAAAAAAATCAAAATATAGGCTAAACAGCTCCGAGTTCAGGCGCTCGTTTGAAACTTTTTATTTTTATTTGTTTTTTAAACTTCTCTTTGAATTTTTTTGCTTTTGCCCCTATTCCAGCCACATTTATAAAAAGCCGATAAATATGTTTCGACTTATCAAGAATATTCTACTTGAAATGGGTCCGGCATGGTGACCTTCATCGTAATCGGATCGTATTGCGCATTCACCCTTTATTCTCAGAAAATCACCCTCTGCTCTCGTCTCACGTTCTTGAATACATCAATATCAATATCGAAAGCTTGAGTGGGAAGAAAACCCCAAGACTTTTGGTGGATCTACCCATACTCCCACGAGTCCCTTCACATTCCTCATTCATCTTCAACGGTGCGTGTACTTTCATTTTCAGACTACCGCGCTATTCCCCTCCGTATTCGACCCATCAGCTTTAAAACAGTACAAACAACAACAACAATGACGCAATACCCTGAATCATTAGCAAGGGAATTCGATGCTTGTTGAGGTTAAAGCTGAGAATAGAATGGAGCAACTTCCTTATAATCTAATCGGAATAATTAACGATAGGTCGCGTCCGTTCCTATAGGAATTGAAACCAGGAGGCAAATACATCGCACTGTAGCTGATTAAATGTGGCCTCTACGAGCCCAAAATCCCTGAACGTTACTCCAGGATGACGCGTCGGCTTCAAATCCCGCGTTTCCCTGTTAGTCAAAGTTTCAGAGTCTCATGAAACCTGAGGACGATTTGCAATCGGAACAAATTGCGCTGCTGACCCAATTGATCTTTCAGAAATACGTTACTACCACAACTGGACTTCTAGACTCTTGGAGTTAACAAGGACTCTGCAATTTTCTATCTTCAAGAAGAACTGTACAGGCAAAGTAATGACGGTGATCATTCATGTTGTGCACAAACAAATGAAAGAAATGCAGTCTGGATTCTTGATGATTTCAAAGAATTGTACACTGATTGATTTTGCATATAATATTCGCTATCCTGACCCCTGTTATTTTGATGATCACAGAAAACGAGCTGGTATAAATAGCCTAGCCGTTATACCTAGTTGGACTCTGAGGAAGATAATTGGATGAGGAGGAACGTTTCAATATAATTTTCGCAGAATATGAGAGTAAGAAAATTTCAGTTTTCTATGATTTTCTAGAGTATGAAATTTCGCTGAAAACGCCTTGACAGTTCGCTGCAATTTTCTATCATATTTTATCCTCCCCTGTCCGAACTCTGATTTTATAGTAAAATTTAATTGGATGACAATGAACAGCATCGGAGAGCAAAATTTTCCAACTATAAGTTTTATTTTAATATTATGAGATAAAAATTCGCTACGTTTTAGCGATGATCGTACGATTTTATAGCGAAGATATTTTGGATTTTAAACCGTTATTAAAAACCATTTCAAACGTTGACTGACGGGATGTTGCAGCGTCTAAATTGACGCGAAATTATTTTCCTCGAATCTCCTAGGCTTCAACATTCGGAGTTTCTCACCTTTCGAGCTTTCAAACGGCGACTATTATGTTCGGTTATCAGATGTACATCGTCCTTCATAACTTTTTTTAACCACCTAACTTCGCCAGCCTGACATTGGACGATAAATAAATTTCGTCTCACCGGTCACGCGGTCTGATCTCGTTCCACCCTTTCCTAGACAAGTCTTGGCCCATATAATTCAAGATTGCTAGCTATCTTGTTCCCATCAATTTACACGTCACAAGGAAGCGGATTTATTTTATCAAAAATTACGTTGGTGAAATCTATTTCTTGGATCAGAGCCAAAAAAATTAATAAAATACAAAAAATAACCTTGAGCGTTAAGACGCTTTATCCACGAGATTTTTCACTATTTATTCAACACCCATCACCCACTGTCATCAAGTCATTTTGCCTAATGCTTGTACAGTATATTCTGGCTAGTGATAAAGACCATTCTGTCAGAGCTAGTATACGCCTGTTCAATTTATCATTACCTTTCCTTTCCTTTATTTATTTTTCTCATTTTTCATAGATCTTTTAGAGTTATATATCTATATATGTATCTTTTTTTGTTATCGACACTTTCATATACTGGCGTCGTCTCGCCACTGTGATAGTCAGACTGACGTTTAATACCGGGATAAAAGTGAAGCTTGATAAAGGCGAAGAAAAGAAGATGAAAGTTTATGATCAGACTCAGATAAAAGGACGAAAAAAAAATAATAATAATAATAAAAGAAATAAAAATATTTATAAACTGATCAAAATCAGACTCTCCATAATTATGGAAATAATAAGTTAAAGAAAATAGCCTCAAAGTAAATTATTGAAGAGAAAATTATACAATGTGTTTTATAACTTACCACGAAAATCCATGAACTGACGAATCAGTTCTATCGGCGGCTGTGCTCCGTAAACTTCTAGAGTTGGCATATTTAGGTCGTCTATGAAAAATACTTGTTTCTTTGGTATAGGTGGCCCGTAGACCCCTTTGCGTCGCTTTTCTAGCTTCGAGTCAATCAAGTCCTTTGACAGAAATGATCAATAATTCACCAAGCGAAGTCGTAAGGCAAAAATCTTACATAATTGAAACCAGAATGGTGGAATTTAATAAAAATAAGAAGAATATTTTGTGTATAGTATAGATGATTTCGAAGATTATTAAATTTTCAGAAATACATATTTTGTCAATTTTTTTCTATTATTGAATCAAATCCCTTGAGTCAAACCTGCGTCTGATTAGCAGAAGTCCGTGCAGAGAACGTGATAAAATCGCATATATATTTTTTTGTCATATTGCGAGCCAGCTTCGTCGACACTGTCAAAGTTTTGCCACTTCCAGTCGGTCCAACGCAAAGAATGTGACTGTCGTTTACAAGGAGATACCCAATCAAAGCTGTGTTTCGAACACTGTCAATCGTAGGCACCTCCATATCTGTTTAAAAATCAAAAAAAAAAAAATTACATCGATATAAAATGATTAAAAACTCTTTTCCGCATCGTTCAAAATGCGGAAATATATATCCCCCTCGAAAATTCCCAACGCTCTCAAGTACCCTCGAAGGGAATTGACTGAATTTCGTTAATTTCCTGTCAGTTTCCTTCACAATTGTCATAAGTAAATTTTTTATTTCATTTCGTAAACTAAATTTCTTATCAATTTTCGATTACCTGAAAACTTTGTCTCCGGTCTAATATTGAACGAAGGAATATCGTCGAGCCATTTTACCCACATGGGAGGTTGGGGCTCGGTACCTTCTATGAGATCGGTAAATCCCCCGTCATGTAACCTGAAAATTGTCAAATAAAAAAACATATAAAACCACGTTTTAAACCAGTAACATATTATTTATGAGAAAATATCCATATAAGATTAGAAAAGAACCTCTATAATAATTCTTAATCGTCTTTAAGCCTCATTTGATAATTATAAGAATATCTTCTTTACAGAATCAGTAAGAATTACAACATAAAACGAACCCCCAAAGATTCTACTAATATACTAAATATGCACCAACCTACTCTGTGGGGGCTCTAATTTTCCGAGCTTCTTTGTACTTTGTACAGAGAACAATCGTTGTAAAATATACATTATTCAAGTTTATATACATATATATTATGCATTATTCCATCATACGGAAGATCTTCTACACAGGCAAACCTCGTGAATAGTTAAATAATATTCTATCTCTCTCAGCTCTTTTCCGATTTACAATTAGTCGAGTCTGTTCATTAAATTCTAATCAAAATTCCTGACAATAATTTAATAATCTCCGTCATGTATACCTAAAAAGGATAATCCTAGGTAATGAAAAGTGCAGCATATAACCCCTGTTTATATTTGAAATATACACAGATGACGAGGGGTGATCGAGATAAGCATATTTTATGCCTGTGGAAATGGATTGAAAAAATTTGAGTGAAATCATTAATTGTCAGGAGAGTGACACGCGTACCTCGTTGATAACCCGTGTTCAATAATTCATTACATTACGGAGGCTAACAAGTTTCGTTATTAATCTCCACTGAGGGACAGGATCGAGTGTCACGTCCTTTTTCGAAGTGACATGAACGACCGAGCGGTTTTCTAATTATACTAAAATAATGAATAATCGTATATATGTATAGAATAAGGTGAAAATTGTGTATTTAAAATCACCTGTAGTCGTACACCATTCCTTTAGGGGGAAACTGCATACTGTGTTTCGCTTCTTTTTGCAATTTTCTTATCCATGAATTGAAGATACGACGACCATTGTAATCGCACGTTGCTCCGAGGCTCCAGACCACGGAAAACGCGACCCATGGTACGATAAGTTTTGCTAATTAAGAATGTACCGTTTACTTAATAAATGAAGAAGTTGCGGGAAAGTTTTTACAACGTATATAAACGAGCGTATTTAATATTGATAAAAAGAGCTTCTGAATAAAAGTTTTGCATCTGTTAAAAACGGTCGATTTATCTCTCGCAAAACTGTTTCAACAATTTTTCGATTTTACAGATGAATGTATTCTCGAATGTTTACTCCGTTACTAATTATTATTCATAATTAATACCGTTCAGATTTCTACAATCCTATGCGAACTGGGTCGATGGTTGAACCTGCTATAACCAAGTTGCGTAACTTATTACCGTTTTAGCCGCGATTTTCCGTAGAATTTAATTAAGTTTACGTATAATTATTCAAAGGTAAACTTGGAGTGCCTATTGTAATTACATTTGGCTATTCGGCAACCATTTCGCATTATAATTACGCCAAAAAGTTTAACCATTGTTTGATCGATCGGTAAAATCGGTAAAGTAAAATTGATTTTCTCGTTGTTTTTGAACAACAAAAAAAAAAAAATAATAAACTCTGCATATATTTAGAAACTAAAGGGAAAAGAGGTATGAAGAAATAACCAATGACGAATAAAAAACTAAATGAAAAAAATCGATATTGTCTGTAATTAAATGATCGAAGAGAGTTGGAAATGTATATAAATTTCATGATCACTCAAAACTGTTCAAACTCACGTATCAATCCTTGAAAAACAAGGGATGGTGGGGCTTTTCCATCACGTCCTGCCATTGGACCAATACGATATTTAAGAAGGTTAAAATACGACATAACCATCGCACTGTCCACTGTAGGAATTATTTCCTGAAGCTGTTGCCGCAGGAGTTTTAGTCCTGGTAAAACAAAGTAGTAGGAAAGATCGGACAGTTCTTCTGCAAAGTCTTTCATCGTCTGTAATAATTGTTTAATTAATACATCAAATATTCGATAAATATCAAAGCTGTGGAAATTACATTATCCTACGCAATTTTTAACCCTGTGGAAATCTCTTTATATATTAATTAGAAACGATTGAATAAATTATTTCGTAGACTAATTCTATATTTTTTTTAGCTAGGATAGACTAGAAAAGAATTGATGAAACTTGGGATGGTCCATATTCGTACATTTCACCTGCCATATACTCCACCTTATAAAATTCCTCTGGCCATAAACGTAGCTATACGATGTGAGCCGAAAATGTTTGAAAATCCTTAGTTATACCTACGCAGCAAATTGTTGTCGTATTTTTACGAAGTTGTATCATACCAAGCTACCCACGTCGAAAGAAAATAGCGAAGAAAAGTAAGAGAAATGATGGTCGCGTTACTCAACATATGTATATATCAAAAATAATGTATAATACAGAACACCATTGATTAAAACTTCATTCGAGGATTGAAAGAGCCGTATCTGTTATTCGGTTCTCGTGTTTCTACTCGCTTTTTATATTGTATTTAGTCACCGAAGTAAAAGGAATCTTTGATATACGTTTTAACTCATTACTGATAATAAATACGCTCTGAAATTCACGGTCGTACATACAACGATTGTTGATTAAACTTCGCTGTCTTGTAAATGGGATCAAAATTTTCTACGACACTCCTTTTCTCTACCTCTTTATTTTTCTCACAAGGATTTTCGAAGCTACACTTTACAATTTTCCAACGACAGTTCGATATATGAAAAAGATTTAACACTAACCTCTGGTAGAGCCCTTATCCAACAGTCGATAAAGGGTGTTAGACCAAGAACGCCTGGCTCAAGATAAACCATTCCGCATCTGTAGATTATTATAGGAAAAAGATGCGATTCGTATGAAAAACCAGTAAGCTTTGAAAAACAAAAAAATGGTAATAATAATGTGAATCGATGGGTGCAGATATTGTCACCTTGAGACTGTCGCGGGAGAAGCTACCCTCAGATCAGCAACTTCGAACATCATAGTCTGGGTTGGTAAAAGCTTCATAATTTCACCAGAAGTAAGACACAGTTTTTTGTTATCGTCAAGTACGGTGTTCAAATTTTCTATCCACACAGCGTCTACTGGACCGTCAAAGACGTACCATCTCTTGTCTTCGTTATCTGCCGTTGTCCCAGCTCGTATCATGTTTGATAAAATTCCATCAGTCCTAAATTAAGTATTAGGTAAGTAGTTTTATGTAAAATTTTTGGATTTTTTTCCTTTTTTTTTTTTTTTAAGAAATTCCTACTCTGTTGAACAAGTTCACTTTCTTCACTTTGAAGGCAGCTTTACACGGAGAGAGAATATAAAATGTGAAAATGGTAATTCGAACACCGATTCCGCATAGAATCGGGACCGATTCTTGTATCAGCTTTTGACCTTTTAGACACTTACATTCGTCTACTGTACGAAATTCCCTCCGGGTAAAGTTGCCTCTACCTTTTCCCTCTCTGTACTATAATTTCCCATTCTATTTATCCTTCTCGTGTTTTCCCTGGAGGTTTCTGTAGGCCCTTGTATTATGCTCAGTGTCTTCAAGCTCCAAGGTCAACGTCATGAGAGAAAACGAGGGTGTGGAATAGGGACTTGACTACTTTGGTTAAGGGCGTCTAATCCATTCACCAAACTTTGCGATATCCCGTTACTCAGTTATATAACATTTAGCGTCTTATTATACCTCAAAAGTTATTCGATTTTCTAGTGAATTTCGAAAACGGGGAAAACAATTATTTCACTTTCGAGACTCACCCCACGTTCACGAGCGAACCTTATGACATATCCAATAACGTAAAACCTCCACCTAAACAAAGACACGAGTCTAATGAGACTTTCGAAACGTACCATTCGTGAGTGTTGATGTCATACTCTCCGTATAGTTGGCCCATGGTAATCGACTTTGGGTTTAGGACGAAGGTGTGAACCGGGGTGAAAGGCTTTCCACTTGGCTGTGGTTTTCCCTTTAATTTCGTGCACGCGTCCTTCAGTATTTCGTAACACTGTAATGATAAGGTGTGACAGGGAATGGAAATTTGTAATAAGATATCAGTTTAAAACGTCTAGAATATCTCAAGTGGAAAAGTACGATTTTCTTATTTCTTCTTTTCTTTATTTTTCATCCAATCTTTTTAGGCCGTGAACCTCTCTGAAGCGAAAGCATTCTTTCGAATACAGAAGCTGTTGCTACGGTTTACGCATTGAAGAAAGTACTTTCAGCGAGATTAAAAGAATGAAAGAATGCAAATATAAGTATATCAAATGAAAAATAAAATTCTAAAATATTTCTAAGGGTATATAAAGAAATGATTTCACAAAATAAATCGTTTTTCCTCATGGTGCTATACGGTACAAAAGCTTATATTTACGCAAACTAAATCTCCGCATATGATCCACTGCGCTAACTCATGGCAAACCGCCAAATATTCCACAGCTTTGATTGCAATTCGGAACGAAATTTTACGTTATACCAGCAGTTGCTGGAAAATGTTTTGAAAAAAGAAAATAAAAAATAAAAAAAAAAAAATAAAAAAGAAGATAAAACTGGGCTAGAGTAAAGTAATTCAATCACTGCAGTATAAAAAATATAGCTTAATGTATCTTCGATAAGAAATTCCGTATCATTTTACAATTCGTTGATAATATATCGTCTTACAAATTCTTACGTGTATTGTCTTTGAAATAAAACAAAAAGAAAAAAAAAAACACTCAAGAAAGTAAAATTATCCAATTATCTGAGGAAAAAAGTTTATAACAATCGTGACGCAACGGTTTTCTACGATTCCTATTGACTGTTTCACATGCAGTGTTTGTTACTAAAAAAAAAAAAAAAAAAAAAAAAAAAAAAAAAACAGTCGTATCAACGTGATAAAACATTTCTTAACATTTTTTTTTATCGTAAAATAAATGGTAAAAACGAGAATATTTCCCAGCCAATTTTTGTTACCGAAATTCGTAGAATTGAGGACCGAAGAGCAAAAAACGTAGGGATTGGTGGTCCCCGACAATCACGATCGGTTTAGCCATTATCCTTAGCTTTAGGATTTCTTTTAGCGTTGAATAAGAAAAAAAAAAAATAAAAAAAAATAGTTATATATTCATATATATTATTCCAGTTTTTCAAACTTGAATATTTCGGTAAATACATGAAATTTTGGAACATAATTATACCCATCGGAAAATCGAAATGGAATGAAAAATTACTATTAGAATATAATTTCGAATTTTGAAAATAAGTTTCAGACGAGCGAGAAGCATCAATCACGTAATGAGCCAGTAGAATAAAAAGGGACATTTAAGCGTCTGGCTTTGTAATGATCTACCTACTGGCTAAAAACTAAATCAGGTACGATTTATTAAGACGACTGGAGATATCGTAAACGAGACTAAAGTAACATGGCGAAGTCGATAAGATCACGATAGATATCAATTAAAATAATAAATAGTCGGCACTTTTTCGTAATTTGAGTTATTTACCGTATATACCTACTCGTACGTTCCACTACATAAACCTTCATCGAAATTGTACAGTTATTTGATTCCTCCCTCTGTATTTCTCTCTCTATCTATTTTTCCGTACAATCAAAAATTAACCATACAATTTAATAAATCAAATGAAATGTATTCAAAGACCCTTAAAATCTCGGGCAAATTGACAAAAGATAAAATAATCCCTTCGTCTTAAAAGGATTTCTTCTGTCTAATGCATAAATATATTCCGTTAAATAATTCTATAAAATTATAAATATTTCAAACTTTTAATAATTCGCAAATTTTCTAATTTCCACATTCAATTTTGAATAGCGTTAATATTTAACAGGTATATACCCCATATAATATTTTCCATTTTTCTCTGACTGTATTTTACTCTCATTCTCTAGAGAATCAAAAGGAGTTTCTATTCTCCCTATATACGGTTGTAGTTTTGAAATCTTTTTACTGAAGTCATAGAAAGTACGCCATGGCTATCGTTTTCTGAATAACATTAACAGGGCTGCGCGAAAACCTAGATTGTTCAATACGTGTGTCGAAATACCTAGACACTAGATGACAAAGAAAAGGAATAAATAATACTGAAAAGTAATCGATCGAAGAACGATATAATTGACCCTTATTTAGCCACTCCCTAGACGATATTTGTCGCTATCAACTATCGCGCTCTGCAAACTTACCCCAAAAAAAATTAACCGCCAGTATTTGCGCATCACATATCGTATAATAATCTGGTAGTAAAAATGAAGAGAGCTGCAGTTTTATCGCCATGGGGCAGTTAGAGGCGATGAATTAATTAGTTTTATGTCAATTTTGCGAAATTTTTATTAACTATTTCCGTTAGTATTGAAAAATTATTATGCGATATTCGGTTCGGGGAATAAAGAAACAAAAAAATTGAATTGAATATTACTGTAGATCAAAGATAAGTTTCTATCTTTTAAGTTATATGGTATAGTATAAAATTTTTCAAGAGCTTTACGTGAGTTTGAATATTGTTGGTAATTCGTATAGCGCAGTTATTCAAGTATTCAAGAAAGGTCTTCCTGGCTCGTGAAAATTCAACCGCAAAATCACAGACAGGAAGTAAAACGTAGCAACATGTAATATTACGTAAGAGAAAAGCACGCGCGAGGGAGTCATTAAAAGAGGTTGGCAAACCTACCCGTTTGAATTATTTATCGTATAGCAATCCATTTGCGAGTTCCAGCTGTTACAATATACCTAGATCTACTTACACATGCATAAGATACACCCTTGACTCTCAAAGTCGTGATTTACGATCGTATAACACAAAAATAGAGATATATACTTATATATATACATATATGTATGTATAGAGATTCGAAAATCTACTTTATAGAAATACGAGATAAAATTTGAAAAAAATATATATAAAAGAAAACAACTTGAAAAGACTAAATCTATAAATTTTAATGACGATATATACCTATATAAATTCTGTACTTGGATAAGAACATTTTTATTTTCTTTTACTTTTTTTTTTTTTTTGGAACGTAACCTTGACTTTTAATTTTTATTTCCCTTTCTCTTTTTCTTCTTATTTTTTTGGCCCAACTGATACATAAAGAAGAAGACGATGAATTTTTTTTTTAGGTTTAAAAAATTCACTTGATAGATCAATGAAACTTGAAAGGCTGAGTTGGCAGAATGTATATCTTGACACACGCCAATCCCCATTTACCTATCGAATGGATAGACCCATTTATGAGATGAGATCCCAACCCAACAAAAGCTCGGAAGCATTTCATGGTATATTCCACTCTGTTGGCTTTTTCCTCTGATCGTAAAGCTATTGCTAAAAAAAAAAAAAAAACAGAAGAAGAAAAAAAAAACCTTATATGAGGTTCACATTTTACAAAAAGTCAAATTTGTTGTAAATGTAAATCTCGTGTCGATCTCCTGTTTTTTTCTCAATTTTCGAACACGTTACGATTCGACTTTGTAAACGTTTAACGAAATCTGAAATCTGTGTGATTGTTTCAAAACTTCGAAGTTTCAAATTGCTTAAGTATTTCCTGGCTTAGGATGGTCTTAAGGAAGCCACAATTTCGGTCCAAAGGACAAGTCGCATAAATTATACGGCTCAATGTCAACTATAGATTCAGACGCGGTTCGAGTATTAAACGCTCTGCAGAATGTCCGGGGGGGTTTGGATTGTTTGCGAATAGCATAGGATCCGCGACCCATCGACCCCTACATCCGTCTGGGTGTTCTCAACTCTCATACAAATTCCATTTATTATCCTTGAGAGTGAAAGAAAACGACGTTGACCTTGTTTTCGGTCATTGACGTGCAGATATGAAAACTAAATGATTATTGTTCAAGATGACAGTTACGGTCTCCCTTTTCACAAACCTTACATTAAATTAGTAAATACTGTACAGTTAGACTTTAGCTTTTATAGAGAAATTGAGCTATAATCGGATTTTGGTTTGGAAATGAAAGAAAATTTTTTAGTGCGAGTCCCTGTTTCCAGCTTGTTAAATAAGGATTTCCATTTGACTATTGACCCTAAGTTCAAATTTTGTTTCATTGTTTAGTTTGGCTCGTAACTTTTGGTAAACTTTTACAATTGCCAGATGTTGATGATGGGTAAAAAAAATTAACTCTTGTTATTTTGTTTTCTTGTTACTTTTTCTTTTATTACTTTTACTTGATGAGCTGATGAGTTACACAAAAAAGTTTATTAGAAATCGAAGCTTGGAACGATTACAAAATCTGTATCAGTAGATAAATGCCTCAAAAAATTTTCCATTACTTATTTTACCTCAGTTAGCGTCAGTTGAATAAACAAAAATTTCATGGTTTAATTTCCAAAATCAAATATCTCGTTGAAGTATTAAAGATTTTTGAAAAATTTGAAAAAGTTACAGAGATCGTTGAGGCCTTTATACTGTCGCATTTCGAGATAGTCGATCAACGTTAAGAACCGAAGTTTAAGGGAACCAGTTGAAAAATTTTTTCACGTGAAAACTCTCGAACGACAAGAATGTGAACAACATCCGAAGATATTATACCTACAAGATTTACCTCGGTCGTAAAATACTCGACTCTGTTTCTCGTCTTAGAATTTTCCTTTATTTTTTTCTTTTCTTTCTTTCTTTTTTCTTCCTGTATCTGGTTTTATACGATGAAAATGGTGCAATGTTCTTACACTGGGACTCACAGCGTGCAAATTATGTTTATGAATTGCTTAAACTCAAGTCTGCTTTGTTCAACTTTGTGTTACAACTTCCCATGAGAGTTTTGAAGATAATTTCGATTATATCTGAGTTTTGAAAAAAAAAAAATTGTACTAAAAAAAAAAAAAAAAAGAAAGAAAGAAATTGTAGGTAATCAGAAAGTGAATCGAAATATTTGGAGAAGCTGCTAATTTCACATAAACTTTTCAACGCTGTGAAAATTTTTGGTATATTTATTCATGAACTTTATTATAGTCTGTTGAAATTCGTAACTAAATATTCGATACGAATATTTTCCAAGTGATTGAATTCAGGTGAAAAAATTTTACTAAAGTAAAAATCTGATCATTAGAATTCATTGATATAATACAATTTGTATATAAATTTAGTTATTATTCCTCTTGTTAAAAATTTGTATGAAAAAAAAATTTCAATAACTGAAATAACTACGTTGATTATAATCAATAATCGATAATTTTTCTAATTTTTCTATTTTCATAATGATCTGTTAATTATTTTCAAAATAACAAAACGAATCCGATGGCGAAACTAAGAGAGTTAATGGTTTTAAAATGAGGGCGCGTAGTTCAACTTGTAACAGCTTAAGGTATGAATGAGAGTTGAAACGCAGAAGGTTGGTTAGGCGCATGCGATTTAACGTTTGGATGCTTTCATGCCAGAGCAATCTTCCTCGAGCGCCAGTCGAACTTGCGTCGACCCTCTTTGGCGGACACGGACGCGCAGCATTCAACCAGAACCAAAGTTTACAACCAGCTTTTAAAAATTTATCATATTTCTTACCGAGAGTTAGCTGACTCGCTTGAATTTTATCAAACTACAATAAAACTTGAGAATAAAAAGTAAATTACATTTTTCAAAGTAAAAATTCTGAAAAATTAAATAAATAAAAATGAGAAATTTTTTATTAGAAAAATTATAAATTTTTCCATTTTCAAACAGTATTTTTTATTTTTTTTTCTTTTAATTGTATACAGTAAAAATTCTCATGAAATGGAAATAACTCTTCGAATATGAATAGTTTACGGTGTGCACTTTCCGTTCATAAAACTGAAAAATTACAATTTTAAATTACAGATGATTAAAATCGTGACCAAACGCGATAAAAACGACGCTACCCACGTGTGACAGTAAACGTAATACGTGTGTATTATCCGGCTGTGATTGAATCGATATCTGCTGTGGTTATTCAAATAATACCCTTGGTATATTAGAATCGTGAATTGGGCTTTCGCGTAGGAATTCTTGTTCCATATTGTTCGCAAAATGTATCCTCGATCAAAATTAAACGTGTTATTTAAATCCCAGCTGTGAATTTAACAGACATTATAAATCCCGATCGGTGTATGATAAAACAGTGAAGGAACATTTTCTAAACTATTGAAATAACGAAATCGATTAAATAAAGAAGATAAAAATCAACCCAATTAATTAAAGAATATATACAAATCGATCTTTCACGAAATACAGTCAAACAGGCTAAAAGAAATTCTACTAGTCGTTGAACCCTGGTGACTGTACATCGCCGAAAGATTTCCTGAATAAGTATTGAGAAATAAAAAAAAGACAAAAAAAAAAAAAAAACGTGAATTGTGAATTTGCAGGGTCACCAGTCAGGCCAAGGATGGCAAAAAGTCGTTGACAAAGTGCCAAGAAATAAGGCGCTTCTTTAAGTGATAATACATTAAGATATGGACAAGATTCTGGCAAATCTGAGCTACAAATTCAGTCACTATGTTTAGAGAATTGTCACTAGGTTGTCCGGGCGGGTCAGGAACCATCGGCATGATGTCGAGGTTCCGAAGATCCAGTCCTGAAATTTCCGAAAATTTAACAACCGTTGAAAACGCGACATACGACCCATTTGAAGACATGTATTCCGATCTTCCCGAAGAAGTCTACGATGCTTGCAATCCACTATATTTCCTTCTGGAGATATTTCACCTGTATTACATTCCTCTGATCATCTTGATCGGCCTAGTCGGTAATCTATTATCGTGTATAGTTTTTTTGAACACTCATCTGAAGATGAGAAGTTCGAGTTACTACCTGGCAGCTCTTGCTTCTGCAGACTTTGGTTTTCTCGTAGCACTTTTACTTGTGTGGTTGAACAGCACTGTCGGATGGAAGGTATTTAACACTGCAGGTTGGTGTGAGACCTTGGTCTACATCAGTGCTGTCTGCAGTTCATTAAGCGTTTGGCTAATCGTCGCATTTACTGTCGAAAGATTCATCGCTGTACAATATCCATTGCACAGGCCACACATGTGCACAATAGCAAGAGCAAAAACTATCGTATTAGTTTTGGTAATATTGGCATTGGTCAGTCACTCTTACGCATTTATTACCGCTGGTATCGTGATCCAAGATGGTCACGAAGTTTGCGAACTCAAAATGGAGTATCATGAAACAATGAGGATCATCAGCATCGTCGACAGCATTGCTAGTCTAATTGCTCCACTGATATTGATCATAGTTATGAACACAATGATCACAAGAAACTTGCTAAGATTTAGCAGGAGATTCAAACAAGGACCAGGAGTATCAACCCATTGTCCAAGCAGGGAAAGATCTGATATGAACCTCAACCAAATACCGGTAAGAAGTTATTGTTCATACTGGATATTATATAAAAAATTAACTTTATTGAAAATAAAAGTTCTGATATAGTTTTCATTTTTTTGAATACCTACTTGCAGTCAGACCTTATACGACCACCGAACTCAGTGTTTAGCGTCACAGTATCTAGACGTAACTTTGCCATTAACCATCCCAGGTGAAACTGATGATGAAGTTTGTTGAGTAATTGTGTTACCATAATTAACAAAAAGCATTTGTGAGGTTAAATTTTGCAGAAACATCGTCAAAACTATATTTTACGTTAAAATATCACCTTAAAACTATATCAGTATCATCAAACTAATAATTTCGACACGTACAGATATGTTTCTAAGCTCGTAGACCATTTAATGCTATCTATATAGTTTCTTTTTAATCTTGTCGATCGTTTTTCCTTGTCAATAAAAGCAGGACCATACACCTTCCATATAAGCCGTTTATTTTCTCGATCGTATAAGATCAACGAGCATAAAACGTGATCTCAAGAGACACAGGGAGAGACCGTAACGGTTCGTTTATGAGACATAACATGGTAAAGCTTACAGTCTTAGGTGTGGATTGGTACGACAGGCTGTGATCGATGGAGTATAGAAAATTGACACGTTCCCTTGATTTGAAAAAATAAAAAAAAAATAAAATAAAAATAAAAGAAGAGCAAGGTCTGTGGTAAATTAATAACTACACATAGTCGTTTGTTACAAAAAGCTTTATACAAATTACTAAAAAAAAAAATCGATGTTCGACAAAGATTTGGTGAGGTATATTATACCATTAAGAAATTGACGAAATTTATAGGGCGTGGCACGTCTGCAGTGTATGAGTTGAAAATTAATTTTCATCAACCCTTTGTGTGATTTCGATTCCTAATTAGTTGTGTAAGTAAAGTAATATAATAAAAGGTAAATTAGGTCAGAGAGAAAGGTTAGGACGACGAGTTGACTTTCATGAGATATTGTATTATTTCAAACACGATTTAGGATGGATAAAAACGTAAAGGATTGACGATCGATCATCGGTATGACAGAAAAAATAAATCGAAAAATAAACACCACGTTATATGTATGTACGTACGTATAGCATCATACCTATACACTATAAACCGTATAACGAAAAATATAATGAAGAAAAAATAAAATGGAAGAGAAAAAGAGAGAAGGAGAAAGAAAGAGATAAAAAAATATCAACAAAATCCAATCACATACGGTGTTAAAATGAGTATGTATAAGAGAGTATGTACCAAAGTCGTTAAAGATTGATTGTGTGAACGCTAGGCGCTTGTTGGTCCATTGGTACTGTACGCAGTGTTATTTTCAGCCTGCTTATAAATACAGGGACTTATGTAAGCGTACCATTCATCTTTTTAGTAGTTAAATCACCGTGAGCGCCGGCGCTTCGAGAACAGTGTGATTGTTCGGTCAATTTTTTTTTTTTTTTATCTCTTCTTATCATTCAAATAAATATATATACTCTTCTCAACATTTGTCTTGTCTCTTTTTATTTTTATTTATTTTTTGTTTCTTTCGTTCATCTATTATTTCATTCTTATTCTTTTCTTTGAATATAAAATCCGTCAGCTTTTTTAACACCCACGCATAGATTACACACGCATACGTCATATTAGTATCACGTATATACTTTATCCCTAAAGATAGAAATTTAGACGAAAAACTAAGTCAACAAAACGAATCACGATTTTTTTCTTATTTTTCCTTTTTTTTTTTTTTACCGCAATTGATTTTTCACTCATGACCAGCTACGATCGCGTAACATGGAATTGCTGAATCGCTGAATATAGGTGACGGCGTGGCCAACACGGAGATAGTAAACAAACTGAAATTAGATCGTTGGGTAGGATGACGTCACAGTATTCAATTATTTTGTGTGATTTTTAATTTTGTTATTTTTTATTTTATTGTTTCATCCTGATGAAAGAGGGAATGATCAAACCTTTGAAAAATTGAATGATCAAAAACGCCTGTAACCGCTTGCTAACAAAAAAAAAAAACGTTGATCTGATCACTCGAAGGATAAAAGCGAAATGAAAAAAAAAAAACACAAAAAAACACAAAAAAAGAATGTAAATTTCTATCTCACTCGCTGATATCTACAGCCACGCAGAATATTGGAGCCATTCGTTAACCGCACATCAAACTATAAACTTGAATGTGACTGACAGCTTTGTCTCTGAAGTCACGTGCCAGCTGCCAACTGGCACAAATTAGCAACGAATCGTCGTAGCTATTATCGTTGCCTTCTCTTACTCACATTGTCGTATAAAAAGACGAGCTGTTATCTACTCAAGAGCAGCTTTCGTAATGAAAATACTACACCGTCTGCAGAACATCGTAACGCTAAATTCCCGTCTCAAATTTACTGTTTTCCTCTACATCAGTTCGAGCAAATAACGATTTCGAGATACTAAATGCTTAATTTTCTGTGCTTGAAGACCGGCCCTGCAACAGATGGCTGCAAGCTCCGAATAAAAAGAAAATGTTTTCTTAAATTTTAACGAAATACTTTGGTCCACTGCAGACCTAGGAATAAAGTCTCGGAGTCAACAGCCCCGAAAAAATCCTCGGAAAAGTTTGTTGGGAATATTTCACTCAGGCTTGATTAAGCTCGAATGGGAAACACTTTGATTGAAACCGAAAGCTCATTCTCCACCCCTATCTCTGTGTCCCTACGTCGCCTAGAGTTAGCGAGATTGTATCCTCGGTCATTCAACTTCAACTTGATTAACACTTTGGGTCCAATAATGCATCGACGTCATGATACAAGCTTTAAATAAATAGGAAAAAAACGAGAAAAAATTAGAAATCTAATAATAATGGGTATTAGAACTCGTAAAATCGAACGCTCAAACTTCGTCGCCTATAGTTCAACCCTTTATATGAAACAAATGGAGAGAAATAGAGGCGCAATATTTTGATCCATACTCGGTCTGGAAGCTTAAGAGTATTGCTTAATCAACGAAAAACGTATCAACGTTATATAGAGGGTAAGGGAAATAAAGGGTTCAGTGCTTTTGTTGTTTTCCCTTTTTCCTCGGGACTCCAAATGTTCTCCCGACATGATCTCAAACGAAATGTAAGAGATATCACGGAGTTTACTTTCGCCAAGTTAATTGATTGATTTCTACACGAGATCAGGCTAGACGCTGAAATAGGTTGAAAGAACTTGAGTTGGTACCCCATGTCACAGAATTACTTTTGTCTATACGTCCGTAGGTACGACACAGCCGGACATCATCGACGTCTCGAAGATTTCTATACATTTTTTTTTTTTAATTCTTACTTATTCTCATCTACTCGTTAAAATTCATCGGAATTTTTTTTATTTTTTTTTTGGTTCTCATTACCATTCGTTGATTAGTAAAGCCAATTAGGATTCATTGTCACCACCACGCACCTAGCTACTGTTAAGGCGGTTAAACAAAAAGAACATCTATATAACCACGAAGTGAATATATAAGCGATTATTATCGACATTATTTAAAACCTCTAACCATGACTTTTATGAAGGCGTATGATCAACCTTGATCTATTATTGAAGGCTGGTCCAGCCAACCAACCAGTCAGCTATTCAGTCAGACAGACAGACAAAATAAAAAAAATTTTCTTCGAGCCAATCGAAACGTCGTTTAAACTTTTAAACTTCTCGATATAATTTTCATTCGAATAATTTAATCGATACTATAACAAAATTCCGTTCCAACAGATTTATCTATCTATAGAATATACGGCAACAAAGAAATCGAATAACCTTTATAGGTATATATGCTACAACGTACAGCTAAGATTAATTTGACATAAAATTACTGCGTAATTTAATTTGCTATTAATTCGTTGGTATATAAGAATTATTCTTGGCCATGATCCAAGTATCGCCAACTGCGTTCAATATATCCAATCGATTAGACCTACCTATAGTACGTTTGTACAAAACTACGATGGGGCTGGTTAGGTAGTAGAGAAAAAAAAGAAATAAAAAAAAAAAAACTTTCCTTATGACAGTCATCGCTTGACGTATAGGCCAATATTTACCACAATTATATTATAAAACCCGGTGTTCGGTGATAAAAAAGAAAGAGAAGAAACGGTTAAAATAAAAACGAAAAAAAAAAAAATAGGTAAAAATACTACAAATTGACATGTATTACATATAGATCACAATATTTGTATGTATAGACATAGATATACTTCTTTTATCTTTTATCTTGTATTCCTCGACACGATAGCAAAGTTTAAGTAGGCCTCGATCGTAACACGTCGGGCTTATCGCAAAAGTATACTATATGTATATTCGCAAACAAACAAAGCTTATCGTTATTTTATGCGCGTTTTACCCACTCGTCTCAAAATCCCCGTGCTGCTTTTACTGATGTAACATTATATCTGGGTGTGAATAATGGCCTCGATGGCATGGTAGAGAGGGGGGGTTTTCAACGGCCAGGAGTAGGGAGCCAAGAGGATCGAGTTGCGATGAAAATCTGAGACTTTCTCATACCCTCTGACTAAGGGTAGGCAAAGCCTGGATAAGGCAGTTAATATAACGGAACATATAACCACTAAGATGAAAAAAAAAACAACAAAAAACAAAAATATTTTTCGTAAAAACTCATAAAATTTTGCAACGAAATATGGAGCCAGATTTATAAATTATTTCTTTCGGTTTAAAACGCCTAAAAAAACCTCCGAGGTATTTCTGTTGTTTGTTTTTCTTTTTTCTTTCTTTTTGATTCTAATTAAAATAAAACCGGGAAAAAATACACCCGGTATATATTTTTTCTTCATCAATTCGCGAAATTTTACAGGTGTGTTTAAATTTACGGAAATTCTTTGAGGTATTAAAAAAATAACGAAGTACCGATTCGCAAATAAATATATATCACGATACGAAGGGAGGATTGAAAACAAGTCATTGCTCAGCCTAATGCAAAGATTTCTCGGTGTTCATTCCGTGGTAATTTAAGCTTAAGTGGTACGTGGGGGTTGCCCCGTTTACGAAAACCGTTAAACTTATAATTGCGGGTAAAATGGTCGGAGAAAATTGTTAATGAATAGGTACTTACAATTAGTCCTACAAAAGTTTGAAAAATTTTTCAACTAAGAGATTTTCCACGATATTAGACGATCGCTTAAAGCCTAAAGAGATTTGGAATAAGGGGGGCCCCCCCTCTCAGAAGCTTTTTCATATACCAAAGTCAGGGGGGTCATGCAGAGGGTTTCTCATATAGAAAGGCGTCTATCCGACAGTTTGATCAACGTTGAGGCTTCGCCAAAGCAAAAATTCACAACGAAAGAAAAATACTTGAGAATTGAATTGAATTAAATCGGCAGGTCCAATCTCGAGGGGTAGGCTCTAACTCTCCCCATATATCCTCCGGGAGAAAATAGTCCTGACAAAATAGACCAGCCTAAAAATACGTGACGTTCCAAAAATCATGCAAGGACTTCGCTCTCATTGAAATTTATTTATTCTTGAATATTTGAAATTAGGGTATAATATTTTCTTAGCATAGGGGTTCGAGAAATCGAGAAAAATAATAACAGCAAGGTGAACTTGACGAACGATCTATACCCGGTAAATTGACATTCATGTACAATCTTAACAGTTTTTTTTTCTCTCTCTTTTTTTCTCTTTTTATTTCTTTTTCAGTTTTATTTTTATTATTTAATAATATATTAGAAACGCGGATAGATTTATAGTCTTCAAGTATTATACATAGATCACCCGGTTTCTTTTTCTTCGGATTAGATAAAAGCGTGAAACGGATCGTGAAAAATAAAAAAATAAAAAATAATCTGTTACACTTGATTTCGCGGGTAAACGAGCCGCATAACGATTACCGGATGTAATATTCCCCAAGGATGAAGTGATTTTAATATTTTCTACGCTTTATATATTATATTAGCGTTACGTCTATAAGCCCCTTTAGTATAGATATAGATATACAAATATATGTATATACATACATACATAAATAACTTATGAATATTAAACGCTTCGTAAATTCATAAAACCGTGTTTGCTTCTCTATTTTAATCGAGTAGATACTTTTCATATATGGCGTCCCTAAAATTGAATCAGATTATATTCATTACGCTCAAGTTGAAATATGTATGTACAATTTTTTTTAAATTACTCGGAAAATTTAAATGAAAAAAAAAAAAACTGAAAGAAGAAAGAAAGTCAGACAAAAAACAAACAAATAAAAAATTTATTAAATAAAAGAGATTAACTTGTATGTATACTCTAACCGATTTATTTTTCATTCAAACCCGACGATGAATCGATCCTCCAAAACTTGAGCATTTTCATTTTTAAAAAAAATTTTTTTTATTCATATCGTTGGAATGTTCGTTAGCCGAAATATGCTGGTCACAGCTTGATCAGAGACAGTAAAGCGTATCAAAATTTTCTCTCTCTCTTTCTCTATCTATCTTCTCTCGCTCTCTATATTCAATCTATTCGTGAAACCACGATGCTATAATTATAAACCATATCTATTTTCGTATTAAATGAATGAGATGAGTGACCTCAAAGCTGTTTATACAGCTGAAATTTTTTTTTTATTATTTTTACTACATATATATCAACGAAAATACTTCTCTAAACACTAATCGTCCGTTTCTAGATGATAAATCAATTGTACCTATATATGAAAAGAATATACGAATTTTCGAAATTATGAAACTCTTACGAAACTCTAAGATAAATTCACAAAAATTGCATATATATGAACAGTTAATTACGACTCGAAAAATTTTCCAAAATGAAAAAAAAAAGAGAAGAAAAATTGAAATAAAAATTATCGAGGTAAACGCGATCGTCGTAAATCGCGAAATATATAACTAACAACAAATCTATGTTCGCGCTGGGGGATCTGTTGGAATAAAGAATAAACAATAACACGATTAACCGAAGAGTGTTTTGAATTCTGGTTATAATCCTGATTCTTGCAATAACGGTTATCGATCGTTATAAAAAATAAATATTTCAAACTATTTGAACACGTGAAAATTTCGTTTTAGAGTATATATATGCGTATGTATACCTAAACTTGATCAGGTTATACAAGCATGAATATCATGAACAATAATTATTTCCAACGGTACCTACCCATAATATAAAATGTAAAAAAAAAAAAAAAATGAAAAATTTTTACTCCACAAATCTATAATGCAACAGCTGGACAAAATCGATATATTTTATAACAATGCGGCATAATATCGTACGAAACTCTTGAATTCTTTCTAATATAAGAATATGCTCGGGAAGTTCCGAGGTCAGGTTAGGCGATAAGTTAACATATTCTTTCGCTCGTATTGTCCTCAAGTAAATTTACATCTTTTCTTAACCCGATGGTATATCAAACCAAAGGTCTTATACAAAGATCTACAGAGGATAAATAACTAGGCGACTAGGCCAGTAGGCAAACGATTTAGAATTTAACGTAAGTAAAATTTGTCCGAATATACAGAGCGCGATTAATTCGATACTGATTTAGTAAGAGAATGGCACAAGTTCTAGTCGTATTATCAGACGTTTTGTAATCGAAGAATTTTGACTTAAATTTTGATAATATAAAAGATATTTGCGGGTCTGAGTACACTCGAAGTCCCTTTACCCTACTTCAAAATGTTTTCGGGAGTTCCTGGTCTGGGAACACTTTAAAACTCGACCCAATGTAATTGAGGGTGAAAAAAGGTGGCCGTATAGACGGTATACCGTCCCAATAACCGAAACTCATGGCCCACTTTGCCGTTTTGAATTTCTCTGAATGAGAATGGAAAATTCAACGAGCATGTCAAGTGTAGATTAAAAATCAGCTTGTTATGACGTCCGTGTAATTTGAGAAATACCTGGACCACGTAAAGTCATGGTCAATAATCCCGATTTACTTCTAAAGCGCTGGCTTAAAATGATGATATGAAAATTTTCATCGGTTTGGATTAGATATATCAGTTTAATCACGCATCCCTATGTTAAACTGTTAGAGAAAATTTCACTAAAAAGCAAGAAAATTTGTTAAAATAAATAGCTAAAGAATTTTCCAACTTATATATGTCTTTTAACACAGAGTTTGATTCTTTTACTTCTTCGTAACTCCCCGCGGTCGGAGAGGTCAAGGACTTTGCAAGTTTAATACTTGAGAAAATTCACTAGTAAAGAAACCTTGCGAGATTGAAGTCTCGTCGAAAATCAATCAGGCGTATTCAGGATCGATCTGGATCAAAAGTGGAGATCTATAAATATGTTTGTTCGTATATCTTTTTTATTCATATGATACCTATACGTATACTTTTTTTTTATTCATATTTTTTTTCTCAATTGTATAGAAAGAAAATAACTGGAGTATGTAGGTACTTCAGTGAACCGTGACAGATGAATAAATAATAAATTTGAGGGATAAAGTAAAAAATAAATTAAAAAAAAAGATACAAAACGAGAGAAGGAAAGTAGAAAAGGAGAGACATTATTTTAAAGAATTTTCAAACGATAAGTTGAATCGAGGAAACCTTTCTTTAAATTATAATTAATAACACTCATCAGATTAGGGAGAGTAACGATACCTCGAAAAAAAATAAAAATGTAGAAAGAAAAATTAAACAGCTGCAGTGAGTTGAAAAAATTATTTAAAAAAAAAATAAATGAATGATAACTAGAAGGAATTTAATTTAAGCTTCATTTTGATCCTGAAAAATTAACGGGAATTAAAATACCACCATATTATACTTTTCTACTTTGTTTGATAATTTACATTTTTTGTTGATTTTTTGATCCTTCTAACCGTCAAATTACGCTCGGAATGGTCGGGACTGTTTGAGACAGAAATGAAAAACTGTAAGTCTCTGATAAAAACATACCAGCGTTATCGGTTTTAACGAAACTACAAAAAGAACTCATTCTCAGTACCTACATACCTACTAAGGCTCAAAGTTACAAAAAATTTACTCGACAAGAAATTTCTCGGTTCGATAAACGCTGGTATCTTTTTTTCTAAAAATTACTTTATTAAATCTCGAATAGAATTTGAAATAAACGATAACCACGAGCTTTGATTATTCTTTCTTATCTTTAAAGTTCATAAAAAAATTTAATTTTCCACGAAAGATTTTTGCGATTTAGAATTGTCCTGATATTCTTTGCAAATTAAACATGTACGAGCTGTGTACCAATAGTTGGATATATGCAGTATGCAAATTTGTAAATTTCTCTACCAAACACCCCTCACAATATATCTTATTACGAAACCGCAGCTCAACGTCGATGATACTTGTATCCCCGTTGTAATTACGTACTACAAGGACAGACAGACGCATAGTAGCTAACCAGACGACACTCCATTAGCAGGGTTTCGAGAAGACGAGCTTTTTGGACCCCTGCCACCCGATGAAAACTTTTTATATCATTTTCTTTATCTTTTTTTCTTTCGTTTCCCCTCTGTCTTTTCTCAATCTTTCAAGATCATTTATATCAAAAGTACAAGATTCTACCGTTAATTAAGACCGTTTGAACTTATTCCAAAACGTATACTTCTGTCAATTCAATTCTTTGGATATTGTAGATTAGGCTAACAATTTAATCCAAACACACTGTAACACATTATAACGAATTTTTTAACGCCTTCAACGAACGGTAGGTAAATATTTAAACGTCAGATTGAAATTTTAGGGGGTTTCGTTTCGGATGAAAATGGAGAGGAGAAAAAGGGGACGTTGTGTCGAAAAATTAAAAAAAAAAAAAGATAGCCATTATCGGTGTCACCCATAGCAAACATGCGTGTAAATTGGAGAGACAGATACTAAATTACAGATTTTGTAGAGAGGGCATTAAATTCTCATCAATCATCGAGGTTTTTGCATATATGTGTAAAGTGATCGCATATAATACCGATCTACATACCTTTCTACCCACATTCTAAGAGACTGATCGTAACTTTTCTGCGAGAATTCAAGAATACATAAACTTCCGTATTAACTCGAAATTCTCAGCGAAAATATACAAATGCAAGTAAGACACTACATAGAGTACCTATGAACCGATCAAATTTTGAACTAAACATATAACGTTGTTCAAAAATGAACGAAGAGAGATACGCGCTTTGGAGTTTGGCCAAGAATTTTGAGCCGCTGACAGAAGTAAAAGCATCGATTGAAATTTAGCGAATCTAGATTAACGGCGAAATGCTTAAGCCTAGAATCTTAAAGTGACGTAAAATATGGGCTCTAAACTTATAGTTTGTTTCTGGTTTTATAAGTTTGCAGATATATATACAGTTTGAAATTATTTTTATATTTTTTCCCCTTCTGTTTTTTTTTTTCAAGCTTAGATGTGAGCGAATTTATTTTTTCGATTTACATTATATGAGATAAAACTACTAACAAAGTCAACGGACAAACTAACTGCCAAAGGTGAGTAATAAAATCGTATACTTGGCGAAATTTGGTAAAAAAAAAAAGGTTTCATTTCTATTTAATTGCGAGTAAAACAGAAAATATTTTTTTCAAGTCTGACTTGAGTCGACATTATATTTTCTCTGCCAAATCGAGTGTCTAGTCCGATAAACGAACTATTATATCAACGATGGAAGAGTTTTTCCAAATTTCTCACCTTCTTCCTCAAGTGTTACGAAACAAGACAAAACACGCATGGATTGGAAAAAAGAAACAAAAAAAATTTCTCCTTCGACCAGATTGGAGTTTTTGATTATACGATTGTACCTATCCGAATTCCGATACTATCCGAAACGCGTGAAAAGCTGGAATCTAATATCAACAATCCTGACATTCTTTATTCGGTTTCCCCCAGGAAACATTCGAGAATATCGTTCCGGGAAGAAATTTACTGTAGCTATTCAACGTCAGATACTTCTGGTATATCATTTTTTGCTATATACAGCCACATACATAGGAAACGAATAGCAAAACTCTAAGAATTTTCACATACTTTAATGTAAATAACAGATTATATTTTATACAGAAAATTCTCAAAAATGTGAATTTCTGAAATTTTTCATAACACGATCCTAATTTTCACTACGTTACTGAAAACTCATCCGTAAACTTAATACCTTAATAATTAAATTCACACACACACACACACATTCGTTAACGTATATGATAATACGATTTTGAGGTAGAACTTTACGGAGTAGGGATTCTGTTTTTCGCTTCGTCTCTACAAAATTCAATTTCAAAACGCAGACATTTTGATGCCCGGATTAAAAATAAAAAAGAAGCGAAAAAAAAAAATGAAAAATCCCTGACGGCAGTCAATGTCTCCGTTTTATATAGCTAAGATGAAATTATCTAGATCTGATCTTTTATCGATTGACACGTAAGGGGATGAATTTTTCCACTCGATCATTTTTTAACTTTTCGTCATATACGAGTACCTAGATAGGTACATAGACTTATTTCAAATTTTTGTATACCTATACGTTGAAATAATATTTGTACAAATTTGAATTATTCTTAGAATTTTATCAGTTATAATATAGTAATGAATTTCATCTTCTTCTTTTTTTTTTTTTTTTCTTTTTCTTATTTCTATTTTAATTCAATTTTTCACACAAAAAATTAATTTCTGATAAAATGTCTATAAGAGAATGTCCTTCGACCTTTTACCCAATTCCCTTAAATCTCATCTCAATTTTGGCGTACATGAAGCCGTCACTGAGGCTTAGTATAAGAATAAAATTGTTGCTGACGATAGGATTTTTCTATTGTTTTTTTTTTTACTTTTTGCGGACCTTGTAGTAGTAGATGGTGGTACTGAATTTTATAAAGTATATTCCAAAGTCCAAGCGGATTACATGAACCCATAAGCGTCTTATAAACTATATTTATATGAGGCCAGACACCGGGCGTCTATATAAAACTTTGTCACAGTCTTTATTCCTTCTTCCATACGTCTCTTGGGCACCATGACAACCGGCAACTTTTCCTTAGGGAATCTTCCTCATGGCTGTCAAAAACCCTCCGATTTTTCAAGAATTTTACTTCCATAGTAAAGACAGATCTGCAATGCAAAATTTCACGGCGATCGCGATGTCTGGGTCTGGGTGTAAAAATTTTCGCTTCAGTTTTTGATAAATAATGCATGAATACGCGTGCGTGACGTATACAGTAAAAATATATATGGAATAGAATCAAAAGAAATAAAATTTCGCCTATAGAAATTGTATTTTTAATTAAAAACTTTCAATACGAAGATATTAATTATCGATTTTCATATTTTCTTACCGTTGATATTAAATTTTCGTTATAACACTGAAGCTTAACTTATAATATCCTCTCGAAAAAAATAATGACTTTTGATTTTATCAATACCCAAGGTATATACCGAGGGCGAATTTTTCCGACTTTCTTTCGACCTGTGAGATATATTCTTTTATTGAAAATTGATAAAATTCAGTCAGACTGTTCATGCGTAAATTCGAATGTGGATACCCGGGAGGATCCTGTCACAAACAACACGTCATATCCCATTTACTTTTCGTTGTTTTCGTAACAGACGTTGCCTTCCGGTGAAATCTTCGTATAAAATATTCTAATATATTATATCAGAATTTATCCATTAGATATGAATATGAAAAAGTAATATTATACTAAGAAAAAAAATTTACCATAAGTTATATATATGTAGTTCAATTCTATTTATTACTCATGACGTAGTCTTCCGCGACATGATTGATTAATTAATTGATTTTTTTCCGTATCTCCATTTTGTCTATACTTAGACCTTTTCGTGTGATTAATAACGCCCAGTTTTCTTAACGTGAAAATTTCTAACAAAATTAATTATATCTATATCCTATACCGAGTAATTGACGAGCGCATAAATTACCTTCAACGAAATGTTTAAAAAAAATTTCACACCATAGATGCACTCAACAGTGTTACTTCGATTATGAGAGATTATAATCAACGATCATCATATAATAAAAAGAAGAATAAAACCGTGAGATTAAAGAATAATGAACGACACCTAATTGCCGTTAAGATATAAGTTTTTCGAGATTCAGACTATAATATGATTTTAATAAACAAATTTTGCATACCTTCGTATATTTACTCTTCATCGACAACTTCAAAAGTAACCCTAATACATTAATCCCCGATCTTTACTTCCTTCATAGGATCACGGGAAAATAATTAAAGAAACGTTCGAGATATCTTGGAATTCGTTGGCTGACCTAGCGCGGAGTTGAACTACTTCTCGTGCTCGACTGGGGTTGATACTTGATATATTTAGGTCTGCTGTTACAATTACGTTGGCCCATTAACTGTAGATGTCTAATTACATGCCACGTGATTCTACACCGTCGTGTGCGACGTTTACTCAGAAAATTAGACGGGGCTAACCATAAGGTTTGAATTATAGTTTGAACCCTGTCATTTGCAGTGAAATCGAAATGAGCAAACGTCCTTTATGATACGGGGTTTGGTTTGGTCTGATTTAATCCGTATGATTAGAAGAAGATTGGTATAGATTAATTTGCATGTTGATAAAATCTTGACGATAATAAACAAGTCGATTATTTATACTTCGGTAAATTTTTTACGAGAAAAAAAATTTTTCGAGTAGGTTATCAAAAAGAAACTATAAGACGACTGAACTGCAGAGTTTTATATATAATTTTATTTCGCTTTAATTTCGCCTGCAGCATTTCTCTATACGCGCACACGATGCTTTGTGGTCTACAATTATTTGATATGAAAAAGTTTTATACTGATATTAAGAAGAAAAGAATGAAAAATAATCAAAAAAAAAAAATAAAGAAAATAACGAAATGATATTAGGTTTCTATGTGGCACGTGCCAGTGAAACCAATCGAATGACTAAAGGAAGGGTGAGAGGAGAGGACAGAAGAGGAGAGAGGAGAGGAGAGGGGGGGAGGAAATAGTAAAAAAAAATCAAACATAAAATAAGAAATCAAAGCGTTTCAAAGAGTCAAATTTTAAGCGAAATTGAAAACGCTACTTTCCATTTCTTAGTAGACACTTGACTGGTGAGATCAAACTTAATCCAAGGTCGTCACTTTTTATACTAAAAATTGAGAAGACCTTTCAATCTCATACCTGGAGCCAAGCAAACCCATTATTTACATATAAAAGATATATTTACGTGGCTCGCGGAATCCTGCTACTTCTGTACAATATTGTATATAGGTATAAGATAAATAACAAATATAACATATTATACATATCCATATAATTGAGATAAGATTTGTTACCACGTAATACGATATCGATGGATAATTTATTCTCGCTAAAATCAGAGATTTTTCGTTTATATATATAAACCAATGCGTTGCTTATAGTATTACATAAAAATGTATTTTGAACCGATAACACCGGAAGGCGTATTTTCACCTGATCATTATAACAGACTGTGATTTTATTTATACCAAATACACATATGGTGTTAAAAATTCAGAGAGAAAACAGTCAACCGATTTAAATGTCATCTAAAATTTCAATTGCGATAAACAATTAATATTCTAGGTTGAAAGTATAAAGAGTCAATTTCTGACTCAACTCGCTTTTATGAACACAAATTTATACGTTTTATAGATATTTTTTTTATAAAAGCTTTATGACCAAGAATTGAGTAGGGAGTGAAAAAGTATCTTTTTTGACCTATTATATGTACGAAGTATGATAAAAAGCTTTGTAAATTATGAAGTTCATTTTTCAACCGAGGGAAATGTAGGTATGACAAAGAACTTTATTAACAAGAACGTTTTTCAAAGAGAACAGTACAGATTACGGTCGTCGCACAATTCGTGTGATTTTCCAATGTATTAAAAAGGCGGAAAGTTTCCCAGAAGAGAAAGAAGACGTAAAAAGAAACAAAAAAAAAAATAAAAATAAAAAAATATATCATTTGCAAATTGCAGTGGAGATTCTTCAGTGATAACAAAAAACAAAAATAAGCAAAAACAATGAGAAGAATAAGAAGATGAAAAAAAAAAACAGGATAAGAAAAAAATGTTCCGGGAATAAATTGTTCGCGGGTTTTCTAATTAAGCTCGATTTAGATCTGGATTGAGTTTCCAGTTTCGTTCCATCCGTAATTGATTTTAGGATCGGGTTAGATTGGGTTAAATTATCCGTGGATTTATCCAGTGCCGTTCTTTGTCATCCAGGTAGGTTAACGATGGGACTAAATTTTCAACGTTTCATTGACTCACGAATTAACCCTTTTCTAGAGAAGAGCGAGGCTTAGAATAATTTGAAAATTTAATTACAGAGCGGGTTTCGTCACCTTTCTTATAACAATAAAACCTATTTCGCCGGGTTTCATAAAGCGAAAAAGAGAAAGAGAGGGAGAGACAGAGAGAGAAAAAAAAATAGAAAGAGAGAGTAAAAATTTATCAGACAAACCATCAATCAAATTAAACGCTCGATGTTCCGCCCTTTTTTCACCCCTAATAACAAGGGAATATAAAAAACTTAGATATAGATATACTAAAAAACGGGAAAAACAAGAAGCTTGATGCTGATAAATGACCTACACATCCTCTTTTCCCAATTTTCAAATAATAATTATTATTTGAAAGACGTGGTACTATCGCAAGTCGTTTATTATATCCAAGGGAATAATTAATAATACGCAATCAAAATCATGGGTGATATCTATATATTTGGTTTCATTTATAGAAAAATTATTCATTTATTATCATCCCCTCCCCCCCCCCCCCCTCTCCGCCACTGGAATGTTTTTTTTATGATTCTAAAACGTATATAGTAATAAATTATACTTTTATATATATATATAGATTAGTCAAATTCCAGCTGTCTAACTCGTAATCTCATCACGTATGTTACATTATGCTTATTCTATGTCAGAGGTGAAACTAAAGAGAATCTGTTCGAAATAAAACACGATTAACATTACACGAATAACTGCGGAGTTGGACCTTCGCACAGAATTTTCCTTGTTTTTTGTTCATTTATTAGATTTTATTTTGTGTTTTTTCAATTTTTTTTTGTTTTTTTTTTATCACCCCTGTAGGCGCCAACGATTCGCGATTACGTTGTGCAACTTATAGATATGTGGTTGAAACGTAAAACGGATGTTATTGTCAGTTATCTTTGCGCAATTATTTATACCCTCCCACGGCACGTGTTTTTTTTTTATTTTTAAGGTTCTCGTTAAAATGAAACTGTCAATTAATAATTGTCTCTGAGATCTGTAATTGACTGCAGAAAACGGAGTCTGAAACTCTGCATTTTTTCCAATTTTTTTATTTTAGTTTTTACGAATGTATACCTATAAGTATACATTTTTTATTTTTCTGATTTTGTTTTTGTTCTTTTTTTTCTTTCTTTCTTTGCGCAGGTTGGAAGCAGCTTCTCTGATTTGTTTTATATTTTTATCTCAAACCGTTCATGAGATATATGAATTTTTGAAAAAATTTTAAAGTCTTTATTTCTCTTCAAAATTGTATAACTTCGTGAAAAATTGACCAAATTCGAAACAAAAAACCAAGGAGGTCAAAATTTTTGGTTTCGAAGTTTACGTTAGTTTAAAAATATGTTAAATATTCTAAAATCAATATTTCCAATAGTGTTTTTTTTTTTTTCAATTTGTAGAATAAATTATTATACATTTTTTTTTTTTAATTTTGTTCATTTTGCTACAATGTTTGTTATACCTTTACTATTTTTCTCGAAAATTTTTCTAGACTACTGTCATCCATTTAGAAAAATTTTAAGCCTAATTCATTAATTAACAATCGATGCCTTCTATTATTTTTTTATTTTCTACTTTAAAATATCACGAAATCTTCTTTTGGTTGATAAAATTTGCAAATGATCTGGCATGGAACGCCCCATATAATTGTATTCACATTTACAAATCCATTTGTTAAAAAGCTCTCCATTTACTTTCGGGGTTATTTTGTCTCTGGGACTTAATCCGCAGCTCCGAATCTAATATTGTTAAGAAAGCAATTCCGAGTTTTGTATACGAAGTCATTTTCGAGGTAGCTAATTGTAAGTGCTCAGTTTGTCGTTTCAGTCTCATCGTTAAGACATTCGTTCGTTCGTTAGTTCGTTTTTTCAAAAATAAACAAACCGGAAACTTGAAAAGCTTAAGACTAAGATGAGTTAAGACCTCGCTGGCTCTATGTCACGCAATTAGGCTCACCCTCATTTTGCCTTCTCTTTCAATATGGCTTAAGTACTTTCGTGTGTCCACAATATATATGAAGAGAATTAGAATAACGAGCAATAGTAAAGAAAACGAAAAAATATTATAAATATAAATCCTATAAATCTGCAATAAATCCTGCACCGTATGAAATATATATATTCAGTATATTTTAGAATATTTCAGAAGGTAAATTATAAAGTGGGGTCTGAAGAGATCGAAGGACACATGTAGTGAACCGAGGGTTATAAAAAATAAATAAAAAAAAAAAAAAAAAGAATATTAAAAAAGGTCTGGATGGTTACGACGCACGTCTTGTTGTCTTGTCAATCCTCAAGGGAATCTTTGAGCTTCTTTTCGAAGAGCTAACGGTACCTTAATTCCATAAGAAACGTCAATATTCCACGTCTCGACGCGTATTTCTATAGAGCAAATAGATTTGCGATGCAAAACGTGAGCTTAAGAGTAAAAGCCAAAGAAAATCGAAAGGATGAAAAGCTCGGTATCTCGATGTAAATAAAAAAAATATATATACTCATATTCATAAAACGTCCATACGGTTAAAAAAAAAAAAAAGAAATCTATACAGTTTCACCACAAAATTTAAGTTTCATAGTATACCTATAAAAAAAATATTCTAAGCTTGCTTTATTCCGTCAATTTTTATGAATCTAAATATCCAAAAATCGGAGATTGTAGCAACCCTTCTCTGCAGTAAGCGTATTTAAGCTCGGTACTTTCAGATCATAAATATAACTAGTTAATTAGCATTTGCTTTTGTGGGTTGAAAGTTGTAAAGGCCAAGGGTCAGTAAAGTGCTTCTTGAAGTTTGATCTCGTAAATGGTTTCTAGACAAAATCGTGAGTTTAGTTTAACGATAATCTGCAGTCACCCGAGGCCTGATTTGTAGAGATTGCCAAAAATGTCGAAAAAAAGAAAGAAAAATACCTAAAATATACTAAAATTCGTACCTTGATATCATGTTCAATAATATACCTAATTAACCTTTAACTATTGTTTCAGAGTGCTAGCAGCAGCAACAACGGTGGTGTTGGTCTGACATTGGGACCTGGAGTCGGGGGTCGAAGACAACCCTCACAACAGTCTTTTCACTCGTCAAAAAGTAATCATTCCCATCACTCAAGGCATCAGCCTCAAGCTACCTCGGCAAATACCAATCCCCGATGCACATACGGAGGTAATTCTAAAGGCACTTTTTTTTTATTAGAGTATATGGGATGTGTGTGACTATTTAATTAATACCCACACATACGTTTTACACGCGAATCATTATTCGATAGATTTGTAAGGATTTTAATTTTTAGATGGAAGTGCGTCATCGAGAAATCCCGCATCGCCACGAAACCAGCAAAGCATTACCAAAATGCTTCTTCTAATCAGCACGGTCTTCATATTGCTTAATTTGCCAAGGTAGGTAGTTTCTACGAATATATTATGTAATGTGTAATATCGCGATCTTGATTTGCATGAAAATTTCTTACCTAAAAACAGACAAGGTCATCTGAAACTTTAAGACGATTTTTTAAAATTATTTCATATAAAATCTCATCTAAATGAAGATTGTGAATCAAGTCTTTGAGAATTTTTATTAACCCCTTGATAAGACCGCGACAGCCTTGAGCAATTAAAAAATTCTGAGAGTACGTTTAGTAACTTTTTTTTTTTTTAATTCATGGAATGAATAGGCCAGGCTGTGGATTACATATTCATGATGAGCGAGAAGAGTTAAATTATTTATCGGGTTCAAAAAAAAAAAAAAAAAAAACTGACCATTTTTTTTTTCTTCATTTATTTTTTCATATTTTTTTCTTCGGGTTTTACCATAATCAAGTCAAGCTCTGTAGTGTGCTTTATTGAACGTAAAGAAAGAGAGGATGAAAAGAAAAGAAAAAAAAAAAAAAAGAAAATTATTCTTTCAGCTACGTGATTCGACTCTGCGTATTTTTCTTCACTCTCGCACGCAAGGATACCCCAGCTCTACTATGGTGCATACAACAATTTTTCATGCTACTTTACTACACGAATTTCAGTATAAATTTCGCTTTATACGCAATGTGCGGTATAACTTTTCGTCGTTGTCTCAAACAACTCATGTGCAAAGTCCAAAAAAGCTTGACAAGGTATCACTGTAACCCTCAACGTTACATATAGCTAGCCTACGGACACATTAGATCGTTGCAAAGACGCGGAGAAAATATAGTAATGGCAAGTGTGACAGATATCGTAAATCCTTGACCGTGTACAACAGGTGAGAAAAAAGGGACAGTTTTTTCAACAGTTTGAGAATATAAGAAAAATATCAACGGAAGATGATGAAGTAATAAAAAAATTTATTTACATTATTCGTGCACCCCTTCAGCAATTGGACGAGGTAAAAAATATCCGCTTTAATAAAATGGAACAAAAATTACCTCAATTATTTTGTATCTTACTTATTTTGGCGATTTACTTTGGGGATGGTAATACCGAGAAGTGTATAAAAGCTCGTCGATAAAGAGAAGCAATAGAAGCAGTTAAACCCGCAAAAAGTCTGTTTAAGTAAAATATTTATAGCACTGATCACGAATAAGGGCTAAAAAGGTGTATTGAATGTTCATAAAATTGTTAAAAACTTTTCTCGAAAATTCGTCCCTAGACGTTGGCTTTAAAAAAAAAAAAAAAAAAAAAAAAAAAGTTTTCATAAGCTTAACGGGGATACCGAACCGCTAACTTTTAAGTACCAATTTCCAAAATCTAGATTGATATACCCATAATACTTTGTTTGAAAGTGTTTCTCGTCGTAGATATATAGTAACAAACAATTGAAAAATTTTGAAACCGTCTTAGACCCGATTAACTTCAATATATATTTATAATACAACTTTTACAAAGTTGATGCGTATTTTTCATTCTTGTTTTAAATACATGCTTTCGATTTTCCTCTCAGTTTTTATTTTTTCATTTCATTATCGTTACTAAAGTGCGGAAAATCGCCACGGAAATAAGTAAAAAAAAAACGGCACAAACAAGTGAATAAATAATAATACACATGTATTATTAATGCATTTGTTGTTTTGACACGAAAGCCAACCGTTCTGATGAATAAAATATATATTTTTGTCATACCGATGACGGATTAGACGACGAAAACGTGCTTCTCATATTATACATTTTCAGTTCTTGCAGTTGATAGATAGACGGATAAATGGATTCTCAAAATGTTGCTACTCATCATCAGATTATCGTATGGGTATACGATACTTACACAGTGAAAACATTATTCGAGATATAATATGATCTTGAGATGCTTGATGACAGGTCGTCGTATCGTCGTCGTGCAAAATGTATATTTTTTTTTTTTATCAGAGAGACAAGACCGTGATAAAATAAAAAATAATCAAAAAGAGAGAAATGATCATCGAACCAGAGAAATTTATAACACTGTACTGGAAACTAAACCCGCAATCATAAAATGGACATATTTTCATCATCATATATCGTGTCCAATTATAACAGCCAATTTGAAAATATGAGAGCTAGGGATTTGTTAATTAGCAAATATCATTTTTTTTTTTTTATTTTCAATTAAACAGAAAATTCATAAATTTTATTTCATTTATCAGAATATATTCGAACAAAATTATTATTGGACTGATTTAGTAGCCCGAAATAAATTTCTAATTAAATTTTACACTAAAATTATACTGATTGAAATCAGATATTTTCATTGATAATCCGGATACGTATATATATATATATAAGCTCATTAGAACTGTGCTTCTCGTGAAACCGAAGGGATGAAGATCAAGGGTTGAATAAAGGGCGTTGATTAAATGCAAACAAACAAACCCCCTGCCAAAATATTTGGCTTCAATTCGATCAGGATTTTGCTATGAACAGTATGCCATATACACAGTAACATATAACAAGCTACATGATCAAGCATGATTCGATCGTGTAGTCAAGCCCTGAAACGATTATCAAAATCGTCATGGTTTATGATTGAAAAAAATTAGTCGGGGATTAATATTATTCCAGCGTAGAAAAAACGTTTGTCATAAAATCAACGAGATAAAGGATAAGCCTTAGGGTCTGGTCGACTATAAATGATTAACGATCTAATTTTGTGCGAAAAAAAATTATCTCTAACAATACGGAAACAAGATATCACATCACAGTTCAAAAATATTTACGTTATTAATGATCGCGTGTAGATAATTATATAGGTATATATACCTATATATACCCAGGTACATATATTTAAACTAAAAACAATTATTATACACTCTGCAGTGCCATATGTATTATTTCTTAGATATATATATACCTATATGTAATTAGGGTATAGGTATTTATTAAGTTATAAATTATAATAGTATAATTAATGTAACAATTATTGTAGATACAGGATTGGTAAGTAAATATGATATGTAATTATGTGTGGATAGAGTTTAAACTGTTTAAAGAACATAAATAATAAATAGTAAATAAAATATTGTACTTATGATAAAGTTTTTCGAGAAAAGATTAACTCTACTTTCAGCTGAAACTTTGAGAGTATAATAATTAGTATATTGTATATCAAGGACGGAAAGTAGACGATTATTCGATGAGCATAAAAATTTCCATCCAAATGAAGCGAGAGTGGCAATCACATGAGTCAGAATCGCCATTTCGCCCGTGATGCATACGATATTTTTTGTCCACTATCTGCACCCGCAAGTTTGCTTTGGAATGCATGTAAAAACGAGCGGAAAGTAGTTTTATTTTCCACTCTAGGATGCTAAAGTATTTTACCGTCCGAGGATGGAAAAGTGATACTTTCCGCACGGTTTACGTGCACGTAATAACATACTTTCAGTGCAGATTGGACAAAAAAGAGTATTATGTAAAGAGTAGTGTGTAAAGAGTCCAAACATGGTTTTTGTCTATTTTCTATCAACACGCAGGCGTTTGACATTAAAAATTTATATCCATATAGAATATGAATGGTTTTATACTATTTTTGTATTTTTTGTTTTTCTTAACACGGAGACGTTTGACGTTTATATAAAACTGCATTGAGCTCTATTCCAAAAACATGTAATTTTTTTTTATGTTAAAATTAAAACAAAAAATTTTACGTGTTGTAAATTTTATTGGCAACGATACTGTAGACTATATATTTATGAACTGTGAAACGTACGCGACACCAAAGATATATACTGAATAACTGATAATGTGCAATTTTGTACGTATACATATATGTAGATATATATGTATACATAGGCCTATATTATACATATAATATTATAATATAAATATATATAATATCCTTAACTGTACCGCTGTAAATGTGTAAATATCTATATACGTATTAAGAAAGAAATAGATATATTGTATAATATATAATATATAATATATTGTATACGTTATACAAAAATTTATTGGTATTATATTTATGTAATAGCCAAGATTATATTATGTAGTCAAAAGTCGTCCGTAAGAAATATTCTGGTAAATAATTATAAGTAAATAAAATTTTGAATATGTAATAGAATTATTATATGTATGTTACCCAAGTAATTATCTACTTATATGTACTTGTCTGATTGTTTATACTTTGCAAATTAATGAATGATGTTTAATTTTAATATTTTTTTTCTAAGACATTTGTATAAATGATATAATTATATCCTATTATAGTATATATATATATATATATATATATATATATATATATATATATATATATATATATATATATATATATATATATATATATATATATATATATATATATATATATATATATATATATATATATATATATATATATATATATATATATATATATATATATATATATATATATATATATATATATATTATATACTGAACGTTTATATAGTTATAAGTTTCTGCATTTATATATAAGCTGAAAATGAAAGCTGTTTAAAAATATCTATACAAATATATAATATAGGCTGAGATTCTGGTAATCGTTTAACGATAAGCTAAGTTTTTCATTTCTATTTTTTTTCTTCTAATTTTCTTTTCTCTTTATTATAGATTATAGAAATTAAGCTGATTTTTGATACGGAAAGAATCGTTTTATTTTTATATATGTGTAAGTATATATGGAGATTATTAAGGATCTATTACGTATATTACATATTAAATCATAGTTTTTTTTTTTTTTTTTTTTTCTAATAATGCCTATATAAAGGACATAAATTTATTATCTGCTGTTTGTGTAACGCGCATTATAATATTAATTAATGAATAAAGATTTGTGGTTTCGTAAAATGACTAAGGTATAATTAATATACTTAGAAAATTATATATATTTAACTGACAACAAAATATACTCATCTTTTAATTCTTAACCCTGAATAATCATTCCCTGGAGTATTTAATTCCCTAAAAATTTTCTATCTTAAAGGAATTAACCATCCCGATAACCGGATGTAGATTTTATAGGCACTAAAATACAAGAGACGAGAGTAAATACGAGGCATTCGCAGAATATGTTCAACAAGTGCTACAAAACTCCATAAAATATTCACCCTAAAATTAAAGACACAAAAATTTTGGAGAACGGAAGTTTAAGCTTTTGTCGTATTGGCTTTGCTCTGTTTTTTCTACATTAACAAATTCCAAAAGCATAAACCTGAACAAACACATCAATCTTTATCTATAAAGACTTTTTCAGGGAAACAGAGAGCAAAGTATTTGTCAAATTCATTTTCTACACGTCACCTTTTCTTTTCCCCATATTTTATCCTTCGGATTAGGCAATTTGCTTTTATCAGTTTTTGTCAATTTTTTTTTTTTTTTTATTTTTCATCGCTGACATATCGTACCATTTCATCAGTCGTATATATTTATCGTATAGTATATACCATGGAAAAGTTCGAAATAAATCAAATCTGAACTAGACGAATATGAGACTGTATATCGATCATGGGTAGGGCAAGACCTGAGCCATATAATAACCCGAAGTGCCTCACTAATTATTATAAACAAGACAGAGATTGATACTATAGCAAGAAGTGATTAACGCCTTCTCACACCCCCGACTATTCGACCTTTCCCGGAATATACTTTATCGATCGTTAATCAAATATCAAAAGTGCACATCAATCGTCAATCGATAAAAATATCAAAAAAAAAAAAAAAAAAAACTATTCATACAGTTATAAAAATTTGCTCGAGATTTAATTTTAGTGTATAATTCTGATAATATACCAATACCGTTTATATTCTTTTATATACTTTCAAATTTCTATATGGTATATTATATTTAAATATTTACTCTATATAATAACATTGCTTCCTTATCGATTCTGGCGTCTATGGTCTCCTCTTTCCTGATAACTATTGCGTATATAAAGTGTGCAAACAATTAATTATCACTGGCCTAGTGAGTGCTCAATTGATTTCCTTTCGATGCTATTATACGAGGCTGATAAACTAAACTGATAAACAAGTTCGGAAATTCGATGCTGTTAATATATTTGGCTTCATTTTTCTTCTCCTAGGTTAAATTTATTGAGAAATAAAAATAAAACTAACTTATATTACCGTCATCAAAAAATCCTAGTGTATAGATTTCCCTCGTCAGATTGCAGAAGTCATTAAAGAGAAGATTAAAAAAAGAAAGAAAAAAAATTAGACGCTAATTGCGACAAAAAAATTCCAACATTACAAGTCAAACCCTATAAAGTCAAAGTAATTCAAAGCTCGATAAAAATTCGACGACGAAACAAAGACAATGAAAGGTTTCATTATTCTTGTGCAATGTGAGATTTGTCCTTTAATTTATTTTTTTATTTATTTACAGCTTTTTTTTTTATTTTCTTATTCTTTATGTCCTCAAATAAATCGACGAAAAGGTTTTAAGACCCTGTCAATGTCTGAGTTAATTAAAGAATAATAAAATACAACGAATTGAGTGACTCTAAATAACTTCGTTCAACTACGTGCTCAGCCTAAATTAGTATATCAAATGAACGACACCGTTTCATGAATTTTGCTTACCCACCTTACAAATCGAGTTTAATAAAAGTCTCAAAATTTTTGATTAACGTCAGCCATCTCAGCTTACATGAGACTATAATAAACTGTATAAATTTTTACTTAGAATATACGTTATTAAATATCCATAGAACTTTTTACCTGTGAATATTGACGTAAGTATTTTCCAATAAAAACGAAAATAACCACGAAATTATTAGCTATATATTATTATTATAAGACGTGAGTTGAAAATTTGAAAAAAAAAAAAGAAATTTCCTTTGATATTAAAAAACAAGATTTTAATACGACCAATAAATTTCTCGATCAATCAAAGACGAACATTGACAATTAATCACATTTGATGTTATCAGTATCTCCTCGTCCCAAAAAGTTTACGTTATAATTTTCTCAACGATGCAGACGGATTATACATATAATTAGCGGGAAAATATCGTTTCCAAAATTTTCACTGTAGATATATGTATAATGTACGAAACAATTTAAGCCCATGAAATTCTTGCCGGAGAATTCTCCCTATATTTCAGAGCAAAAGTTACGAGTTATAATTTATGATTAAGGTAAGTTTATAACCACAGTTTTCAAGGATGCCTCGCAGATGGATCAGCGATTAATAAAAGCTCTCTAGTTTCGATTTCGAATATCGCATGAAGAAAAAAATATAGAATTTTTATATAGACCTTTAAAATTAGATTTCTTTTAGTCTGAAGTTAGGATTTTAGACTCTGACATTTACTGTAAAATTTTTCAAGGTTTTAAAATGCAATTAAAAAGCTCCTACATGATTATCCAATCACCGAATATTACCCTGATCGTATTAGATAGAGATAATAAACTCCTTGCTAATCTGGGGTATTTTCTTTCCCTGCAGATATTTCTAAGACTTTGCTGATAATAAATAATGAATATAAAACGTATTTTTTTTTTAAACTATAAATATACGATGATAAATCGTGGGTAATAAATCTTATAAAGTGGAGGAAAATTCGATGTCGGTTTTAATACCCCAACAGAATTAAACGATTCGTTTGCCAATAATTTTCTTCCAAACATTCGAGTACTCAATCGAGCTTGAATTACCTCACGATGGGTATAAACTGATTACAACCTTTCTTAACTCCTACCTTTGTCTTTCCAGATCCTGTAGGCCCAACTAGCATTAGTCCATGACGTACGACTGTCGTCTCGTACAGCTGAATAACCTTCTTAACGTATTCTGAAAAAAAAAAAAAAAAAAAAAAACAGGAAATAAAATGAACTCTCTTATTTTGATCTTAAAAAATTCCAGAAAAAAATAGGAATAATTTAAATCCAGCCATATTGATTGCATATTTTTTACTCAAGTGCCTATTATCTCTTCGTTAATAATTTCAAGATTCAAGTACCCTCGTCAACCCAATGGCTTTAATAAATTGATTTCTCTCATTTCCTTATAGCCATCGATTTCGAGGATCAAATTGTTGCCGTAAGACAAAGCATATCAAGTTATCGCTACGGGAAGACATATTCTGCGTTAAAGCAGGTTAGTAATTTCTAATTATAATTACATCAATTAACAAAGACAACCGTCGGTGTAGGATCCAAGGCATTTAGTCAAGCCTTAGAAATCTGTTATGGGTTATACACGTATCTGCCTAGATATTATACCGCGAAAGTTTAGTTGTTATATGCCAATCACGGGTAAACGGATAGGCGCCGAATAGGCTGATTGCTACACTAACTTAGCTCAACTGACAACCTGAGCCTTGTCTTAAGCCCAGGGCTGAAGAGATGATCTAATCTCGTCTACTAATTTCTAATTATTATAGACGTATGTAGGTAAGTATTCGTGGTATGTATTCGACTTTGATTACTATTTTATCAGTTAATTAATTACTGTAAAAATTTTGTTTCTATCAACATTTCTAGTGACGAGATAAATACCTAATTGAAAAATCGATATATGATAATTAACTTATGAGTTAGTGCACAGTTAATTACTCGACGATACATTAGATATCCTTGACTTTGACTTTGTGACTATTGTGTGAGACTAGAAATAGATTTGACGGATTAGATGAGCGCAGGCATATAGAGATCAGATATAAACGATTAAACGTCTGTTGTCTCTAATTGGAAGACAACTCCTCTGTGGCGATATATTGAGTTATTAAATTCAGCTTCTGAGTTATTAAACAATAAACCACACAAGCCTAATCATCCGTGAGAACGAAAAAATTGAGCAAAAAATTAATTAAAGATATTCACTTTTAAAATTTCAACTATTACAGTACAATGAGATATCGTCAATTTTCGCAAAGCGTATGCCTTTTAACGGTGATTGGAATCCGTCAAAAAGTAATCGCCATTTGCGTCCGTCGTTGGTTCACTCACCGTGAACGAGGTCAGGCTGTGATTGATGCTTGAGGAATTGGCACGGTTCTGGGTATATATCGACGAGTGTATGGAGTAAAGAGCTTACACCATCCCTCGTTTTTGTTATTTTCCGTTTTAGTATATGTATATACATATACGGTGAGTATTTGTATAGGGTTCCACTGATGATGTCAGCTTCAAATTGACGAATACAATTTGTAACTGTATGTAGTACATATAGATTGCCTAGAGCGTCGAATGACCGATGGAAATAAAGGGGGAAAAAAAGAACAGAAAAAAAAAAGAAAAAATATGGCAAAGTTTGGAGTGCAAGTTCTGAAACGACGGTAATAAATAAAGAGAAGAAAAAAAAGAAAGGGGATAGTTAGAAAAAAGTTTTTGCCGATAAACTAGGATTTTTATTACAACGACCATAAGTCCAATATTGTACACAAAGCAAGATTGAATGACGATTATCAGTCTACTTTAACATTTCGTGTAAGAAACGGACGCAGCGTCGTATAAGCGCGTATTAGCGATAAATTGTGAGATAAGTTTATCACATTTTTTAGAACGTCTAAAGCCCCCGACGCTTTCGGATCAGTAACTTTATCGCAATAATTTATAAATCAGTAAAAAAAAAAAAAATGACGGGATGTATTTTCTCACGTGGTTAAAGAATTGAGTGGCTCGTTTAAAATTAGGTACTCTAATTCATTCAGCGTCACACAATCAGTCATTATACTGAATCTCCCTTGATCCACCCTTCGAGAATTTTCAAACAGATTTACATCTCGAAAAGTTCTTCAAGGCAAATTTTAACGATTATAATTTATGGTAGAAATAATACGTATAAGAGAAATTCAGTCAAAGATTTTTTGTACTGCAGATATAATTGTACAGAAATAATTCAGTCTATATAAAAATTAATAAGAAAAAAATAAAATCAAAAATAATACAATTTTTCGTCAAATAATTCGTTTGGAACTATAAAATGCAATAAATAAACGAAACTGTTAGAAATAAATTTTTTGGAGGACCGAAGATAGGTAATAAAATTTACGACCTGTTGCAGCATTTGCGCGATATGTCAATTCCAGCAGAGATTTTCTTATTTATGACAGTGACCAAAAAAAGTTTAATTGGGTTGGTGACAAACCGGAGCTTCAAAACTTTGAGAGAAGATATTTATATTTACTAAAGTTTACACGATTTTTTCGTTTTTTTCTTTTTCTTGTTGTTCTTTTTTAGCTACAAATTTGCATTTTATCTCATCTCGTCGCGACAGAGATATATACTGACCCTCGGCTTCAACAGTAAGACAGACGGTTAGGTTTGTGTAGTACCAATTTTCTATTTATTTATTTCTTTTTTTTGTATCATTTATATATCCCTGTCTAGAGAAATCTTGCAATTTCTTTTTACAGAAATAGCTACGATATATACTCTTGCGTTTAAATAAAGTCTGCATTTTTTCGTCTGTTCACGTTACAGTTTCTCCATTCGCATGGAATGATTTGGAAAAAAAAAACAAAAAAACTGCTCACAAAATAGAGATTTTATTTTTTTATTTTGTTAATATTACTAAGTTGATTATAATATCTATTGAATAGGATAAAATAGACCGCAGACTGCAACAGTTTGGATACTTGAGAATGCCGGCGATGTAAACCGATACGAAATTGGGGTGTTTTTATGACTACCACTTACGAAATTTACCTCAAAAACAATTTATCCACGTTATTGCTTTACGGGTAGGTATAAGTTTTTACAAGAATGTCTCGTAGGGAGTAGCTCATCGAGAAGAAATATCCTGTAAATACAAGGAAATTAAAGCAGCCCAATATCGCAAGAAACAATAACGAGATTCTCATTCTAAATACAAAAATAGGAAAATGTTGCCGCAAAATTATAGTTCCTATACCCAATACAAAATAAAAAAATCAAATGAAAAATCACTTATCTCTTTTGAAATAAAATAGCAATTATTTCTAATTTATCTATTCATCGTTAATGGAATTAATTTAGTTTTCAGATGTTTCAAATAACTGTCAGTATCTTCAGTGAATCATAATTTCACTTTGTATACATTCGAAGATGTGTTTCAGTCGGAAAATATTTAAATAAATATACCACGATAAATAGAGACTAACGAATTTCTAATGAGACTAAAGACAATCAAGTTGTTAAGCATCGCTTTAAAGCTAGTTCGTTATCCTGTTATTCATTAGAAATTTCATCTCGAAAACCAGATGTGGAATATCTTCCATTCCATTTGTATATATACATATAAGCACATCACTCGAAATGAGATTAAGGCATAATAATATTATACATATGTATGTATGTACGTGTGTAGTGATAAAAATTAAGTTCCTTGATACGCATATACATACCGATATTTATTTCGGAATAAATATATTAACCAGATTAGATAAAAGAAATTTAATAGTAAAATTTATTCATTACTTACCATCGACGTCCTGTAGCCCTTTGCTCTTTATCGATTTCCTGATGCTTGCCTGAAGAATCCCATAATCGACGGCCTGTTCAGTCAACTTAGGGAAAAGATCGGAGACGATTCCTTAGAGAGAAAAAAATGAGTATATTAAGGAAATACGTTGTTATAAGAGAATCGTAAATAATTACACATTCTACGATGATTCAGATTCTAATTTGGCATTTTAGAGATTTAAGTGAGTAGTCTAAAGCTTAGATATCTGCAAGCAAGAGGGCAAAGGGAAAACGTGATCATTATATCCGAGCGTAGGAATTACGTTCTGTTTATTGCATTAAATTAGAGGAAAAGGAAACGTGAGTTGTGATGTATTCCTAATTAGTAGGAAAAAAAAAAACATACATATGTACGTTCTCAGTTGGCGTCAGGAAGTAATTTATCCATCACCACTTACCACAAACGCATTTAATCAACACCTTGCACCTAGTCAACTGATGTTTTCCCCTTGATGTATTAATCTATCCATTATTTGCACCAGTCGTATATTATACGAACGCAAAGTCAAGTCTTACGCTACACAATAATACTTACATATATACAAAATCGATACTACCTCAATGACGGCATTTGGACGACTGCCACTTAGAACTGTACTATAACGTGGTGAACAGAAATGATAGAAAAACTAACGCTGATGCTTATTTATTTATCGATTTACACCGAATTGTCAATAAGTCCAGTAGCTGAAACGTTACTACAATTTTGTGACGTCATTCCACCCTCAAAATCTTGTCTACGCTATTGTGTAATGTATGTAATGTATTACATACATACATACATATATACGTAGCAGTGAGGGGATGAGGTGCGACACGATTGCTTACCGTTGAACAGTTTTAAGTCGTCCTTCAGGAACTTAGGCACGTTCACATCCCGCAGAGCCCGTAAGCAAATCTGAGCTTCGCTCATATTCCTTTGCTCACGTCTGAGATTACCAGCAACAGCTATAACCGTTTTCACAGCTCGCATTCCAAAATCGTAATGATCCTAATGCATGAATATTTTTTCCATAATTTACAGAGGATGAAAAAATTAAAGATAAATAAAAATAATGACATTTTAATAAGAAACAGAAAATTTCTTCAACCTGAACGCTCAGCTGTTCCGAGCTAAGTTTAAACGTGGATGTTATTTTTCCGGCAAGTTGTTTAGCGCCGGAAAAACCGAAGGAAAAAAGTGATATTTCTGCTATCAAGGTGTAATTTGGAACCATCATTGCAACGGGACGAAATAAGGCCTTCAAGTTATCTGGAAGCTCAGTACGTCCAGCGTAGCCCGGATTCATAGTGATAAAAACCGCGCAGGACGGTCTAAGACGGAGATCAACTCCCTCGAAGAGGAACCTGAATATTACGAGTCAAATCAATTGGCAGAGAAATTTTTACAGATGTTTTTTAAAAATTGGCCCTCGATTTTTAATTCACTATAAATCAATAATTTAATATAATGACCTAGTTGCCAGAATTTGTTGAGCCTTTTGTATAGTCAAAATTTGCAGAGCTATAACCGATAATACTTCGATGTCAATTCGGTTGAATTCGTCAAAGCAGGCCCAAGCCCCCGAGCTGTAGATACGTTGTGAGTAATTAGTGAATATTATAGATGAATATTAATGATGAAAATTTTAAATGAGCAGTAATTAATTGTAAGAAAAAGTAGCTAAAACAAGTCTTTGAAGTGAGTAAATCTTCGTAAATCTATACAGCGGAAAGTTTTGTTTTAGTAAAACTCCGGCGTATTAATACTCCGTGTAATCTTTTAAGGGTTAGGTATAATACCTCGCTAAACCCTTGAAGAACTTTCCCATAGACATGAAATCCAACTGATCTGAACAGTTGAAAACTACGCACTGGATCGCGAAAGCTTTTGCCAAGTCTTTTGTGGTCTCAGTTTTACCGGTACCAGCTGGACCGGCTGGGGCACCACCAAACTTCAAATGTAACGCTCCGGTTAGGGTCAGGTAACACCGATCCGTCAAAGGAGTTATAACAAGCCGTCCGTTGTTCCCTAAGTACTCGTACCTAATCAAACAATATCCATTATGATATCTGGAAATCAGAGTGACGAAGTGCTGTAGTACAGACAGCAACAGCAACCAATAAGAAAAATGATAATGTCATGCTGCTCACGCTTTTCTAAGAATAATGGTTTTTGGTATGAACGAACAATTACGTGTCAAGAGAAATTTGAAAAAGAGCGAACCCGTAAGGAAATTCAGCGTTCACAGCCCGCACCCGAAGTTCCTCATTATCGACCCAATAATAACGAAGCTGCGATATCCAGTCGAAGTCGTTAACGTTTGTGATATTTTCGAGGACAAGTTTAGCGAGGACGTCTCTAGCGTGAACTTCGATAACGATAACAGCCTCTAGTATCATTCTTTGTATCTGTGTTTGATTCCCTCTCACCAAATCCCGCAGATCATCAAGCTTGAGAATAAAATAAGCGGTTGAAAAACTCGTGGCAAAGTCATTTCAACATTTAACACAGAAACAGAAAGAAGATGGAATCTTAGTTACTTGATTTAACATTAGTTGGTGGTAATCCTTCAAAGTCTGCGTCCTGATAGCCTCCTCAACGTGTGCTGTCCACGAGGTCTGACCCCCGCACAACACCACCTGACCTGGCCACATGTAGACCCATTCTTTCCTCGGTATCATCTCGACTTGGGTGAGAGAAGCGCCGATTATACTCTTCATGGTGTTCACCATGGCTTCTTCGACCTGGCCAAGCCAATCCTCAACATTTCCAGTTGGGATAATGGCCTGGATAAATTTGACCTCTTCGCGTTCGGCGGAATACATATTGGTTATAGTTAGATCGGCCTCGAACTTAAGCATGTGAATATTTTCGAAACATTTTTTCAAGTGGGGTTGTACAGCGTTCACGTTTTTTGCTTGGGCTATTATTTCGAGAAGTTCATCATCGCTTAGAAAATAAAATCTCGGAAAAATCATCCGCTTTGTTTCAAGGTAGTCGGCGAGGCCCTTTTGAACGACGTTCAGAAGACTTAGACATTCTTTTAAACTTTCTAGGAGACTTTGATCCGGACAAATGTCTATGATCTTTAGAAATTTTTCAAGAAAATAATACCTCAGTTATGTTTGATGGTATAGAAAAGTTAGGGTAGCAAAGTTTACTATTCAACTTACCGTAGGACAAGCGTGGGCTGCCTTCATAATTCGTTTCCAATTTCGTTCCATGATATTGTATTTTTTTGCCTCTCCAGGCAACTGTCGACTTATGTCTTCCGACGTGAATATCGGCTCTAGGTAGAGCCACGATCTGTTAGGATGTGAAACGGCGAAATTTGGTGAGTTGTAACTGACAGTCTGATGTTATACTGAAAAAGGGTAAGGAAACAAAATTATTCCCACTTTTGGACTTCTGTCCAGATAAAGGTAACGTCTTGAATCAATTTCAATCTGTTGTCCCATTCCGTTATCCTCTCTTCAAAAGCGCCCTTGAATGAACTGAAGCTAATTTGTTGTGTTATTTGGACGTGGTCGTCGAGCATCATGATTATCTCATCAGAAATCTTCATCACGTCAGTATCTACGATGAAAAATGAAGCTCCGTTGGTATTGGTATATTTAATAATCAATATGCTTAATGATAAACCAAATTTACCCGTATTTTTATGTGGAATAAATTCCATGGTAACATTTTTCCATTCAGCAAACATCTTATCGAGGGTTTCCTGTATCGCATGTTCCTTAGCGGCACCTTCCGAAACTTTTTTTACCGTCTCTTCAAAGTCCATTATTCCAAGAACGATGCAATTTTTTAGGGTCAATGTCTGAGTCAAAGCTATTTGAATCCCTGTTCGATTACTTAACTCTGTAAAGTGCCGCGACTCCATCCCAGGGTTACGAAGAGCCTGTATTAAGCCAATGTAAGGCCTGAAGCTGTCTATTTGTTCCCTTATGTCACTGGCAATGGCTTGAATCCCTTCAGTAAAATATGAAAAGTGTTGTTTTTTTTTTTTTTTTTTTTTTTTGTCACCGCAAGAGGAAAGATGTTGGGAAAAGCGTTGAAAAGAAGGGGGTTGAAAAACGTTTTATACTCGAAGACATTCGTCGTATATTAGTTTATTTAACATTTTGTGCACTCACGAGGATGCTCGTCGAATATCTTTATGCATCGAGTCATGCTTTTGAACATATCGGCTACCATAGTCTCGATTTGAGAAGCATCGACGGTTACCAAAGGATTGTCCATCCATATGTCGTACCATTTTAGCCAGTCTGGATTAGAGAGTTTGAAAAATCTTTAATACTAGAATTTTGTGGAGTAGGTATATTGTTTCTTTGTAATGTATACTAGCCGGAAGCGGTTATCCACAAAGTCTTGTAAGGGTCAAACTCTGTGGTAAGTCTGTTGAGATTTTCGTACGGAGTTACAGGAGTACCGAAGAGTTTTTGTCGCTCGTTTAATAGCAGTCCTTGTTCTTGACACTCCTTGATGATCTTCCATACCCTCTTAACGTCTATCGCCATTTCATGAGTCTTATTAACGTCATGTTGCAAGGCTATATGCGTGACGTTTCCCATCAGTGCGTCTATTCTTTCGGAAAGATTAGCCTCGTCAATCAATTGGATTTTGTAAAACTTGTCTTGATCTTCGAGAAGTGACTCCACAGTTGCATCGACCTACATAAACTCCAAAACGTCCAGACACGGAAAAGGAAAATACGATTTTGCTATATAGTTAAATGAAAAATTTAGGCAACCTGGATTTGAATTTCAAGTGGAAATCCGATGGCCTCATATTTCAGGGCAAAATCATCGTCAGACAAGTTGTACCAAAACTGATCAAGCAGATCGTATTCGAGTTTTAATCTCTGCACAGAGTCATCGAGTGCTTTAACGGTCAGCGGTATGGTTTCCATCCACTCACGTATTTCAACGACTTTCTCAATGTTGAACGGTTCGTCCTTTAACTTTTTATGGATATTTTTGTATTCGTTTAGTATTTCTTCGATCTGGACGTGGAGCCGCGCTATGAACATATTCAGCAACCTAGTAGCCAGATCCAGCCGCTTATCAATCAAAAATGTCTTCACAGGTCGCACGTTCAGGTTAAACGGTCCGATCAAGATATTGCTCGGTAAAGTTTTTTCAAGATTCTGCTTCATGCGGAAATGAAAGGCTATTTCGTCCTTGACCTCAAGAACGGGTGGATTTTCTTGTTTGAAATTTCTGTAAATCGATGGATTTTCAAAGGAATAGAATCGGGTAAATAAATTTCAATATGTAGAATTATTATTATTCATATAATCAAAGAAATATATCATCTTTGAACCCACTTGATGTACTGCGGTACAGGCAGCATGTAAAACTCAAGATATTTCAGAAACTCTTTGGCGTAGGCCTTTAGCGGTATCATTGCTTTGGTGTAGACAAGATTTAAACGATCACGAACATCGCAGACTGGTTTTTCCAGCAATCCAACGGAGCAGAGAAGCAAATCGGCAGGAAATTTCAAATGACGGAGTAAAAATGGGTGGACTTGCCTAATCTGATGACACATGGTTAACGCGTTGTCGAATAGATGTATGATCGTCGACTAAAATAAATTCAAATTTTTCAAGTTTATTCCTATCTCCATACTTACTCTTTATCGATTTTAAAAAAATTAACGAAAAGAAATGCTTAGATAGATCTTTATACCCGAAACTTATCTGGATCAATTGAGAAAACTGCTCCAGTCTCGGTAATTTGAAGCTCAATATTAAAAATCGGATAATTGTTCGGTTTGAATTGCGTATTAACCAAGTCATCACCCCATACAAAATCTTCGGCCACATCAACTGTGCAAAGCGCTGGATTTTCTAGCATATTGAGGTACAAAGCCATTGAATTTTCTACTAAATTTCTGAGACCGTTCTAAAAATCGAATTCGTTACGAAACCTCATTAGTTATTATATTTTTTTTAAATTTATTCTAAAGAACATTGAAAAGAAAAATGAACACATACCTGCATATGAAGCATTGTCAAAGTCATGAACCTGTTCAGTTTCATGACATCGTAAACGTCGTGGTGATTTTGTTCAAGGTTAAACCACCCTTTGCCAATATCTCTGAGGCACATCCTAACGGACTGTGTTATTTTTTTTAACCACGGTTCTTTCAGGTATTTTATGATGGTGATCGTAGTCTGAGTCTGTTGCTGTTCAAATTCTTCCAATGTCATGGACTTGCCGTAATTTGATATGAAGAGATTTGCCACTCCGACTTTTAGAGACTCGATCACAATGCATGACATTGCTTCGTATATTTCTGGACGAACGTAAAGAACAATCCAGTGGAAAAACTTCTTAGTTTTCTATCGCATTCAGAAAATTAAATTCACCACAATTCATAACACGAATCTCATATACTTGAGGAAACGGTATACAGATCGAAAATTCGCTTTCTCATAGTACCTACCTCAAAGTTTTTCATACTCGTTGAAATTTTACCGATCAATGGAGCAACACTTTCATTTTCAATGGGAATTTCGGTGATAAATTTAAACATTTCTGGATGGCAATGGATCATCTGTCTCCACTTTAGATCACACATAGTCCTTTTATAATCGAGAGAAATTTCACTCACGACCTATAACATCGAAAAATCGTCTCCATTTAGAAAAGTATGAATAGAAAAAGGAAAAAATTTAGCAACTAAAATCCTAATTTAATATTTCAACTCCTTCGACAGACTCACATTCGCTACATGCTTTTCAGAATGTTTATCCTTGCCATTTCTGAGCGCCAGTATAATCATGTTTGTTAAGTCCTTATCTGGATATTCAGGAATGCCCTCGACGTGCATGCAATCGACGTAAAAGTTGTACCTTTTATATCAAATAACGATGATAAATTGAATAATTGAAAAATGGAATCCGGGGGAAAAGGAAGCATTGAATTAATTGTCAGGGCGTTTATTAGTCAGACCTGATGCAAGCTTCTGTCTTGCGTCTGGCTGTTAAAGCGTTCGCGATCCTTTTCGCGGACGTTTGCGCGTCCTCAGCATAAAAACGTATAAAAATTCTGGGGAGATGGAACGTCCTTTTGTACCCATCCAACGTGAATACCGACCACAGTTTACGGTGTGGGTTGTAATCCGTAATAGCCGCGTTATACCAGTCGTATAAATAGTCTAAAGCATCATCCTCGCCCTGGTAGGAATTTTTTGAAATTCCAAGCTCGCCCGGTCTCTCTACGAAGACTTCGCCTGGAACCGGATGTCGGATTCCGTCTATAGCCCCAAGGTTTAACCAGTCGTCCGTTGTTCTGTTAAAAATAGAGACAATGTTTAAACTATTTTCACACAATCGTGTGGAAGAGGACGACGAACCTACAGTCGAACTCTTCATCCTCAAAGATTTCCAGAGGTAGATAATTCACGGTCGCGTAAAGTCCGAATTTTTCTTCCTCAGATGAAATAGGGTAAAGGACTTTGGACGGAAGGAGCTCTCTGGGGCGGATATTTTCTTGACTTAATGTCATCGACATTTTTAAGTTTCTGTACTGTCTTCTTTGACGTTCCATCGCGACGTTCCGTGGAATTTCCTTAGGCGGGACGTACTTTTGCATTTGAATCTTCGGTGCGAATGATTCCGCGGGAAAAGACTGATGAAAAAAATATAAATAAATATGGAAGGAAACGAAGACTACAAAATATTAATTAACATTATTTTTTTTTCTGTTTTCAAATTCATTCTTCGGACTATAAATCGACGTTTTATTATAACTAACTATGGAACGATCCTCGGAAAATGAAATCCATCTTTCAGCTGCACCCAGACAACGAGGACGTTTAATATAAGGAATATTCTTAACCATGGGAGCATGTTGCTCGGTTCTAACTTGCCAGGCAAGTTCAGTTCTTCGTGCAGCAGCAGACTGCGGTTTAATTATTGGCTGCACCGGATGATTGCTAGTCCCTAAGAATGAAACAGAGATCATCGATTCGTTGTCGAATAACATATCCTCCAAAAAAGTGTAGGTTCGTTATTCTAACTCACCGGTAATCAACTCTGAGTAATATCCCCTCTTTGGAAGAGTGGGTTTTGATTTATCTCTTGGATCAATCATTTATGTCTAAAATTATTTATTACCAAATGTAAGTAAACGAGAAAATAAATTACAATATATTTTGAAAGTATTTACCATTTTCTGTATTAGCTTTCGATCTGACGGATGAAATAACACGATTATAACAATCAAATGCAGATATTATAGATTTTAAAATATGGCGCTAAGCGCTGATGAGCACGCGGAAAAATTTTGAACTAAATTCCCCGCTGACGTCATCGGCGGTCTTTCGAATTATTAGTTAAACACAAAAATATATTTGCATCATATGGGTAGTAGAAATTGATAAAATAAAGAAAATTATTTAAGACTAGTTTATTTCGTTTATTAATCTTATTACAAATTTTTACAATCAAAGATTTACATTCAGACATTCATATGAACAGATATTCCTATATATTTTATTGAACAGGCATATGTTCTCGTAGTTTATCTGAAATGTATAATTTTTCCGGATATTCCTCAATCAGACATCCGAGAATCTTAGGAACTGACAAAACAGTACCAGAAATAACAGAAGGAAATTTTCTACCTTGCGGTGTTTGACAACCGATCAATAATCTCTTACTAAAATATTCTCCGCAAAATGAAAGATGGCCAATTTCTATATATTCAGATAAATACGGAGACCACATTTCAATCGAAACTCGTAGGCTTTCCCAAGTTTTTAATTCTTTAGCTGGTCTAACAACGATTCGATAATCACTGCAGATACTATCATAGAGAAATTTTACAGATTTAAGAACGCTGTCGAACTCTTTCTTGCATTCTTCATCCTCAAAATTTTTATCAAGAAGGAGAAAAACTTGAACAGCAGAGGCCTGACAAACAGTAAACAATCCAGCCTCTTTCAATTTGTTAAAAAAGGGAACATAATGTCTTCCACAAGCAAAATATTTGACAGGAAAATAATTTGGATTAATTAACTGTTTAGTATGCATAGCGAGAAATGAGGCTAGGCTGGCTCCCCCAACAAGATGCATTCTATTTGATGAATGTTTTTCAATTTCTTCGTTATCTTTAAGGGTGAAAGAATTCTCGGGATTCTCGTGATCCATACCAGCACCTTCTACTATTATACTGCGGCAAAAATCAACGCCAGTAACCCGCAGCATTTTATCAGCAGAAAAAATATCCCCAGCTAATCTAAGTACAGCCAATTCAAATAACGCCGCTTCTCCACATAGATAGTAATTCATAGGATTTGAATATTGCAGTAAGCCTAGACGTTCACCAATCTCAATGTGACTTTTCCTGTAAATTCCTGCTCCTAAAGCTTCCTTTGATTTTCCAAAAGAGTACAAAACGGAGGTATTCTCCTGCGGCGTATCACTGTGTAAAACATTCGGCAGTTTTAAGGCCTGCCTAACTACGAATTCCTCAAGTTCCCACAAAGCTTCTTTAACAACTTTGAGGTCTTGCCTAATAGTCTTGCCAAGTGTTTTGAGCCGTATAATTTCCAATTCGTCCTCTCTTGTTTGTACCGATTTTTTCGATATAAGTTTCATCTGATTAGCTATGTCAATTCTTCTTTGCTCTAAATTTGATCTATTTGAATCAACATGTTTGTAAAATTCCCATGTTTTTTTCATGCTCTCTACATCCGTGTTAATCCCTCGTAAATTCAGTTCATTTTTTAGTTTATTTAGGTCCGCAAATCGCTCGTCGAAATCAAAGTATGGTGTCAAAATTGCAAAAGTCTCATTTGCCTTATTACCAGAAATAAATAACGCCGAGCCATAAAGACGAGAAGAAACACCCGTCGATTTAAAGTCAAGAAAGACGTTGTTTTTAGCTCTCAACATTGCCCTAAAACCGGAACTTCTTAAAAGCTTTGTACAAACGATTGCCATCTTAAAAAAAGGTAGAATTGCTATTTCCCTCCGCGTTTGAAGTTAGATAATTTAATTTATAATTCTATCCTTGTTATTTTTTCTTCTGGTGTTATATCATCATTATCGATCTCAATTTTGTCCGCATCTTTTTCTGGCTGTGTTTCAATTTTTCGCTTTTTTGCTTGTATATAATTTCCCTTGCCTGCAGCCCGCTCAGAATCTTCAATCGTGTATGGCTCCAATTCTAAAGCTTTAAGTCTACGCTTGTGAACTTTGGTCTTGAAATGATCGAGGAGAGCGTTGTTGTCGATGAAGTACCGTCTGCGGGATAAGAAATCATAAGATTGTTTTTAATATTTACGTGAAATATAAAAAATTGTTAAATAAAAAAATTAGAAATTTAAAAAGTAATTTGTTCAAGATTAAAAAATTCGGAATTTTAGGATTCTATCAATAAAAATTCCGAAGAGATTGAAAATTCAAAAATTAGGTTATGTTAGTTAAATACGTACGCGCAATGAATGCAGTAGTGTTGAGCTGCGCCGGGTTTGTCAAAATCGATTTTCTGGTTTATCAACGCTTTAGCATTTTTATCTTTAATATCCTCGTTGATCTGTAATAAAAATGAGGATGATATTTGAGGTAAAGTATCGTTAAGCCTGTGACCAAAATTTAATAATGATAATAGTCCATGAACGCACGTGGTGGCGCGAAGCTCGTCGATAATTATGTTGAAAAATTAATACGTTTCTCTCACCTCGTCAAGATCTTTTCTTCTACGTTTAGTCCTCCAGCCTTTTTTTAAATGCGTATCCCCCTCGTGGTATTTTCTCCGTTTGTAAGTCATTTCAGTTTAATTAAAGAAATAAAATAAAAATAACGCGGATACGTAAATGCATACATAGATAGGTTAACTTTAGATCTATTTGTTGAAGACACTTCGTACTTCAGAGTCGATAGTCGAAGTTGTATGATTCGAGTAATATCGTAATCTCGTGACGTGTCGTTTGCTTTAAAAAGAGTCAACTTCACGCCAACGCGATACAAAACTCACAAGTTCGAAACCTGCTGATATTTAAGTAGAATAATTTGAATGAAAAAAATGTAAATTAATAATAAATCAATCGGCATTAATAAGAAAATAAAAAGCGTTAAGAACTAAATAGTATAAAGAAGTATATCCTAGTTATCTCAGATCTCCTAAATGGTAATAAAAATCGTAAACAATCGTGAACTGGTTTTCTGCTAGTCTATATGGTGGGGGAAATACGATGAAGTTAACGCGGTTAACAAAAGAGTGTATAGATGGCGATAGGCGTTAATGACAGACGGTACGCCCCTAGCGGTGATACCGTACGTAAATTCAAACATCCGCTACTGTTCTAAAGCGCGACATCCATTTTGAAAGTAAAAATATTCCATGACCGGGGATTTTGGTAAACGGACGTATCGTATTTTCACAAAAGTACGCTGGGATCGGGGCTTGGCCGTGTATAAAATGAGTTAAATATAGTATAGGGTCTCGTCGGAGACAGGTGGTAAGAGTGGGAATATTTAGTCCGTCGTGTCTCGTATGTGAATTCTGCGAGGCGAATCGAATGGATGCGAGTTTTAAGGGACGCCATTTTGATATACGGTTCGGGTACGTCAGGCATCGTAGCCAGAAACGCGGTAAAGAAGGGTTCCCGTGCGCGCGGTCTTTCTGGCTTCGTGAGGGCACTTTTTTAGATGATTCCGGTGAGTTTAGTGCCGCTTACAAAGTGCCAGTATAGTGTTTGTGCTTTGTTAAGTGACAAGTGACAGGTGAATCGATGATAATAAGTCCCGTAATCGTGGGTTGCTAGTGGCGTACTGCTGCTGCTGCTGCTGCTGCCAGTGGAAGTGTCCGGTCTACGCGAACTCGGCTTACTAGACTCGATAACCGAGGTACCATACCATACATACAACCCAACGACAAGGAGGAGGCCTGGCCAAAGCACAGACACAGGGCCTCTCTCGATCGCGTTACGCCGTTTTAAGCGCGAGAGAGATTGGCTTCGTTTCGCCAGCATCCTTCCGCCTCTCGCGTGTCGCGTGTGTGCTATCATCATCCGACGAGTCGTAGTCGTCTGTCGCGTGTTAACGTTTATTCACCAACCCCCTATTTAACCGGTGTTGAAAAAAACAACGCTTCTAAATACCTAAATCCCAAGAGAACATTCTCGACATAATAAATATATACACATATTATATTTATTCGTCGAAATAATAATAATAATTATCATCATCATCATCATTATTATTATTATTATTACTATCGTTATTTCAACGCAGATTTAAAACTCTACTAGTACAAAAAGTGCCCCCCTCTCCCATCTCCTTTACTTTACTCGAAGAGAGAGAAAAAAAAATAAATAAATAAATAAATATTACTGACATACATAATACACATATATTTACACGCGGATCTACTCCTGCCCCCATCTCCGTATAAAGATATATCTATACATATGTGTATATATATATATAATTTGTGTGTGTAGATGTATATATGTATGTACATATATACGTACTTCTCTCTCTTTTTCTTTCTCTGCGGCTTTCGCTGGGCTCTCTCTTTCTCTCTTCTCGCGATTCGCGTGATTTAAAAGAGAATAAAAAAAAAACAAATAATTAAAGTGAATGAAGTGACAATTAAAAAGTAATTTCGTTTTATACGATCTGGACGTTTTACTGTTATTTTTATTATTTTTTTTTTTTTTTTTGATTTTGTTATCCATAAATATTTTTTGGAGAATATTATACTAATCCCCGATGTTTTCCCCGAGTAAAGATCTACTGACGTTAACAAACCAGCTGCTCCTCCTCCTCATTATTATTACAACTACGATTACGGCAACGCCGGTTTCTATTCTACTAATAAAAGTCCAAATACTTCCGTCCGAGGTTCCTGTTATTCTGGCGTAAATGCCCCCCCGCGGCACATGTGCTCGCGTATACCTAGCGCGATCCTTAATTAACACGCCCACGCGCTCCTCCTTAACATGGCCAAATTCCTCAACAAGGACCCTGTCACCTATCAGCGGGAGCGGGACGGGTTCATCAAAGGACTACACCATTTTCACGAGACTCGCGGGTAAGACTATAGATATTCATGTACCATGTACCATGTACCATACTGTACTAACTACATGTGAATATTCTTTTGGCGTTTTGTTTATTTATTTTCTTCCTTTATCTCGTTTTGCTTGAGAACACGAGATCTAACGGCCGTTATTATTGTTGTTATTATCATTATAATTATCATTTTACGTAAGACCGTCGTTATTCGTAATCCGATTGCGATTAACAACTTAACGATCTCTTGTCTTGTAGGTATGTATGTATAATACGTGTACGATAGTAACATATGTATGTATAAAATTCCAACTGTTATAATTAATCAACTAAGTACCTTCGTCATTTTTTTTTTTTTTTTTTTTTTACCTAATAAATAAATTGATCATCATTGTTATAATTTTTTTGTCTTTTACTTTTGTTCTCGCGATCACTCTTTACATAACATACATGTAGGAAATATATATACATATAACTTAATATATGTCGTTACATTAAATTCGGCATGTAGTTTAGTTTAGTTTATTTAAGTTTTCTTTCTAATTTTCTTATCTGTTATTATTATCATTATTATTGTTATTAATATTTTTTTTTTGTCTATTACCTTCGCTCGAAAAATTGTTGTTTTTATTTCACTAGCTGTTGTTATTGTTCTTGTCGTCGTCGTTGATATGAATTACTCGGTTAAAATATATATATCGTGACTGTAACTAATTATAACGAATGAAGCCTGTATTATATATTATGTTTTTGGTTTAATTTAATTTTTTTTTTTTTTTTTGTATTTTTTTCAAAGCTGTATAAAATTCTCTCGTCTTTACACGAAATTAAATCGTCCACGCCTGTTCAATTATTTGTGGGTTTATACCTTATTTCAGTAACTATCTGCAGTCCGTGGCGTTGAATCACGATTAAATTTTAAAACAAAGGATATATTTCCGATCTTAGTCAATAATAATAATAATAATAACAATAATATTAGTATTTTTATTTTATTATTATTTGAATTTTATTTTATCTATTGTTTTGTTTGTTTTTTTTTTCTTCTCACTTTTGTTCGGAGCCCTAAATAATATAAAATACACGCATGATGTTCTGAGTCGTCTCGTTACGAACATCAAGCGCAGGTAGAATATAAATAAGGAGAGTTTTACCCATAAATTGACACAGTTTATAACTCACGATTCGTAATTTTGTACAGGTAACTCGGCGTTGCCATATCAAACGTGTACCTATCCCAATTGTATTGTATTATATGTTATACATGTACCTATATGTATGTACTTACATATGTCGGTTCAAACAATTTCAAAATGTATATAAGTTTTATACGAACAATTGCTAGTATCGTTGGTGTAATTTTTTATTTTTTATTTTTTTTTCCTTTTTTTTCATATATAGTTGAGTAATGTATAATATTATGTTATTATTAAAATAGAATTATCTACACTGTCGGACAAAACACAAATTGAAACGATATTATATATGAAAATTGAAATAAATTTAAAAATATTAAAATAATATAACAAAAGAATATCATAAATTCATATTTTTTCACTAATTTCTATACGTTTTTCAGAACGCCTTTCCGAAGGCCACCTAAAATCAGCGGGAACGAGATAGACTTGTACCTGCTCTACGTGCTGGTTACCGCCCACGGAGGATGGATCAAGGTTAGTAACGTAACGGTCAGAGATTCTATCAATCCCATGGTAAAGAATTTTTAAAGATATAAAGAAACATTTTTTTTTTTTTGTTTTTTTTTCTTTATTTCTTTTATTTCTGGACGAAATTTCTTTAACGTTTCTGTACTGCAGGTACTCCTTGCGTAAGATATGTGTATATATAACTATAGAATAAAGTAATTAAATAATGTAGGCGAGAGAAAATGGGATTTTGTGATTTAAGTAAGTAAGTAAGTAAGTCGATTGGGAACTTGAAGGTCTCGCGTTGAAATATTATTGCAGAAAAAAAAAAGAAATAAATAAAAATGAACAAAATGAAAAAAGAAAACAAATCGGTAGAGTTTTCGTAACCGTTTTTTATACGAGAAATCAACTTCCGGCGAAAACATCCGTTCGAGCCTATATGAAGTATAAACTATCCCAGGAACTGTACGTGTATATGTACAATACATACGCTGTATCGGTAACAAGAACAGCACCCACGAACGGAACGCACTTTGTTCAAAGGTGAAAATAATCAACTCATAAATCTCCCGAACGAACCGAACCGAGGTACTTTTTGTTTTTCTAGCTCACTCACTCTCGCTCCCTATTTTCTTTTTATTACTCCCTTTCTTTTTCTTTTCTTTTTTCTTTTTTCTTATTCTCTTTCTTTTTCTCTCGCCGCGGAGATACCGCCAGGGACAACTCGAACTTTCTCATCGAATACATTTACTAACTTAGCTCTCGCCCGTAGTTCAACTGTATGTATATAACGACGTTAAATACACTAGATTTATTTGCAAAAATTGATACAAAATGTATAAATAATTGAATTTTCAGTGGAAAAAATTAAAAGTCAATGTATTATTAAATACAAAAAAAAAAGAGTAATAATTATAAACAAAAAAAAAAAAGAGCAGATGAAAAGATCGACTCAATTAGTTAATTTGCTAATTAGTCAATAATCGCGTGATATATAAACTCAATTAAACAAGACTTTACGTTTTTACAATTTTATTACGGTAAGAGAAAATCGGCCCTTATAAATAAATGTACGTTTCTAATAATGAAAATTTCAAACTTGAAACAAAAAAAAAAACAAAACAGTCAAGAAAGTTAAGAATCCCTTCTCTTCGGTGCATCTTAATATTCTCATTGTCAGGGGCTACGCGATCGACAAACGCTGCAGCCTTCTCTCGTCTTTATCGCTCTTACCCGCCCGCCCGTCTCCCTCTCTTCTCCCTACCGTCAACGGTTCCTTGAACTTGCCGCGCTGCTTCCGGCGAAGCAAGCAAGCAAGCAAGCAAGCAAGCAAGCACAAGGGTCCGCGTGGCGGCATGGCACACAACCGCCTCCCGTCAATCGCTTCCTCGCGCGCACCACCGTACTAACGTACCATCGCCTCTAGTGTCCCGATGCGATATGCAGTCGAATGCCGCCGCGTCTGACGTAACCGAACACTTTACTCCTCCCCAACCCCCCCTCCCCTCTCTTTTTCTTCTCGATATTTGGTGTTTGGTCGCGTGGCGAACGGCAGGGAGTCGCGACTACGCGACGGTGAAAGGTACAAGGTGTGAGAAGTGAGGAACGAGGAACGGAAGCGCGGATAAGAAGGTGGCGGTAAAGAGAAAAGAAACAAGAGTCTTGAATAAAAAATAAAATATAGGAAGAACGGCTCGACGTTGTTCGACGTCCGTAGAGCCCGGGGGTTAGTAACCCTGCAGCGTACGTCACGCGTCACGGGTCAATTTATATCCCCGTCTCTATAGATATATCTTTATACATATACATATAAATGTAATTTATTCATACGTGTTCAGGCGTATAACTCTATATCTGTAAGCATTAGATGATGATACGATTGATTATTGTGTTACTCTAGGCTTTCAATTAATTACACTTTACGTTTATAATATATACGCATGTGTATATATAATTTTTTATTTTTTATCAGAAAAACAAAAAATAGATAAACAATTAATTCCGGCGTCACATATGGCGTACATCCATCGATCAAACACTATTTAGAATTAATCTCTGTTCTAACGATTAATTAACCAAATCGTATAGAAGATATAGATTAGAAAATCATTTTAATATTTTTATTTTTTTATTATTTCCGTGGGAAGCGATTGTCAAATTATCTTATATTATCCGACCCTCTTTAGATCGTCGTATCTATACCTTGTTACATCTTATAACTCTTATCGAATGAAAGAAACTAAACAACTAAAAACCTTACTAACCTAAGGATAACGCGGAAGTGGCGCAAGGTCAGGGTCGCGTTCGGAGGCCGCCGAGTGGGAGAATAGATCGCGGCGGGTTAGGGGGACGGGCGAAAGGGAGGTATAGACGGTGGCCTACGGTAGCCGAAGGCTTCCCCTCAACAAGTGTGCACGCCGCGGCGCCTACAAACTCTTTTATATCAAGAATTCGATTCGTATATAAATTGTCAATTAATTGTTTAGCTTAAAAATTTTATATTATATTTATTTTTCACTAAATATTTTACCCACATAAATGATCATTCTTGAATATGAAAATAAACAAAAAAAATAAAAAAGGAGGATAATTCTTGAGAACTTTATTCATCGCATTCCGCGCCTACAATCTTAAATATGCAAGTACCACTTTTCTGACTTTGCGAATAACTGGTATATGTATATACTTGATCTCACCTCATCATACTTATACCCGCGCGCGTCCTCCTCCTCGTTTCCCTAGTTTTATTTACCTTATTCCTCGACACTTCTCTCGGGTTTTATGTTCCTCGTCGTCGACAACGTAACGCAACTCTAGAATTCCTTACGAAGAAAAATATCTGGCTATATACTTATTCTATACTCCTCTCTCTCTCTCTCTCTCTCTTTCTCGTTTTATCTTTATTTTGTTTTCTTCTTCTTCTTCTCGCTATATTCGAAGAGCTTATTATTTCGCTCTCGACGGATGAAGATTGCCGCGCGATCGTAAACCTGATGCCGTTTTAGGAAACGATACACGTATACGCACTCATACATTATAAATACATATATATATATATATATATATATATATATATATATATATATATATATATATATATATATATATATATATATATATATATATATACATATGTACTAACGGACACTAGTAAAAGATCTGAAAACCTTTCCTTTCCTTTCCTTTCCTTTCCTCTTCTCCATCTCGTTCTCGCAACAGAGCCAACTGTATACTATCCCTGCAGAACCATGCGTATAAGATCGTCTCCGCCCATCTATAAAACAAGAACACGCACTTCCATATACAGACCTATGGTTGCAGGTCTCTGTTATATACATACGTGTACGTAACGTATATCATGTATGTACATATCAACTATCGATGTATTAAATTTATTATTTATCTTTAGTTATTCCCCTCTTTTACTCTTCAGTCCTTGGTTTAAGGTGCCTTCTTACATTCCGTCTATACCGAGAACCAAAGTCCTAACGACTCACAGTTGCGAACTAAACTCTTTTACATATCATACATCGTAACGTAAATGCATAGTTTAGTATAGTATGGTTATAACGTTTTGGCGTAGCGTGGTGTAGTGTAGTGGAGTAAAGTAAAGTAAAGTAAAATAAAGTATAGTGTAGTATAGTATAGGAGCGCGTATAAGGTACAGTTTTGTTAGTTTCGTGTAGCTAGAACGATGAGAGCTCGAGTTTTCGTGGCGGGGGTCGCCCGCAGCTAGCGGTCGATACGGCAACGCCGCGCCCCGCCGTCGCATACCGGGGTGTCGCGACGCAGCGTCGCTGTGAATAGTGACTTGGCAACACTGTAAACGCGCGCGGTTACTCGCGCAAAGCCAGCCGGACCTCTACCTATACTATACCTATATACTCACTCCACTCCATGGCCGAACGAACGATCCGACGACCCACGGCACGGTCAGACCCTCAGATTCGAAAGACACACGCGTTTGAGCTCAGGCCGTTCGAGCGTAATCCCTCACTCGGATAACGAAACTTTATTCTTTTATTCTCGAGCTGAAGAAGGAGAAGGGAATTAGATTATAACGATCTTTCTTTTTCTTTTTTAACTTTAGAATTTCGGAGAGTTATACGCGGTGTTTTTAATTCAGATAGATATTAAAAAAAAAAAAAAAAGGTTTCGATCTATTGAATAGATACGATTTATGAAAATAAAATAAAATAAAATAAAAATAATTAAGCTTGTTTTATAACGGCATATATCCACACCTTGATCGTTTTCTTTTTTTTTTTTTTTTTTTTTTTTTTCGAATAGGATATGTTATTATATGCGATCAAAAATGCTGACGATTGATTTTCTCACAGGCGTGTGGTTTGCGTTATAATATATATGTATAGCGTTCTCTTTGTGTATGTATTTTATTCACATATATACCTAATACTAAAAGGTTCTATCACCTACGGGTTAGCGTATTTACTGTCAAGCAACGAACGGTATATTGTATGAAATTGACGAAGTAAAATATTTAAGCGTTACGCTATGCGTATAGCGCTTAGATATTTGCTTTAAAATTACGTTAGATTTAAATTAAGATAAGTTTTATATTATTTTCATAATTTTTTTTATTTTTTTTTTTTATTTTTTTTTTTTTATCTCATTCGTCTAATCATTCTTGTAGACTTTAATCATAATATAAAGATTTGTGCAAAAGAACAGAGAGCGAACCTAGAGAATAGAGCGCATCGCGCGCTGAAGGTAAAGGAGAGAAAACTGACGCTGACGCGCGGGGCTGCGGTCTGTGGCGAACGAGACGAAGTGAGGAGAATAGAGGGGAGTTAGAGTCAGGTCTCTCGTGGCTTGAGTGCGACAAGGAGAGTAAAAACCTCTGAGAGGGAATCCTATATCTGGCAACGCTGTTAAAACCCGGTAACACACCAGTGTGAGAGAGAGGGAAATATAAAGAGGCAAAACCCGGCTCGAACGAGACGGGACTAAACGCAATGCTGTCGAGTGTCGCGCAGCTGCCTGCTTGCCCTGACTGCCTGCCTGCCTGCTTGCCTGCCTGCCTGCTGCACGATGCATTGCCGCCTGCAGCAACGTTCCTGCACTCAATTTTCGCGTATTTTTATATACATATATATACATTTATGTTCTGTATACATACATACATACGTACATACATACATACATACATACATACATACATACATACATACATACGTGAGGTATTATTTTTTTTTATTAGTATCGTAGGGAGTACTTACATAAATTATAAATAAAAATATAAGAATAAATAAATAACGAATTCTGTAGATTTTACGCTATATTGTACATCCGTAGATATACCTATATAGATATATTTATTTTTATTCAACGGTTCTTCGATGATACATGATGCTCCGACGAGTTTCGATCTAGTTTGGCCTCTTTTTATATAATACACCAATAACTACCAGCTTCTTTGTTCACGCAGAAGATTGGTTTCATTACAGACAGAGAGAGAGAGAGAAAAAGAGAGAGAGAGAGAGTGAGACAGAGAGAGAAGAAAAAGGGAGTAAAGAAAGAGAACCGTAATTAAGCTCGCTGCGGGTGCTACTTTTTGGGAAGAAGAGAGATTAAATACATACTACGACTGTAGATTCATTTGGAGGAATGAATTTTTCGATATTGTTGATATGTTAATATATACGCACACATATACAATGATTAAAATCAAAATTTAATCTATTCGATCGGGTTTTATATTATACTTATCTATTCAGCTAAAAATCCTGTTTAATATTATTTGATTTTTATTCTGTTTGATTAAAACTATTCTACCACATCTTCACGTCTTCAAAAATATTCATTTATCAAACTTTATATATATTTATATATATATATATATATATATATATATATATATATATATATATATATATATATATATATATATATTTTTTTTTTATTTTTTTGTTTAGAGATTTGGGATCTCTTTCATTCTTCTTTTCAATTTACTAAATACATACGTGGATATGTCCTCATACTTTTGGAAAGAAATAAATTGTAATTAAAGTGACTGCAGAGACGAACTTGACGAGACTCGTATTCACGCGTAATTAATTAATTCACAGAGTAATGGGACGGAAGTTGGGGCATCGATTCACCTGTCATACATATATACCGTACAATAGTATACAGACGTCATTCGAATAATAACTTGACAAGTTTTCACTGATTTCAGTCTGATGCAGAATTGTGAATAAATCGATATTCAATTAATTTTTGTAAATTATTTTCAGAAAAAAAAAAAAAAAAAAAAAAACTTGACGTTTCCTAAACATATATATGATAAAATAAAAAAATTAAAATAATTATTTATATACCCGCTTTTATTTATCTTATGTACATACGATTACGGAATTGATTACCGTCTAAAATTTCAACCTCTTATAGGTGTATATATTCGATTTGATTATACAAAAATTAACCCTTAATTACATGCGGCACTGTTATGTATTATTCCTTTCATGTTGAAGAGCTGACGTTTGACAGGATTTTAATTAGCCACTCGTTTCACGGGATTATTATACGGTTCTGTATATAAAACGTGAGAAGTAATTATCGGAAAATGAATGCTTTCGATACGAATACGAATATGTGTATACATATACATATCTATATAGCCTGATCATTGTGTAACTTTAACCCGGCTTCGGTTTTTCCGTTATTGCATTAAAAATTATATTATCGCTTCTCGAATTATTTCATTTTTTTATATGTATATCTATTTATATTTAGTAAAGCTTACAATAAATAATAAATTTATTAATAAATTAGTTGATTAATTCTCCTCATAGTTATAAAGTTTTCATATTATTAGAGACGCAATTATCTTTAAGTGTCCGAATTTTTATACATGAAAAAAAAAATATCCTATAGTAGGTACCTATACATATAGGTATAGGTACAGGTATTAAATTATACCAATCAGACATGATATAAATAAGACTTGTTACGATTTTAACATCCGGTTGTAGAACAGAGCGGAAATTGAGTTTATCCAACCTCGACGAGCCACAAAATTTTCTGGACAATATATATATAAAAGCGTGTGAATTCAATTAGGTGAAAAAAAAAAAAAAAAAAAGAAAAGAAAAGAAACAAAAAATAAATAAAAACTAGAAATAATTATTACACCACGATTTAAAAGTTAATAACTTTAAAACTATACTTAAAAATAAATAAATGAATAAATAAATCTTATACAAAATTTGTCTTCCTGGATTCGTAAAAACTTCGAAAAATTTCGATGACCACCTATTTTCGCTCCAATCTTTGCGATCTTTCACCCACCGTTGGAGCTACCTACCCTAGGCGTTAGCGGATCGTTCAGATTATCGTTCGCCTCATTGGGTCGGTCGGTCGGTCGGTGCGTAGATACCTATATATACTTACTTAACGTATGGTTGTACACCTACAAGTGACTACAACTACGTACACTATTATACCCGCGACAGAGACGCGATCAGCTGATCTCTTCGACGCCAGACTGCGCGCTGCCAACCTCCCTCCTAACTCTCCCCGTTTCCCTCCTTCATTCCCTCTTCTACGGAACAACCGACCGAACGAACGAACGAACGAACGACGACCGATCAGCTGACTACGAGAACTGTCAGTCGCGCTCTGGGCCTGCGAACCCACGTGGTTGAGTCTCTGAACGGGAGAACAGGGCCGCCGACGCTACGATCCGACGCATCGCGACGCGCCGACGTCGCGCAGTAAACGAATCTTGTCATTTTATATTATATATTTAATTCATACGTCTTTATACTGTTCTAATTTTGATTATTTGTTACTATAACGGGGTCGGAGTTGAAACCAAAGAGTCAAGCATGGAGATTATGGTTATCGTATATCGTGTGCATATCTCATTCCAATAACAAATATCGGTATATTTGTAGAAAAAAGAAAAGATAGAAAAGTTATTCGCTACTATACGTCACGTAACTTGAAACATTTAAATTAAATTCTTTTCTACTGAAATTTATTTATAAAGGTGCAAAAAGTCTCGCATATTATACAACCGTTAATTAATCCTATAACGGCGAAAACAATTAATTTGATATTAACCTCTCGCAAAATATACAGTTATCAGTTTTTTTTTTGTTTTTTTTTTTATTTCGTTTTCTGAATGGGATTACTTTATCGTAAAAGAAAAAAGAAAAACAAAAAAAAAAATTGATTAAATTCATAAAAATAAATAAAAGTATAAGTAAATATCGTGAAAATTGGAGGGCGCAAGCTATACCCGCGTGCGCCCGTGTTACAGGATGGTTAAATGATCATTGACTAAGAGAACTCTAGAGAGTGAGTGAGTGAGCGAGCGAGCGCGCGCCACGCGGTTTTTCAAACTCCCGTGACGTTGCCAGTGACGTCACGAGTCGAACACGTGGTCGCGATTGGCGTACGGCCGAAGGAGCGTCGCAGAGTAGTGAAGAGAGGAGAGGAGAACGAGTGCGCGGGGGGGCACACAAGCAGCCGGTGCGTTCGTAGACGGCCGACCGTCTACGAGAGCGGACCGAATGAAAATCAAGCTCCTCTCGCGGGGAGTTCGATCCGTAACTCCGTGCAACTGGAAACCAATTTTTCGAAATATTAACTTTGTTTTTTGGAGATTTTTGGGGTCATGAAAACTTTTGAAGATAGTTCAGGGTGATGCGGACTTGAAAATCTTATTTCTCAAAAAATAAACTGCCAACATTCACAGCGTGTAAGACTCTCAACTAAAATGATTCTCCTTATTCTGAGCGGTTTGGGTATGATATTGTCAGGTTCACGGTGAAAATCTCCCGCAAGGATATCCAGAGCTTATAATTATATATTATTTAAAATATAGATAAAATAAAAGACAGGACTGGCTGTTCACACTAGGTACTAGCAAATTTCGAACTGTCTGAAACCACAACTGAATACATAGGCTGGAAATTAGCTGATTGGAGTCATTGGAAATTACTTGAAATTACCGGAGCTGGAAATGATCGGAAATCAATTGAAAATCAAAATAAAAATGACTATGATTGAAGTATTGAAATAATCTATAAATCAATTCATTATTAAATACAAAATTCTAAAAGTAATAGAAATAATTTGAGTGTGAAACTACCCGCTTGAATTCTGACAATGAATGTTGAATACGATAACTCTTCTCTTTTTTTCCGGCTATTTTTATAATTAAATTCTTCACATTCTATACGAACATTTAATTTGTTCATATTAATGTTATTAATTTTGTTAATATTATCATCAACGTACTCCGCAATTTGGTTTTATGGTCAAGCCCGTATACACATGACACGCAATTTTAGCTTATCGTGACTTATGGTTAATTAATTAATTAATTAAACGACTGTAGTGCATATGTTGTATTACAGTCGTCGTAACATGCCTATAATTGTAAGTTAGAGTTCTCTAATATAGAAATAGTCGAGTATATATTCTATGAATTATAATATTAATTCGTAGGTATATATCAGGAACGAAAGACTGTCCAGAATAAAATGTAAAAACGTATACATCAATGGTATTAAGGAAAAAAAGATAGTATAATGTAACTCGTTTTAGTCTCGCTAAATTCATTAAATAGCACTGAGCTTTCTTTCATTCTCTTTCTTCAAGTACACAACGTCTTCTTTTTTTATTTTTATTTTTATTTTTTGCTCCATTCCAGACGAGTTTTCTTTTTCTTCGAAATCTTCTTCTTTCTGTTCTTTCTCGATGTAGTATATATACCTATTAATACAATACACGTACTCTCTATCTACACAGATCAAAGAAAGATACTCTAGTCCTAATAAGTGTGTAAAAAAAAGGTACATTACTCTTTTTTTTTTTCTTCCTTTCTTCTTTATTTTAGTTTTGCTGAATTTGTTAAAGGCGTCCTCAGTTCTTTCTTTCTTTCTTTCTTTAGCTACAAGTTTCTTTTATTCTTTCAATCAGCGAACTTTTTCTATTTCTTTATATTTTTTTAAATTTTTGTTGCCCTTTTCTTTCCGTTTCTTCACTACTCGAGGGCTCAAATTATCAATGAAATAGCAGACCACGTAGTGAGAAGTTGTGTGAAACCTATATATACCATATGCAAACATACGATTACTCTGCAGAAATAATTGAATAAAAATCAATTTTTGTCTAACGATAATTATCGATCGAAGAAAATATAATAACTGCTATAAAAAAAAAAAATCCAAGTCAAAACTGAAAACGAAAATGAGATTTTTTCGTAAAATTATTATATTAATTCGTATAATTATACATAATAAATTACATACATATATTATGTGAAAATTATCTGATTATGGAGTAATTATATTGTTAGTTAAATTCTACCTCATTCCACGTTTCTGTCGTTTTACATATCGTTACATAGTAGACGGAAATAATGAAGACCAACACGATGTTCACGCTGTTCGACGGACGCGGTCTGATCCGCCTTGGTCAGTTCTGATATCGGCGAGGGCTCGCTCGCGTCTGCGTTTCGTTTGACAGTACCTACCGCGCTGCCACGAGAAAGTCGAAACGTCAGTGGGGGTCACGTGGGCCACCTCGCGACGTACGTACGTACGTGTTGTTCTTGGGATAGGTTAGCGTTTAACACGCGTTAGCGTAGCAGCAGCAGCAGCAACAGCAACAGAAGAGTACGGTGTGTCTTTCTAGGCGTATATAGTGCATCGACTGATTACTCTCCCGAATACAGATTACATTGAAAAGTGTACATGTGTGTGTGTGTGTGTATAAAATTTTTCACGCTTTGAAACGATGAATAATCTCGTTTTACGATTAGTAGATTAGATATAATCTGAAATTCTAAGAAGTACGGGTATCCAGACCACAGTTAAAACCACCATTGGTTTATTGTATTGAAATTCCGAATGAAACCAAGCTGACGGAAACGGGTACTATAACTATATAGACTTATCGTTCTTTCTTCCGTTTCGACGTTATTTAATCAAAACTCGCTAAAGCGTACTTCCACAAATAACAAGTTTATTATATATTATACTGTAACTATATAACTATATATATTTTTTATTTTACTTCATTCACGCGATATAAAAACACGCGTGGGACTCAAAGACGATATAGTCTAAACACGCGAACGTTTGAACAACTAATTCCTACGATTTTTTTTTTTTTATCGCGTCCTGGAAATTTCTCAATTCTGTTTTATTTATTTATTTTATTTTTTTATTAAGATAATCAAATCAGGAACGAAAAATCGTGTTGAGTCTTTCAGCGATTTTTTCACATTATTCAGAAAAAAAAAAAATTGTGTAAAAAAACTCATGACTCTTCAAAAACAAAAAAAATGGGAATAATTTTTCACATATAATATGTTCATAGACAATTTTTTATTTTTTTATTTATTTTGCTTTTTTTTCAAAGAGAATTACAAAAACTGCGATAGGAACACCGTAGGTCCCCTGCAAGACACGGCGTCGCCCGCTATGAATAGACCGCCGACTCGGTCGAAGATCCAGGGAGCACTGACCCAGTGCTGGGTATTAATGCCTTCGCTTTCAGAGAGTCTTCCGACTTTTTCATATTCTCTATAAGAACTCGCGCCCCCCTCTGCGTCATGTGTTACAACTATATATGTAATGCTTAATATATATCTGTTAACACCTTTCGCTACCTACACCGCATTATTATCCTAATATAATGTTGAATTAAAACTTGATAAAAATGATAAAATTTGTTGAAAATAAATCGAGCCTTTTTTTTTTTTATTTAATTTTTTTCAATCGCTATTGTTGATTTGATTTTCGTTACGGTTTTAAGAAATTGTAAACGTCAGGAGGGTCAAAGTAGTTATTAAAGTTGCGTGCGCGGTACGTATGTATAATGTATATATACCTCTGTGCGGCGGTCGTCGTCTTGAAATAAGAAAAATAATGAAAAAAAAATAAAAAAGAAAATAAACTGAGTAAAGAAATGAAATATTGCTATATGGTATGGAGTAGCACGGGGATAGCAAAAAAGAAGGCCGTAAAGTCGCACGCCTTTGTGCGTATTGTAGGTATATATATATATACATGTACGTATAAGTACAGATATATTACCCATGGTGCATATTTTATATACGTGTACTTTAGAGCTTAGAGGTTGCTTGAAAAAAAAAAACTATACATATATATGTATACCCTATAACTTATATAGGTTCACGAAACAACCTCGAACTCGTAAACCAAGAGCTGTAAACGTGGTTCTATATAGGCATGCAGTAGCTAGTTAAAATTTATAATAAAGGATAAAGAATAAAGGAGATGATAATTTATTCTTTTTTTTTTTTTTTTCTCTCTATCTCTCATTCTTTTTACCGAAAGTTTAATTATGTAATGGATTTCGTCAAAATTTTGATAACTTTTTATTTCTTAGATCTTTATATAATATACCTTCATTTTTAGATTTACCTTTATTATTTTATTTTATTTTATTTTATTTTATTATTATTATTTTTTTTTTTAACATTAAAATTAACGTTCATATTTCATCTTTGCAGGTGAACACGAGAAACGAATGGACGTCACTCTGTGAACAATTTCATTTACCCACCGAATGTGTCAACAGCGGTGTCGGCCTCAAACAAATATACCTCAGGTAAGTACCATATGCGTATACTATACGTATATTATACCTGCGTTGCTACATGTTACGTAATCATTATAATAAATGAATAATATGTTGATTTTTTTTATTTTGTTTTGGCCATTGACCAGTCTTTTGGTCACTTTTTTTCTTATCAGAATTTTCAACTTACAAATTTGTTGCTTCTTTTAGTCAAAGAATGTATAGTTAATAGATTGGTTGAGAAAAATAGTGAATTGAGAGCTTATAGAATATGTCAAAAATTGAGGAAATTTCAAACTTGAATTACGGATGCCTCAATCGACTTATCGATTTTTTTTTTCATTTTATTTACGTAAGAACTGATTGACTCTGCCATTTTTTTATGTTTCTTTGTTTTTTGAATAGACTAGTGCACCGAGTTCGAAATTCTTTCTTCAAAAAGAACTTTTTTTTTTTCAATATATTTTCTTGGAAGCATTAAAAAATTGTTACTAATTATCTAGTAAAGACTAGATTCGGTTTAATAGGTCATAACACATATTATATCGTTCAATAAATTATCTACTGATACTATAAAATTTTAATTCTGGTCTAAATTTTTATCGGGATTTTACAATCTCAGACTAGAAACAACAGATCGAAGATCCTAAAATAGAAAGAAAAAAATAAATAAATAATAATAATACTGTATCTACAGTAATTATTTATTTATCTGAAAAAAACTTTCGAGAGTTTAAAAATCTCTCCCTATATAAATTTAACCATCGGTTAATTTCCATAAATTGGCGTTTTTTTTTTTTTTTTTTTTAAATTTTTTTTTTTTTTTACGATTTTCCTTGTTTTTTCCGATTTTTGAATTCTTCCGAAGGGAGAGTCTACGAGAACGTCGTCACAACGCCGTTTCGCTTCTGCGAGTGGCACGTGTCGCACACCTCGATATGCCCCCTCCCTTCTCGGCTATTTCCCTTCCTTTCATCCCTCCCCCCACCCTCGACTGGTCCTCGAGTTCTCCTACGGTTCGTCGCGCGTTCCGATCGCCGTCACTTAACTTGCTTACCACCGCAGTCTTTCCCATTCATGACCCGCTTCAGAGCAGCACCGCGCGTTGTAACGTACGCTGGTTATTTGCCCGGACCTATAGAGCAGATATTCACACAGATTCAGCCACGCGGGACCGCACCGATATACTATACATATCTATATGTATATATACAATATACATAATATATCGAAACTGTACGCATGCATCATGTATCTATACAAATGACCATGCCGCGGCAGGCTACGATAAACCAAACTTGACTATTACTACACTCGCTTAAGCTATACTATAACGATGATGCTATTCGGTGCATGCAGCATGCATGAATGAATGAACGAACGGATGAATGAATCGATGCGATGCGATGCGATGCGATGCGATGCGATGCGATGCGACGTCGCAAGTAGAGTCCGCCGGTCGGTGACTACTACCCGGCAATACGTACATTTTCTTCCCTCTCTACTATATTTTACTTATATTGTTAGCGTCATCGCATCTTATTCTTGTTCCACCTCCTCTTACGCTTCTAGTTCGCGTATTATATCGTCGTGTAATCGACTATGATATACGTGCAGTTTTCTATTCTATACTATATGTGTATACAATCCGCCTTGACCTTTTTTTTTTCATCTGTGTGATTAATTATTTCACCTTTTATGTATGTATGTACATTAGGGTGAGCCAAAAAAAAAAAACTAACCTATCGCAGTTATGGCTTCAAATAAGCCTATATACTGAGAAAAAAATTCTCCCGTTAGGAAAAATTTTAAAAGGTGTCGCTGGCCATTTGAAAATTCCCATTTAAATAACACGTAAAAAAAATTTCTTTCGCTAAAAATATTATAACTTTCGAACCGTTTGAAATAAAAAATTGGCACTAGCATATTCTTGTAGGGCATTAAATTTCCTAAAAACAAGTCCGGGGAGTCGAAATTCTAAATCCAATAATTCGTATACTTACGAGCCATGAAAGTCTAAAATAAATTGTAAAAAAGAAATTTTTATTAATGATTAAAGAAAAAATTAATGACTAAAAATGCAACAAATTACAAATAAAAAAGTTAAAACTCTATTCAATATCTGAACTTAGTATGTAAATTACATTTTTTACTCACTTCATCTAATTTTAATTGATATTTTTGATAAAAAAAAAGCCCTAAATCCGTGAAATTCTGTTTATTTTTAGACTTTTATGGCCCGTAAGTACCTATACGAATTATTGAGTTTACAAATTCGACTTCCGGGACTTTCTTTTAGGAAATTTAATGCCCTACAAGAATATGCCAGCGCAAATTTTTTATCTCAAACGGTTCAAAAGTTATAATATTTTTAGTGAAAAAAATTTGTTTTACGTGTTATTTAAATAAGAAATTTCAAATGGCCAGCGACACCTTTTAAAATTGAGCTAAAAAATTTTCCTAACGAGAGAAGTTTTTTCTCAGTACATAGGCTTATTTGAAGCCATAACTGCGATAGGTTAGTTTTTTTTGGCTCACCCTAATGTACATAGATACATGCATACATACATATATCGTGTATAATAATGTAGATATATAATTGTTTTCACCAGGTATCTGGACAGGTATGAAAAGGTTCATTTCCTCGGTGAAGACGGACAGCAGGCTGACGACGAGGATGAGGATTCAAGACACCGGAAATGGTCAGCAAGGGCACTTCACTCTGTACCATTGACGTATAATCATCATCAGCACAATGTTGCCGGTGAGTTTTATTCAATTTTTTTTTTTTTTATTATTAGTTTTAAAATTATTTTATTATCATTATTATGCGGTTTTACATCGTATATTTCAAATTTTATGCAGGACTATAAATATATACGTAATATTATCGTATACTTGAGAATATTGCGATGTATATGTATACTACATGTATGGCTGTGGTATAAATTTTGAAATTAAACACGTATCAGTTAGATTAATTTTATACCATCAGCATATGAATTTTTATATGACAAAAAAAAAACTTAATAAATAAAATCACCACTTACGCGAATAGCTATATGTATATAAAAAAAAGTCATTCGTAAATATCTAATAAAATGCTATTAAAATACATTTTCTCTGAGCATATCCTACGTTTCTAGACGAAATGGTGATGTATAGCTTAAAAACCGCGACTCTTAATTCTCTTTTGTCGTGAACAGTTCCGCAAGAGTTTCGCAATTATTGTTTTAAAAATATTTTTTCTATTTTCTAAATTCTTATTTCTATTATTATTACACTCTTTCGTCGGGGGGAGATATAGGAGTCGTATACGTATAACCACGTGACTATATTATATACAATGAATAAATATTCAACATTCCACGCGGTATAAATTTAAATATAACCGATTACATAAAATGACTTCGAAGCATATGTAGTTACGCAAGAAAAATGAATAATAAGAAAACAAATAAACTAATAACAAATTTTTTTTATTTTATTCTTTTTTAAATATAATAGAAAAAGTGGGGAATTTATCTGCAATAATCGAAATTTCTTCATGTTATATATTTTTTTCAATTATAATATTCAGATTATAATATTTAATCTTATATCTTTATTTTTTATTTATTTTTTAACTGTAACTTTCATAAACTAGTGAGTAAGTATGTATACATACATAAACTCCGGCGAGATTATGTCTCAGCGTTCATGTACGCGCCATCTCACCTTCTTATCGGTTTTATTCATTTATTACCAAGCGCATACTACAAGACTTTCAAGACTATAATCTTTCATATACATATACACAACGATAACAATACATATCTAAATTTGTTTTATTTTTCTTTATTTTATCATTATTATTATTATTATTAAAATTTTAATATTAAGATTTGCCAAGACTTGAGAAAGAGGGAAATAATATCATGAAATAATATAACCAAACACCTTTAATGCCAACCTATATTACACCGGTTGATAACCGCCGTATAATTATACCCTTTTACATTTTTTAAAAATTTTGTTATTGTTTTTTTTTTCTACACATACACATTTACGCATACAAACTTCCATATTTGATTAGACGCGTTATATATGTGTACATGCGTCATAAATACGTTGGTCGTACACGTAAACGCATATCCATACGAATACGTCATACGCATACATATACACGTAGGAGGTACGGTGTATGTACGTCTGTCGCACGGCTCGGTCTATATTCGGCACGCATGCGCCGGTAGACTCACCCGACCGTTTGCCGGCTCCGCTCAAGTTGTTCAACTTGGTGGTCCCGGGCGTTCGGCCGACCTCGGATCCTCCCCGACGATGCAGGGTCGACGCGCTACCTCATGGTACCCTGGGAAAATCGCTAATACGCATACTACCACCGAACACTGTAGCCAGAATGCCACAAAGAGATAGATAGATAGATAGACTTTGAAAATGAAACAAAAAAAAAAAAAACGATTCTGCAATAAGCTAGGACAGCAAAATTACATATGATTTGTATATTTAAACACGTAGAAAAACTTTGTATCGTTATTTCGAAATATAAATATTATAGGTTTTGTTTTATTACGAAAAAAATTAAAAATAAATAAAAAACTTTCTTTATATACTTATTTATTTAAATACATAATATATCATTTAATGTACAAGGCTCAGGCTAGAATGCGCACGGCTAAAAAGGCCATGATTAAAATTAGTGATTTTAATATAATATACATCAGGGATAATTAAACATTTTTTATAAATCTATATAATTGTGTAGTATCACAGTCATGTCGCGCGCGCGAATTAACTCTTAACCTTATATCGTTGCCGGTTATATTATTATATGTAGTTCGGTAGTTTGTGAAAACCGCCGAGGCGGTAGGGAGTCCCCGTAATCAATACGCGTTTGCAGGGATGCTCGCTGCCGGTAGCCTGGGGAATCCCCACCCAACCGACGGATTCCAAGGATATAGATACATAAATACATACATACGTGCATTATACATATGTATACATATACTTATGTAGAAATAGTCATACAATGATATGGGAAGGGTGTTGAGTATAGATGAATCATCATTTATAATAATAAAAATACCAATAGCAATAATAATAACAATAATAACAATAATAATAATAATATGGGTAAATAGAAGTGTATTAAAACACGGTAACCGCCAGTCCACACTGAACTTCTGTCATAGTATTTTATCGTCAATAATAAACAGCTCTATAATACATAGCGCGCAAGTATCGTAACGGCTCGCGGTTATCGACGCTACGCCCCGTTATCGAACGTCAATACGTCAATACCGAATACGCTCGTTCTATCTCTGTCTCCCCCCCCTCTCCCGTTCTCTTTCTCTCTCGCGCTGCACTTTACCTACCCACAACATTCTTACGCGCCTGCAGCAACATGTATGTATACGTACAGGTATAGGTATACATGTAGATATCTCGTCACGCGAATTCAAATGTCTTTAGACCGCGCGGTGAGAAGGGGGAACCTTCTTTTCACCTTTTCAACCCGTAAAGAAGACACCTCGAATCTATTGTATAATTTTACCCTTTTTTTTTTACTGTATGACTGGCTATTTATTTTTTCAGCTATACTAGCTCGACTTTTCTCACGTATATTAGGTAGTTTATACCGCATATACATATACATAGGTATATATACATATATGTATACATATATATTATAGGTAAATATGGGTTGGGATATTATATTTCTGTGAATATGCTAATGATATCGCAATGCTGGCTATAATAATGGCAGTAATGTATCCATACGGCAGGTATAATACGATTCGCTCTATTGATTTCCTACAACACATGTTGAATAATTTTTTTTTTTTCAAACTATTAAATTTCTTCGTTTTTTTTTTTTTTCTTTTTTTCTTTCTTTACTACAGAAACTATTTTCTATTGAATGTGCTTATACAAGACTTTACAAACGATAAATTATAACAAAATATTTATGTAAATAAAATATACAGTGTATAATTTCGGTCTTTAGAGAGAAATTATTCTTTCGAACAGTAAGTAAAATTTTATCTGACTTGAATAAAGTATGAGGTAAAAATTGACGATTTTATTCTAGTTAATTATCTCAACTATATAAAATATAGGTTCAATTCATCAAATTATAAATCTCGATCTTTTTCTTTGTACTTAATTATACTAACAATCTACATCAACGCTGTATGTAGTGTTGAGAAATACAAAAATTCGGTAAAAAATAATCATAATAATAATAATAATGATAACGTAGAATGAAACAGGGTTTTGAATGATTTCGCGTTCTCTGAACTATACTGAGTGAGATATAGAGGGGGAAATGCGGAAGACCGCGATACGTCCTTGCCGCCCGGTACGGCTTGATCTATTGAAATATATGAATCGCGCGTTTTCCCTAAGCCACGTGCGTCCGTCCGCGTCATCGTGTGACTGACTGACTGACTGACTAACTCCCGCAAGAGACAAGAAGGTTTCGGTCCTCATCGTCGCTCGAGTCTCGGACTCGGACTGCACTTGTCAGCGAAGCCAGCCCGCGCTACGCGCCCCTCCGTAGCGATTCGTAGAAGTCTGACCCTGACCGAGGACAACCTACTTTGAGCGCGTGGGTCGGGCGCGGGGGACGCGCACGTTCATTCGTTCGTTCGACTACGTACATACACACATACATACATGCATACGTACTGGCTGACGGTGATCCTCCTCGTGCTCATCTCTCGTGAACTGAGTAACAACATTGAATTTTTACTATACAAACTTAACTGAGTGACCCTGGGTTATAGCCGTGTGTCATTTCGTTGAGATCGAAGGAAGGAGGGGCTCGATCATATCAGCGAGAGTCAAGAGACTCGTGCGAACGAATTACATCTTGATTATTATCTTCTAGCGGATATTTATTGATTATTATTTTTTTTTTTTTTTATTTGTGTTTTTCGTAAATTTATGTTTCAGAATCTCTGAGGGACTACAACGGTCTTTCTTCGGACTTATACAAGCCGTCAAATTACGACAAATTAGCGCTTTCGCTTCTTTCTCCATTACCTAACGAACAAGACTTTGCGATAAATGTTTGTACGTTGTTATCAAACGAGGGTAAACACTCGCTTCGTCTTGACAAGTATCCAAGGCTTGTTAATATACTGTTAGCACACGCTGGGGTATTCGATTCTCCCGGTACTCGGCAGCTTTTTATCGAAGTATATTCTAGGGTCAGAAATTATTCAATAAATACTTTCTGGTCCGATGTTATCGAGTCTCAAGACGCTATCGAACTAACGGACGAAAGAGACTTTATAAAAAAAGTCATTACTACACCGAATACTTTTTCGAGAAGAAAAATTCTCGAAAGAGAAAAGAATAGTAAAATTTTACCGAGTTCGGCAGGAAACGAGGAGAATGTTACCCCGATGGAAATTGAGGAGGTAAATTTAGTCATACTCGTCGTCGTAAAATTATTTTAAATATTCAATTATTTTGAATAATTGACGATATAATAATTTGGGGAATTATGTTTCACAGGTAACGACGGAATGCTTGCGGCTGGATACCGCGCAAACGGATAAAGAGGATAGCGATATATATCGGGATCAGAATCAGAATTCAATAAGATTTGACGATGAGGACAAAGACTTGTTTTGCGTCGGTAGAACTTTAGGGACGCAGGATCCTTACGGCCAGCGGGTACTTCAGATAGCTTCAATTCTAAGGAATTTAAGTTTCACACCCGAAAACGTATTGGTTTTAGGAAGAAATAGATGTTTCCTAAGATTCGTATTACTATGCGTTAGCGCGAGGTGGAGCAATCTTCATCAACTAGGCTTCGACATGTTAGGCAATGTCGCTAATGAAATACTTCTAAAAGAAGCTGGTCAAAGGATAACTAACGTCATGCTATCATCTGTATCTAAAGGCATAGACTCAACCGACAGATTTATCGTCATATCGTGTCTCGAAGTTCTTAATAAAATTAGCCAGCAAGATAGCAATGAAGAAATTGTCACTCTTGGACTAGACGACACTGCCTACGAAATAATATGCAGGTAATTAAAACGGAGCCTATTTTATTCAACCTCAAAAAAAAAAAATAAATAAATAAATAAATAAAACTTGCTGATTTTGAAGCCGAAAAAATTTCCCCTCAAAATATTTTTATTTTGTTCCCAAGTCATCAAATTTCATAAACTTCAAGAAATTTGAACAAAACTTGACAATTTTCACTAATTTTTGTTTTTATTAATATTCTTACTCGTTCGTAACGATGTACAGAAAATGAATCAAAGTTTCATGCCCCTTGGAATAATAAACAAAAAAAAAATTCTGACAAAATAAAGAAAAAAATTAACAATTTTAATAACATTTATTTATTATTCTTTTTATTTTTCTTTCCCAAAAATTTATATTACAACATGCAAAAAAAACTAGAATTATTTGTTCCTATTGGACTTGCAAATAATTGAACAATTATTTTCTAAATTGAACTTGTAATTAACTATCTTTTTGATTTTTAAGGTTTCTTGCCCTAAGTGACATCGCGTTGCTTGTCTACACATTAGAGTGTCTATACGCTCTAACATCGCTAGGTGAACGGCCGTGTACAAGCGTCGCGCGGGTACGCGGAGCTATAGATACTTTAGTTGCTCTTGTCACAGTAGAGGCACAGAGTTACGGACCAAAAGCTTGCATATTGATGAGAGTCGTGGAAACCGTATCAACTATTGCTATTCCTACAACAGCCGGTGGACAAAGTAATCCTTCGATCCCTGTTGCACCTGTACAAGTCGTTGCGTCTTCGGTACCAACTGCTCCAACTACAATCACTGCCACTACAGCTCCTGTTAGTCCAGCTCCATCCAGGCCTACTACTCCGGCTAGTGTTGTCAGCAAACAAGCATCTCATAGTAAGATATATTTGGGCATAAAGAGATGATGATGATGATGATGAGTTTGTAGTTTGTGTGTTTTTTTTTTTGGTTGCTGAGATATTGTTTTCACATTTGGCTCGCGACCAATATTTTATAGAATTGTTTACTGCTTTTTACAGCTAATTTACATTGAATGCGTGATTTTTTATTTATTGATTATTTCTGTATTATTTTACTTGTTATTTCTTCAGAAGCGATAGAAGCCTCAAATACGATACAGCAGCAACATGCTCATCAACAAATTATTCAAGAGAACGAACAGTTTGCCCTTAGCTGGCTTAAGGCTACCTTCGAACATTCAACTGGGATTAAAATTGAACAGGAAGAACTTTATAAAAAGTATCTTGGCTGCTGTACTAAAATTGGAAGACGAGGTGTTATCGCTCCGCTTCATTTTCCCAGATGTGTTAGGTGAGAGATATACCATATTCATGACGAAGTTACCTTTCTTTGGAAATTTTAAACGCAATAAAACACTCAAGATAAAAATCCCAGAGTATAGAATATTGATATGAACTTTTCATCATTAATAGTTTGCAGATAATCTTTCAATATTGTGAAAAGTAATGTAAAAGAAACATAATTCTGTGAGAGTTATGAATCGATGATTGTTTTTATATTTGCGATTTTATGTTGATGTACAATTTCATTTTTAAGATCTGTATTCGGTGGAACCGTTGGACCTAATCCGATAAAAGGAGAATCGACGGGAACACAGTACTATGAAGGGATCAGAGTTCGTGCAATGCCGATGACGGTGTCTTATTCAAGCCAAACATTAGCTGCAAGTAATATGATTCATCCGATACCGGCGATCAACACAACTCCAGTAAAGGTGCTTCCCACACAACAGCGAACACTCAAGACCATAAGTCCTGCTCCCGATAGCACAGCCCTAGAAAATTCCATAACTGGTGCACAGAGAACCCCGGCCCCCGCGTCCCCCATTCTCAAAGCGCAGTTGTCTGCCCCGCCAAAACCACCCTCTACGATCCCAAATCAACCCCAGAATCCAGTCACCAAGGTTGACTCCAAAAGTCAGGTGGGTCCTAGTCCTAGCTCTCTGTATATCTCATTCGTATCCTCGGTTCTCATCTATCGTCATTTTATAGGATATAATATCACCGTATTTTGGATCAGAGAAAGCTAAAACTACAAAGAAATGATCTTACCAAAATTTAATGTTTCTCGGGGGATTTGTTTTGATGTTTATTTACATTTTATTCGCTTTTTTTCTGTACTTTTGGGTATTTTTATAGTGAACTTGGACATGAATCTTTTTACCAATTTTTTTTGTTTACCTAGTATAGATGTATCTTCATTTATTTTTCAATTTTCCTAGTTGACAGATAATTATCAATAGGCCTTAGTTATCCGAGCAAAGAATTATGTCTTTGGATATTTGTTTATATATAATATATAAAAGTATAGATAAAGTAGAATATCTCCTATGTTGTCAGTACTATGCTGAAAGGGCCAACCTGCTGGAGCACAATATTTGTTGCTTTATAAATAATTTGTGCTTCGAATACTGTGGGACTATGGGTGTTGGGTTGCTGTAAAAGTGTTCTAATGTATCATGTCTAATTTTGTATTGTCTACAAACTTCGTATGTTTCGAGAAATTTAAATTGAACAAAAAGAAAGACTAAAAGAAATTCATCAATATTATTATCTTTAACGACGAAATGGCGCATCGTAGAAAAACGCACATCAGACTGATATAAAATTACAATTTCATACTGAATAATAGTGTGAATACATTTAGAATTGTTTTTATTTTCATTTGACTAGAAAATCAAAAGATCTAAAAAAATTAATAATAATTAGGGGAATTGAGTTTAAATCAACCCAACGGTAGCTTTCGATTAAAAAATATTGGGATTTACATGTAGAATTATAGCGTAGTTTACCGTGTACCCGTAATTGCTAGAATTGTTGAGCATTGTTTGTGATTGGTGTGGATCAGGTGTCAGTGTCGCACCCCCACCTGAGTCAAGCCCTGCTGGCCAGTGGTTCTCAATCGCAACAACAGCAGCAATCTCAAGTACAAGTAACGGCGAAGGAAGATCCTCGATGCGGCGCTACTTCAAGTTCAATAATAAAAAGCCTACTGGCTACAAAGGTAACGATCAGCGGCGACTGCATGCCCAGCGCCGCTGCCAGTTGTGTGTCTGCCCCTTCTGCCTGCGTAATAAACACTACCGCTAGCATCGCATCCAGCATCAGTGCCAACCAGCTAATAACCAGCAACCAGGTATTGTTGTTGTAAAATAACAAGGAATTTAGAAATTTCGATTATCATCGACAAACAGATTCAAATCTTTTTACAATAGCCAATAATTATCATTGATGCAAATAAATCGGAGTAAAATATGTTTACGTATTCAGGCTAGAACATAGGGAACTATTTCCTTTCTTTTTTTCTTGTGAATTGGGAATATTAGTATCATATACAGGGTGTCCCATTTTAAAATACGCATTAGGATATCTCGAAAACTAGAGATGATGTTGAAAAATGTTTCAGACAAAAGTTGTTTGGTTCAGAGAAAGATATTTGATGATGCTATGAGTTATGAATTTTCATAGGGTTTTAGTAGGATTTTTATAGGATTTTTATAAGGTAACTTTTGTTTTCAAAATGGGAACCCCTATTTTTTAGCGCATATTTATGTTTTACAGAAAAAAATACATTACTTTCGCAGAAAACTTTTTTTTCTAAAAGTTCAACTTCTCATCATGGATTAATAAAGTTAATTATAACGTTACAAACCTAATAATGTAAGAACATTCTTAAAGTGATTAATGAATTTTAGAAAATGACTTAACATGATTAATCATGTCAATAAAACTAAAAAACTTTTGGCTCTAGATATTTTTTTCTTTAACCTCATATTCTTAATGGAAAAGTTTAGTTTTTTTTATTGTAAAAAAAAAAAAATCTTTCAAACAAAAAATAGATAAGAAATTAAACTTTTATAAATCAAAGTTTCCTACAAAAGTAATGTATTTTTTTCTGTGGAATATGAATCTGCATTAAAAAATAGGAGTTCCTGTTTAAACAACATACGTTACCTCATAAAAACCCCATAAAATCTTATAAAAATTCAAAACTCTTAGCATTATCAAATGTCCCCCTCGCAACCATACAACTTTTGTACAAAACATTTTTCAATAGCACCTCTAGTTTTCGAGATATCTTAATGCGTATTTTAAAATGAGACACCCTGTATAATATGTATCTTAGGATTAAAATAATAAAAATGAGTAGCCAGATAACATTTCACAATGTTTTATTTAACTTCCATCTGCATACTCTTTTTTTATTTCAGTTTCACAGTGTCCTACATATAGATATTTTGTCTTAGTTTTCCTTTACTTTTTATTTTAAAAACATTGGACACCTCCATGCTACTGAAAACGACCTCCACCAGATCCCTTTAAAAGGTTCATGTATCTACAAGTTACTCCTTCGTTTTTCTGCACTGATAGTTGAATTATTTTCATTGAGATATTGTAAGTTTTTGGAATATACATTAGAGAGGCGATATAGCATGAAATTGTGTTGTGTTTTATGTTTGCTGTGAAAGAATACATATTTGAACCGTTATTTGATTACTGAGAAATGGTAATTTGTTAAAAAAAAGAAAAAGAAAAAAAAATAATAACGAAACAAACAGAATAAAAAGATTTTCGTTTTTCGACAAATACAATTGCGTTTGATGAATCCTACTTTGAGTATTTCATTTTGTGTTCTTTATCTTTTTGTAGTTGGGCTTATTACGTAGTGTTGTGCATTATTTTGAATGTTTATTTTATTTTATTTATTTTTTTTTTTTGTGTTTTCTTTTCTTTGGTTTTTATTTTGTTTATTTATTATTTATTTTTGTTTGAGAACTGATCCGTCCACCAATCATTCCTATTCTCCCACCCATCTATAAGTAATACTTGAATACATTAACTACTCGTAGTTTAACAGAGTGATATTTATTACAAATTTAATACAGGCACTGATAATAGAGTGATTAGTACTAATCACAGCATGTATTAAAATACTTGATTTATTGGTAAGATTCTTTGAAAGAATTTAAGAGAAACAATTATATGTATAGAAGATTAAATATTAAGATATTATTCTCTCAATTATGAATCTTCAACCTTTATTTTCTTGTTTGCTATTCGAACATGCAATCGAGAAATAATTATTTCTTTCTGCAATAATGAGAGAATATTCTCAAGACTATATCCCCTTCCATATTCTTCAATGTGTATTAATTTATTATTGACACAGGTCGCTCAACGCCAGCAACAACAAAGGCTACTGCAGGCTCAATTAACAGGAGTTATTCAGCCAGCAGCACCTGCTGCTACACCAGCAGTAGCGTCGCCTAAAATCCAATCAAACACGAAACAGAAACCTGTGATTGCTGTTACACCTGCTAAGAAGTTTCAGAGGATCAATGGAGCTAAGGTCATCGTGCCCAACAATTGCGACAAGGTAAACTTCAGTGAATGTTTTAATTTCCTGAAACTGATCGACGAATCATTGTTGCTTATCATTAATTATTCAAAATAATTTTCCAGACTGAAGTAAACGACATGGAGAATGTAAACCAGATGGTAACATCTACCACAGTGATTTCGAATCCAACAGAAAACCACATATCTTCGACCGTCAAAGTTTGCCGACCGCCTCCTCTGGTTCCCCTAAGTACGGGGAATAAAACAAATCATCGAACTATCTGCACGCCTTTAGCAGAAGACTCGGATTCTACAAATAATTCGCTTGCGTCTAGCAGCGGTATTGGAGGAAGTAGAGATTGTTCGGGTGTTGGAGCTGAAGAAGAGAATTCATTGACTAGTTTTGAGGGAATCCTTCTGAATGGAGCACCAAGTAACTTGGATATTGACGCCCAAGATGACGGCTCATCGAAAGACTCTTCGAGCATAAGCTCTAAAGATAAACCGCTTCAGGGTATGATGCTGGCCGATTTATTAGAGAGAAAAGTAGACAAAGAACCGATAATGAACGGTGTCATGGGTAAAAATTCGATAAACGATAAGGGAATGGACCTTGTAGAAAATCATATTGAAAAAGTATTGAAAGAATCTCCAACCGATATAAAAATAAAGTCTGAATTAGATGAGAGCAATGTTATGCAGACCGAAGGTTCCGAAGAAACTCTAATTGAAGCTCCTAGAGGTATAAAACGATCTGCAAGTGAGCCAGACGAAATTGAGTCTAAAAAACCGAAGTATTCAAACGGCACACGGTCCCCGGATCCTGGGGTCGATTCTACAACAGCAGAATCTACAGTTTCGAGTTTAAAATCTGAAGAACAAGATGATGACAAGGACAGTGAGAAGGCAACGGTTTCTTCAACAGCAGCAAATCTTTACGCCGCTCTAGCCGCAGACTGTATTGAAGATGAAACTGATCTGGATGACCAAACGACAATGGTCAAAGAAGAACCCATAGTTAAAGGGGAACCTCAGATATTCTTAAATCAAGTTGAATCCCAACAACAATCACAGCACCAACACCAGCAACAACAAACGCAAACACAACAACAGCACCATCATCATCATCACCAACACCATCAACAACAACTAATAGTAGCTGCGCCACGACAAATAGTCGTTCAACAAACAATTCAGTCTAATAATCAGGTGATCATTCCGACTACAAACGTCAAAGGAAGACAGCCTCAACAGCCACAAGTCCTACTGCAACAAGGTGCCGGTGGTCAGCTCCAATATGTAGTTTCTAGCGGTGTACCTGGTCAAAATTATGTCCTTGCACAATCGCAGACAGCTTTAGTACAGGGCCAAGCACAGACTGTTTTGGTTGCTCAGACAACACAGCAGCAAGGAACTGGAGCTAAAACTATAATTATTTTGCAACCTCAGTCCGCGGCGCAACCTAGTTCTCAGAAAATGGTCGCGGTAACACCTCAAGGGCAACAAGTCGTCGTTACACAAGTTCCAAGACCGATTTTGCAGAGCTCAGCTCTCAGCAATATACCTCCGCCATTGGTTCCGACATCTGCAACAATTCCTCAAGCTTCCATTATTGTTAATAGCTCTGTAGCTCAAGCAAATACTAACGCAGTTACCGTCACCATTCCGGCAATGTCTCAGCAAGGATCAGTCACTACCAGTGTACCATCCAGAGTCGTTACTCCTACGCCTGCTTCGACTCCTCCACCAACCAGACCTACAACTCCACATCAGGCGGCCGCGACGCATGGATTGGCTGCTAAACAATCTTTAAAAATAACTAAGACTACTAGTTCCTCAACATCGACTGAAACCGATTCTAGACCGTCGACTAGTCAACAACTGGCTGAGACCAAGACTATTACCATTAAAATTGATCCTAATGCTTTTTTGTGCGAATGGAGAGGCTGTTTAAGGTAATTGAAGAATCTTTTAGTACGAGATTAGATTTTTGATTATTAATTTTTTTTGACTTATTGCTTTGAGAAACGTTTTTTCTTTTGGATTTTTCATTCTTTAATTTTATCTTATCTGAGTTTATTACAACAAAGATTTCTTGTTTATTTAATCAGGCAATTCAGAACGGCCCATGAAGTTTACCTTCACGTATGCGAAGCACATTGTCCAGTCGGCGGTGAAGAAATTTTATGTCTATGGGCAAGTTGCGACGGGCTTAAGAGGCGCAGATTTTCTTTGATGACTCATCTCTATGATAGACATTGTAATTCGGAGGTACGGTAACTGTGTATTAATACATTTCTTATCATCAGAAGACATAGCTTGATCCTGAAAATGACTTTTTTTTTTTGTTTTAACTCATTGCTAAATACGTTTATGGTTGTTTAAACAGACCATGGCACAAAGAAGAAAACAGTTGACCGTTACTGGTAAAACTGAAATTTCAACATCAACACCTGCTACACCACATCATCCTGGCTATGCGCCCAACGCCGCATTTCATGCGATAAAAAGGCACGCATTGGAATTTGTCAATCCTAAGGAGTTGATGGTAAGTTAATCACTCATTCAGATTTAATTATAGATAAGCTTAGATTAAGAATGAGAAATTTAAGGCACGTAATCCGTAAGGGACAATGTGTCTTATTTTACTAAGATTTAAGGTGACGTTAAGTTGAGTTTATACAAATTTGGAATCTTATGATGAAATGATTGAATATACATTTCCACATCGAAATTGAATGAATATCCTTTCGCAATAACGCATTCCTGCGATATCCCAAACATCTTTTAATCTGTACAATCTTTTACTGCGTCTTTACTGTGAACCTAACTAATTTTCTTATTCCAATTGGCAAAGCAGCAGAGGCCGTCCAAGCCCGCTGCAGCCACTTCGAGCACTTCTTCTCCCAGACCAGGGCAAAATCCTCCACCGGAACAGGTAAACACGAGTTCAGAATCAGAACGGAGCCATGCCACAGCCACGGCCCTTGTGTGCTGCGACAAACGACTCTTCCGCTTGCCACCTTTGATTTTTCGCACCATTATTATTTTTTTTTTATTTTCCTCTTAATTATTACTACCACTCTAAAAAAAAAAAAGAACACAACAAAAAATACCCTGGCATGGTTTTCATTTTATTTTCATTCTCTTTTTCATTTTTATCTTTTCATTTTGTAGATAGAATTTATGTAGCATTTTTTATTTTAATACATATAAATGTTCCAAACTTGTAAAGCTATTTGAAACGCTATAAGTAAGATGAAAACAGTTACAACTAGATGTTTTTTTTTTTTTTTTACTTATGGTCAGTAAATCGTTAGCAATTCGTTATTGTCTTACCTTTGGCGTGATCAAATTTGTGTTTTAGAATAGTTTAGAAAGGCAAAGTTTTAGAAATCTAATGAAAAGCGTGCAATTTTTTTTTTCCTCAAATATTTCTCTTTAATCTTTTATGTTCTTTGAAAAATGTTTGTGTGACTCGAAGAAAGTAAATTACAAAAGCAGAAAATCCTCGTGATTACTTTTCGTGATACTTTTGAGTAAATTTTCTACTCATCATTTAGCATGTCTCGTGTAACTAATTTAACACTACATAATTCTTTGACTGTATTAAGTTATGAATTTCAAATAATAATAAGCACGTAATAAACGTTTTGTAACTTATTATTGATTTAGACAATTTCAAACACATCTTGCTTACAAAGCATTGAAATTTTGCTATAAATATTATGTTTGTAAATACCCATGGCTTACAACATCCATCCTTGATGTATAATTCTATTTACAGTCGATTATTTGAACAATTTATGTTCAAAATGATAAGAAATTGGAAAAAAAAAAAAAAAACAGGTCTTCATTCTATCTTTAATATTAGCCATTCCCTTCGTTACAGGATGACAATGAAGGCCCAGTGACCAAAAGTATTCGCCTGACGGCAGCTCTGATTCTCAGAAACCTAGTCATTTACTCCGCACATGGAAGAAGGTAAAGGAAAACAAACAAAAAAAAATCGTGGATTTTAATTGCAGATTCGTTTAAAACATCCAACAATTGATAAATTGTTAAGATAACAAATTATATATGTTATTGTAATTGTTATATTGACTTTCAGGCATCTCAGGGCGTACGAACCTCATCTAGCAGGAGTTGCATTAAGCAACGTTGAATCATCGAGAACAATAGCACAGGTTTTGTACGACATGAATGACCAGAGTAGCAGCAGTCACAGGTGACCTTTTGAACCAGGCCTCTAAAGTTTTGAGAGTCATGAGCGGGATTGAATTGTAAAAACAAACAAATAAAAACAGATAAAGAATCCAGAGAAAGTCTGGTGTATGGTAGAGTAAAAAAAAAAAATAAGAGATAAGAAAAAAAAAGGTGCGACAAAAAAAAGTGGACGAAGTAAAACGAGTAAAAAAAATTTGTGACTAAAGTAAAAAAGAACGCAGTCGTTGTAGAAAAGCAAAGTATAAAGAAAGTGGACTTATGTGCAAATCTGAACAAATAATAGATAACACGGCGATGTTTTGCGTATAGAAAGAGGCCTATAAACTTATTTAGGCAAAAATCATTGCCGATTTAGAAAACAAAAAAAAAAATTTAGAAAGATATAAGAAAAAGAGAAAAAATGAAAAACAAAATCGCAAAAAACAGAAAAAAAGCAAAAACAAAAACAAAAATAAAAAAAAAAAAACATAAAATAACATGTAAACATAAAAACTGAAACTAGTGACGTGAAACGAAGACAGCAGTTATAAGGTGATCCAGAACAGTGATAACGAACAAGATAATATTTCAGATTTAATATTAATATTTATTTTCTCAACAAACGGAAAAAATGTTTTTAGTAAACGTGTACAAAAAAAAAAACAAAAAAAAAAAACAAAAAAAAAATAATGAACGAAAGAAAGAAAAAAAAAGTACGAATAAAAAATGGCGAAAAAAATACTTTATGGACGTTATAGTTAATTGTAATCATTATTATCATCATCGTACGAAATATGGTTTTTTTTTTCTTTTTTTTTTTTTTAATTTTCTTCATAAGTCGTCGTCGTCGTCGTCGTCAAGAATTTAGAATGTAAAGAACTTTTTATTCAATGTATTTGTTAGGAATTTATTATTTTTTTGCTTAAGATTGCATATTGCAATTATATGGCTATATTATTGTCTCTCTTGTTTTATTATTGATTAATCTTATACTGAAAGTTATTAAGGCAAAAAATAAAAAAACACGAAGCGTAAGTGTGAGTTCGTCGTTAGAACAAAATATTTCAATTAAGCCACAAAAGAAAACACACATACACACGCACACACATACATACACACATACACACACACTAATTACTACTTCTCTTCTATGCAACAAAAGCTTTATTACATTAAATGTTATCGATAACATTCACAGTGTCCAAAAAAAATACTTATTCATTTTAATTACTATTATTGTTACTACATTCATGGCAGCTCTGTGGTAAACATACTGACATATATTATTTACAAACTCACAACTAAATATGTCTATTGCCTAAGGAATATGGATTTATTGAACGTAAAATTATGAAATTTCATCATCGTCGAGCAATGGTTTCTATTATATTTACTAATAGGTATATATAAGTGAGGTGTAATTTTTATTTTACATACATAATCGCAGTCTTTGGGTCTGACATACATTGACAAATACCTATATGAAAGACATAATTCTGGTATAATTTGATAAAATTAACTAAAATTTAATTCAAAATCAATTTTTTTTTTTATACAATTTTTTGTTTACTTCAATTTTTATTGCTTGTTATTTTTCAGAGAAATTGAATAATTCGTTTATTACCAACGTATAATTTATTACTATACTTATTGGTTTACATTTGATGATAGAAAATTTTTACCAACGAGAAGCTTGATGATAAAATGAAATGGTTAAATGGAAAGGGATATTTTATGTATACATGTGAGAAAGAAGTATTTGAATTCATTAGTTTGACTATTATTAAAGATTTTTCGTAATTTATAATAAACAAAGTTTGTATAATATTCTTAAATTATTATTTTTTATCGAAACTGTCAATTTTAGCATATTAAATTTGTGAATGCGAACAATCTTCTTTTGAATTTGATGATTTTCTTATCTGTAACAAGTCTTATAATGTTAGTTAGTGATTCAATGTCCAAGCTACAAAATTTCTAATTAATTCCCTTTAGCTTGTATTGCATTTAAATAATTTATTTAATAACAACAAGCTCTCGTTGACAGCAAAGAAAAAGAAAAAAAGAAAAAAAAACACTGAACTAACTGCGCGAATAAGATTAAAATGAAAGAAAGAAAAATACTATATACATATACATACTTGTAAATATTGTCTGTATTTCACTAACGACGTTACACGACAGCCGATGTGTAAATTTTGTCTGGAAATTGTAAGTTCCAACGTCTTAAGAAAACTGAAGTAAAATTTTTCTGTATTATAGTATATATGACAAGACGTAGAAGTTGCAAGGAAAAAAAATGAATAATAATATTAATAATAAATAAAAAAAAAATAAGATTTTGTAATTATTTAAATGGAACGAAGTTAAAAAGGCTGGGTCAGTATTAAAAAACAGCCGATTAAGAATACCTAAGTACATAAAAAAAAAATGAAAAAAAAAACAAGTATAATAGTGGACCCTGTGCAAGCCTCGATCTTGTATTTTATAAATATATACGAATCAAGTTTATTAGCTGAACGTTTAGGAGGGTGAAAATCTTGCAAGAGGCTTTTTATTTTTATTATTTGTAATTACCTAGTTTAAATGTTTCAACGTTTGGTACGATCATGAGAAGATAAATAAAGAACTGTGTAAAGGAATGAAAAAAACGGCGATGTAATAAATGAATTAAACAATTAAATACCAATGCGAATAACTAATTTAAGTATTATATATATATATATATCTATATATACACACGAAGAATATTAATTCAACGAATTACTATCATTCCAGAATACTTATTCCTTTATACATACATAAATCACATATACCTACTTGAATCGTATTCATCCTATTTCTCAGAAACACAAGATAGATTTTATAAATATCAATTTAACATACTAATTAGTAACTATACTCCATCTATTTTCAATTTTAAAGCCTTGAAGAAAAATCAAGCAAATCAACTACACATTTAATCAAAGAAAACAAAGAAACCACTAAAGGTAAAAGCAGTGTACATACATACAATGTTCCTCAGTTTCTCTAAAGCGTAAAAAATAAATATTACAATTAAATATTGTTTGAAATGAATATAAATGACAAAACTCTTTGATCAAAACAACGAAGTTATAATTGCTAAGATCTTCCTTCACTCTTATCATAGTTTGCAAAGATAGTTTTATTTCTAATGAAATTACTTATAAAATAATTCATTCTATCACTAATAATCATCGAGTTTTCCTTTTATTTCAGGGTGCTACTAGTAAACATACATACGTATGCCGAAAATAAAAAACAAAAAATAGAAAAAAAGACGAAAAGTTTCTCTTCATTTGAAGTAAAGTCTCTTAGACTTAAAACGTTTTCCATTCAAAATTTTTTTTTCCTCTTTGCAGTCTAGTACAAATGAAGATTCTTCTCGATTGGGAACTGAATTACAAGAAAGGTAATAAGTGAGTAACAACAATTGTATTTATCAGATGACATGTTGATATTTTCCAAGTTTTACCAGTTTACAATCAGCTATAATGCATAGTCTATGAATAATTATTGTTGACTCTTTAGTCTCCTCCATTGTCTAATGGTGTTCAGATTGATTATTTTTTACATCAGGATATTGCTTGTTGTACCATTCTATGTATTCTTTTTTACGCTGTTCTCTACGAGCAAAATAATGCGGGTACATTGCTTTTTCATCCGGATGCCAATAGTCTACTATCCAATCCGGAGGTATAACTTCTCTTTCGTATGCTACTCCTCCTGGAGAATTTGGAAATTTTCTTGGCTGAGGATGCTGATTGAGGAATAATTCTTCCTCACCAGCTATCACCAGCTGTTTTGCTACTCTCAAGTCCTTTATTCCTCTATTTTTTTCAAAACGTTGCCTCATCAAAACTGCATTATATCTACAAAAACAATATCGGGTAGATAATTTTATTGTTCTATTTCACATTATCACTTCACAGGGGGGGGGGGGGGGGGGGAGTAACAATTAACCTCATTTAAAAGTGGGGTTATGAATCGATGGATGAAATATGAATTTAGTTTTATTACGAGTGCAGTTGATTTGAACCTTCTGCAAAATAATTGTTGGAAGTATAAAAGTTTAATGGTGAATGTCAGTGAGTAATAAAAATTTGATAAATATATTCACCGGTAAACATCTTTGAACCATATGTAACTCTCCAAAGTACGGAGGGCTTTTTTGTACAAACTGCAAACACGACGAGTGTGAGAAACTAAATTTAATGGCACTTGAACTGCCATCGTTTAACTTTCTTCTTTAATAAAACAATTTTACTTGTCTATTATGGTGTTATGTAAAATGCTGATTTTTCGTCTGCTGTAACCATAAACTTGACCATTCTCATGACTACAAACTATACTCCGAATTTTATACTACGTATTTCTTTCATCTCTTTCTGACAGTGTGTTGGATATCGGGCCGTCGGTAACTTGAATCGACGAGTTTTTATAAAATATCAATCAATATCTCGTTTTCAGACTGATATATTCGTGGATTAAAAAACTGCTTGAAACAATATTTGAAAATATAGAGAGCTGTTGTTCTTATCCGATGATGCCTTTGATTATGATGATGCAAATTCCGGATTATATTTTCGTGTCTATTTATATAGTCGATGCTTCCGGTAGGCGACAGAAGCATAAGGAAACCACCGCGATGGCGACTGTAGTTTAACCTGACTGTTGTCGTTTCCATTCGTTGCTTGTTGTTGTCGTTGACGAGCCCTCAATTCTAGCGACTGGCGATTTTCGCAGTTTTCGAAGGTATTTCAAATTTATACACCGACAATATTTTGCCCCACTTTTATTATCGCCGATAATTAAAATATAACAAAGCCTTAAAAATTTGCGGTTTCATATACTCGAAATTTATTCATTTCATTAAACTTTCAATGGCTCGATTTTATAGATCAGATAAGAAAAAAAATATATATATAAAAAATAGCAAGAACTGTGTTTTAAATTTGTGAAAAGAATAATCATCTTAACACTTACGAGGATCATTTTCAATTATTGAATTTTAATCCTAAAAAGAAAAATATCCTTTCATATTTAACGTTTTTGATTTTTTTTTAGTTAAAAAAAAAATTAATTTAAATCATGCAATTATAATTTTCGCATTCTTTCAGACTCTATTTCAAACGTAAGGCAGTTTAAAGTAAATCTAAAATATAACATTCAGATGTTGACTATGCCTTCGATGCCTCCAGACGCCCACAAAATTTCACTGAAAATAATTGAGGCTATACAACAGCATCCAGTTTTATACATTTCCGAAGTTAAAGGTGGAGCAATTAAGTTACAAGAATTTCGACAAAAAGTATGGAAACGGATATCTCTGGAGCTAGGCTTGGATCGTAAGATTAAACAACAAATTTTAACTGTTTTTACCATACAAAAGAAAAAAAAAGGAAACAAAAAGATGAATTCATTCTCAATAAAAGAACAAACTTTAACAGCCAATATTCAAATTTCAGCCGGATGGGTAAGACTGCGTTGGAAAAATTTGCGAGACACTTACTGTCGCATATTAAAATATAAAAACAAAACTGACAAAGGTGTGAGACGCAAGAAATGGATATTTGAAGATCATTTGAGTTTCCTCAAGTTTCCGTAAGATAATATGTCTTTTTATTCAGCTGATTTTGTCTAGGAAATAATTTCCTTACGTGATTTTATTAAAATATTGATGAAATTATTAAAATATATCTTTATTCTGATAGTTCTTTTTTCTCCAATTTTTACACAGCTACGAATCTGACTATCAGCCGCAATGTGTTGAACTTTCCGATGAATACATCCAGGATATTAATTCTGGTGATGTTAGTTCAGAGGGTCTTTTGGAGCAGTTAGAAGACAGGAACGACGATGATTTTACAGAGTATTTAGAAGTCCTTGAAGAAACAGCTGCAGATCCTGTATTAGATGATATTGTTGATCATAAGATAGAAATTCTTGAAGATAATGAGGATATGCAACAGATTGAGAATAACAATGAAATGCAGCAGGTTATCATCGCTAGTCCGATACAACAAATAGAATCTAAATTTAGAAAGATAAGACCTAAAAGAGCCAAGTATGAACATCAAACTGCGATAGAAGTACCTGCTAGTTACAGTATTTTAAAAACTACCAATTCAAATCCTGGGAATTTAATTGTACCAACAACTAGCACGAACGGCGCTGCAACAAACCCAATTTTTTTGAGAAATGCGACCGTTTTACCTCCGCCTGTTAGTCCTGCAAAAAATTTAAATGAGGTGAAATTGACAGAGGCTAATATTGATCAAGTTTATTTGGCACCGGAGGGTAAAAGCGGAATAGAACTTTTCTTTGATAGTATGGCGCAGACGGTGAAAAGATTACCCCCTAAAGCTCAGGCGGATATTAAAATGGATATTTGTAAACTTGTTACAGAAGCTGAAGTCAAGTACTCTAAACAAACTGCAACGCAAAATACACAGCAGTTCATAGCACCTCCCGGAATGATTCCTAAATTAGTGCTCATACCTTGCAGTATGATAGATAATGCGAATAATAATAAAGGATAAGATTTAAAGACAAGTGACGAATTTTAAGTTGTCCTCATGACGGGATATGGAGAGTTAAAAATCGTGCTTTTTGTAAATGATATTAAAAACAACGTCTAGATGAACGTTGGAAAGTTCGGGGAAATTACGCCCGGGAGATTTAGGTGAAAGCAGCAAAGTTTTATGCGAATTATTAATCTTAAAAAAAAAATTTCAATACAAAATCATCTTTTAAAATCTATATTTTGTATATTTTAAACTCTATTAGCTTTATGTAAAATATCACTAATCCCGAAACTTATATTCAAATACAGGTGCTATTGAGCCTGGATATTTTGTTCAATGTGTATAACATAGTCTCTTTAAGTCGTATTTTAATTTCATGTGGTATAAAATTTTATAAATCATAGGTATAACGTATCAATAAAATAAAATTGTTACCAAATTATGCTACACACTGATAACTGCAATTAGTTTTTCAGTTAAGGATACGAAATTTCATACTGATACTATGCTATTGGTTTAAAGGCTGATTTATTTGTCGTAAAATCAAGTTTTTGGAAGAAATTACATTCACAGTAGATACACGATATTGTTCCATCAAGTTATCCAATGTCATAGATGAAAGCCATAGTTTGGTTGCTTAGCAAAAAATCTATTTACAATTTAATAAAATTACAGATGATTCATTGATTAACAAAATCATTAGCTATTTTCAATTTTTCCATTTTATCGCTAGTCGTTTCTAAGTGCGATTTAGTCATCTCCATAACGTATTTAACAATATTTTCTTCACACATTTGCAGGATATCTTGCAACTGGTTTCCCTCATAGATATCCAAAATTTGAAACCAATATTTTTCCAAATAAGTTGAAAGCTCTCTTTCATTGTTATTACTATTGCTTTCTAAATCGGTCGATTTACTCCCTGTAAAAAGTTCTAAAAACCATAAATTATTTGTTTTTCATAAAATCTTATTCCGTAAATTCATCTATAACATTCTAGCATACTAACTCACCTGACTTCAAATGAAACATGATAGTTACTACTATAAATACAATCTCAGGTCCAACTGGTAATGTATTTTGTTGAAATGTCAGAATCAATTTTACACACTCGTGAATACAAATAGCCGACCGCTCCTCCAAAGGTATCAAATTATGAGAATATACATAGGGCTGTAATATCCTCAACAATGTATCGAGGATATTAGTCAAATTTTTATCATTCTGATTATCACCAAACATTGATTCATTGCCCTCTATTAAATTAGTTAAGATCGTTAGCCAATTTTCAATTACTTTGAGCTCTGTTCGTGTGTGATTTCCATCTTGCTTAGGTATTATTTGTGTAAAAGATTCTAACAAAGCTGGAAGGAGATCTTCGACGTTAAAAAGTGATTCGAGGAATTTTTCATTCGGCAATTTCGTCATTGATATAGACTGTACTAAGTCTATAGCCGCTATCAATAAATCATCTGAAATATCAGACAATTAGATAATGAATTTAGGTATCGTAGATCATTCTATGGATGATATTAATTCACCATTGGTAGAGCTGTTCAGTATAAAAATTAATGAATTTCCAAAGATTGAGCAATTCTTTAAATTCTCAAGCCATAATGAATTGGAATTTTCTGTAGTGTGTAGCTGAATGTCCCATACAGCAACCCGCAATAGTCTTAAGAGCTGAATCAATGTCTCAGTATCATCTACAGCCAGCAAATTAAAAAGTAGAGAAACAAGCTCCTGCCTTTCTCCTAATGATTGAATAACACTTTGCTGGCAGCACATATTTCCAAGAATTCCAACAAGGATTTCCTGCAATCAAAAAAAAAAAAATAAAATAAACAAGATTAATACAGAATTTTCGCAAGTAGTTTATCCTGAGATAATTACAGTAGCAAAAGTAAGCACACCGTCATTCTTGGTGAGTCGCTAACTTTTAAAGAAACTTCAGCAATTTTTAAAAAATTATTTTCATCCATGAATAGCGTTACGTCTTTTTCTGTAGTCATGTCCCATAAGAGACAGAGTTCACTTTCCAAAGATTCAGACCATCCCTTTTCATAAACCTGGAAATAATAGTTTTTTTTTTTTTTTTTTTTGTAGATCTGAAATTAATTTACTAATCAAGCTTCTGAACAGTTTATTTTACTTTTCTTCTTTTCTGTTTGAATTTTGTCTATTTAAACTTTGAAGTCTAATTTTTTTAAAGAAGTTGTAATATGTTGTTTCTACATTTGACAGTGATATCAGGGCATTGATTATCCACTTGGCGCTGTACATAGTGTCTCCGATAGTATCTCCTTTCATAGTTTCCATTTCAGATTCATTAACATCTCTGGCATCCATCTGAATAGAAGTTGGATTAAGAGAATTGTTTTCTTCTTTATCATTATCTTCCATTTCTTCACCGTTTATCATTCTCTCGTCTGAGTTCATAAAAATGAAGAAAATTATGAAAATGAGGATAAAAAGCGCTAAAGACTTCAAGGGGAGTTTTTAATGACGTAAATTCACTCAGGAAATACTTGCGGGATTGTTTCCGCAATTGATAAAAAATTGAATTAGGTATATGAAGAATACTAATAATAAAATAGTAACATTTCGTACTCTAACCTATTGCAAGAAGTTGCATAAATGTTTTCGTGAATATTCAACGATCAGTTTCCCCTGATTCAGTTTAATTTCACGATTCAAATTTCGCCTGACACTATGGGATGGTGTAAAGAAAGTTTTAACGTAATAATGCTCAGTTTTTAATAACAAATAAGGTGTTTGTCAATCACAGCTTATATCAACTGTCAACAAGCTAGTCACATGTTGATGACCAGGCTGTTCCCTCTTGTGAGCATATGCCATACCTAAAGCCCAAAATAAAGATGAAAAGGTATGAAATTGAATTAAAGTATTCAGAATTTTGTGTAACATTCTTTTATTAAATTGGTATAAAAAAATCATTATCACAAGTTTTGACAAGTATTGCATTGGACAGTGCAATACTTTTTGACATAGAAGATTAAACATGGTCTATCAAAAATATACTTATATGTATACATATGTTCATTCATAGATACTTGCGACCTGAAAGAAACCTGAATGATTATTTGAACGTTATGAAATAGTATTTCATTCAATACTATCATAATATTCAAATTAAGATATTCTAGGTATTAGGTGAGACCTAGATATCATAGAATACCAAATATTACGTTAAAAAAATATATATTACAGTGTAACAGAAATGGAATATAATAACATAATGAATGAATCTTCTTATTAACTACAATCTGTTACTAAACATAACTGACTTTTTTTTTTTGTTTCGGTTCCCTCAATACTCACTTATCTTGATATATTATTATGTTAATTTTATTTTTTTGGATATAAAATACTAAAAATGAAAAACAATTGATCATTCTTGTACATAATAATTAGAAAATTATTGTACAGGATTTCTTTACCGTTAGAATCGCTCAAGATTCAATATTGTAAGGATATTAATACAATTTACAACACACTATGATATTTTCTGAAAGACGTGCTCCCATGACTGGCCAAAAATTTAATGCAATCTATGTTGAGCATTATTGACATGGTCTAGAAGCAGTAAGATTCAAACTGCGCCTATCACATAAACGGTGCAAAATGTTCATTAGCAAAAAGCTCTACGCTAAGATGTCTTTCTACGCTTAATTTAACGTTGACAAACGTTAATCGTGTGTCATGATTAGCAATAAATATCTATTAAATAATGAAATACAATACTTCGATATCAAACTATTAAAAACATAAAATATTCTACTTTTCTATACTAAACTGAGGAAAACTCTTATTAGAACAAAAATGTTTCTCTACTATCCCAAATATAATCTATTTTTTTTTTTTTTTTTTATAATAATTTATACCTTAACTCTCTTCGAGCTAATGATTATTTATGATGATTTGTAATGAACGATTCATTATGAATACCGACATCGGGTTTTTTGCAATAATTTCAAGCAGTTAATCAGTTAAATGAATAAAATGAGATATATATTTAAACGGAAGAAGAGAAAAATACTTCTGTTCAAAATTACTAGGAACATATATTTAAAAAAAAAGATTAAAAAAAATGTTAATTCAAATAAAACATATCTCTCGCTAATTAAAATTATACTGATTGAATAAAAAAAAAAATTATATTAAATTTCACGTGAATACTTTAGATCAAACGACATAGAAATTGATATTATCACAACCATAGCAATTTCACTATTTTGACTATAATTCCCCGAAAACATATTTCAAATTCTTTTAGGTAAATTAAATGTAAGATAAAATCATTTTATTTAATTCTGATGCTAAACTGTTTACTTTCAATTCGAATTTATCAAAAATTGGGCTAAGCGTATTTGACTCCTTATTCGAAAAGTTGTACACCCAAAAGTAGAACAGTATACAACAATCGATACTGAGAACTTCAGCGCCTGAAATTCTCAATGATCTAGATTGTTCAGTGCGCGAAAACGTTATAGGTTCGAATGTAAACTTTTCGATAAATTGGCTATTATTAATATTATATAGCATTCGGAAACACAAAATATCGCAAGGTTTAATTTTAATCGGAATCGCGATCATAAAACATAATGTCAGTGAGCAATCTGCCGAAGTGATCATTTAGGGAGCCCAATACTATATCCTTGTGCAGAGTCTGCCTGACTCTAGCGATAGCGCTGTCTGAATCTGTTGCCAAACTACTATTTGAAGTGCTTGCTGTGTCTGAATCTGAAAAAGAAAGCAATTGAGGTGAAGGAATGTATTCGTTTCAAGCTGTTAGATTTTCAGTATAAATCTTGCTTACCAAATTCGAACTGAGGTATAGGGGTGAGGTCTTTGTCGATTTTTTTTGGCATTCGTGCTCTTCTCTTTGGTACAAGATTTTCTGATATTATACAATTCTCGAAGTTGACAGCAGTAGAATCTTGTAATACAGGGAATTTGAAATTATTTGCAGCAACTTGTTTAGGCACATACTTCTTTGCAAGTAATTTTCTTTTCTCTTGCCTAGTTAGCTTTCGCGATACACTTGTCCCAATGTATGCTTCATTTGCAGAGCAATAGGACATCAATGTTTTCCAACAGTCATCAAACTCAAGAATAGTTGGATTGCCTATTGTGATCAGCAGGGATTTTGCACGAGTTACAGCAACGTTAAATCTCTACAGACAAAAAATAAAAAAAGAATTATTTTATTGAAAGAAGGAATTGAAAATTTAAATAAATTTATGAAAATCAAATCTCCGGGTCTCTCAAGTCAGGAAAAAAGAATGACTTACCTTGGGATTTGACAAGAAACCAATATGTTCTTTTCCGTTATGTTTATAAATGACTGATCTTACAGTAGACATAATAATTACATCCCTTTCTTGACCTTGAAATATTTCTACTGTTCCCACGGACACATCGTCCCATTTCCTTCTTTCTAATTCCTGGTGAATTTTAATTCTCTGAAGTTTGTATGGTGTGATAACACCGATATCTTTTTGCTTCAGTTTGCGACCTCCGAGTTTGGCACCAATCAGACTTTGAAGGTATCGCATTATTATCACAATCTCGTCTATGTTGCACACGCTATAAATTTGGTAACAGAAATTTTAAGAAAATACATAAATTTAAAGAACTTATTTGAGGTTCTGCAACTGTATTATTCAACGTACCTTGGTGAGTTAGACTCTCTACTTTCTTGTCCTGATACCGCATGGAAAATTAGGGGAAAAGATTTATTTGGTAAAATTGAATAATCCGCTGCCCTGTTAATATCCTCGTCTCTTCCACATGCTATCAGCTCCCCATCGTAGAAAAGGTTGTTAGGTACGTGGAGTATGAAGTTATTGCTTCTAAAGTTTCTTATAAGTTTTGTTATGTAAGTTGCATTGTACTTTCCAGTTTTATCCTTCTGATAGGGTGAACACTTTGCCATCAATCTCTCTAGCATGGATTTTGCTAATGTAAAAAGAAATAAAACAAAACAATGATACATTCCGAGTATTGTTTCCAAAATTATATGTATACTATAATTATTTATATCACCAGAAAACGTGAGTTACCATTAGACCACAGTCCCAAAATAACTAAGACTGGCATTAAGATAAGGACTAATAACTTGTGAAAAGTTAATTATGAAAATAATTCACGAATCTGCTATTTTGTGGAAAGAAAACATATTTAATATGTAAATTTACCTAACGTATTAACGTTTTTTATAGCAATGCTTGGCCCTAATTGCATTGGGTCACCGGCAATGACTAGTTGCCCTTGAAGCCGTCCTTTGTGAGATGAATCCGCGCTACTCATGAGGCCTAACGGGATTAGGGTTTCGGGTTCTGTTGCTTGACCTGCCTCATCTATGAATACATAGGAGAAATGGTTTGGCCTCAAATTCAATGACAGCAATCTGTAAATTCATTAATAGATTATCAATTTTTGAATATACAAATTGAATATTCTGTATGTACATCCTATATTTAAGAGTTTAATTTCATCTTGCCAACTTCTACATTAAGAAAATCGTTATTTCTATCCATATCAATAATCTAATAATTTATTTTTACCTTGCGCAGGACATGAGAGTAACCACAACAATGCGCCTCAACATGATGAGTTCCTTGGGCAAGAAGATTATTTCCCCATCAACAAAGTTTGAGCACGGTTGGATATCTTGGTCGATGTCATCCCTGTAATTGTTAGTTTACAAAATCTGTTAGTTTTAATCATTCAAGGTCAATTTTGTTAGATGGAAAAGAAAAGAACTTGCCAATTTCGAGATGGCCCATACATGCGATGAATGTCTTGTTCAGGAATGTTCTTTAACAACCTCTTAACAATTTCATCCGCAGCTGCATTGGACGGTGTGCAAATCAAGATGTGATTCGATGGATTGATTCTCCATATCTGTTGAAATTCAAACATACAATATGAATAAATCACTTTGAGGAGACATTGAAGCCATGAGGCATATAGTGGAAAAATATTACATCTTATTTATGTTTTGATGGAAATATCACACCCAAGATGTGTTTATATAAAAGTTTTACTTGAGAGATAGCTTCAACAAGGGTAGCTGTTTTTCCTGTTCCAGGAGGACCGAATAAAATGTAAGGAGCTGGATGGGCAGTTCTAGCTACGATATTCGAAATTGCCTGTTGCTGTTCCATATTACTCCCAATATTTTTATTAAACCAACAGAGTTCTCTGGAAATAAAAATTTTCTATATGAGACCGATGATAGGTAAAAACTTTGAAAACAAGCAAACAAAAATTTTTTTATCACAAATCTCCAAATTTTACCATTTTTCACAAATCAAACTTACTTGGATGGTTTATTATAACAGGTCCTAATTTCAGGAAACACAGCAGGTACTAACTGATTTATGTGTATTAAATCAAGGGCAAAATGACAGCATTGTAGAGTTCTCCTTGGCAGTAAAAATTTGACATTATAAAGATGATCTTCGTTATACTTTTTGGCAAATCTATAAAATGATTAAAAATTAATTTTTTAATGATTTCCAAACCAATTTCAATATAAGATCAACTTGATACCACAGTCAATATTTAATCTTCCAAAATCCCTGTAACAATACTTACTTAACTGTTGATACTACTTTAACGTATTTCTCACCGATGAAACAGATAAACGTAGTGCATACATTTTTAAGCGACTTATCAACATCACCATCACCATCACTTCTTCTTAACTGTACTTCGTCGTACAGTTGCAGTGAAGGCCTTTCTTCGCTAAGACCTGGTACATAGACTAAAAACTCTTTACCATTCCCAGATTGTTGAATTTTTTGATTTATTAAATCATACATTTGCATTTCTAACTCTCTCTCATATTCTTCCATATACAATAGCATTCTTAAATGCGTTACGTAAGAAATGGCTTCGATCTCTTCGTGGCTTAACACATATCGTAACGCAGATAAATATGCTTTTTGTTTATCATTCATTTCTGGAAACTCTTCCATGTGCGTTTCAAACACCTTACGCAAGTCTCTTGGTATCATGTATGGATCTAGTCTCAATTCTGGAGCCATACCAATCACTACCTTTCCGCTGCAAGTCATTTACAAATATGTAGATATTAGACAATATCATTTTTGTGACTTATTTGATGTTTAACGTTGGAAAGAAATTATAATCATTTATATAAAATGAGAGAAGAAATAAATTAATAAATAAAAGTAATGTTTCAATGTGAGAATTTTTCTACTTACGATTTTGTCACAGTTTTTCGACCCACCATTTTGACCCAACTTGACTTCTTGTTTTTCTCGAATGATTTTTAAATTATTCTTCACTTTTTTAGAATGTTGATTTTTTGATAATTTCCAATTTAAATATTAGCGGTTGTCATAATACAGCGACCACCTGGTGTGTAACATAAAAATAAAAAGTAATAGTGCCTTCGGGTTTTAGGTTAGAGGATGAAGAAGTTAGACCTTGAAAAATAGAAAGTAAGGTCTTATGAATGATAATGATAAAATGTCATTAAAGATGATACATAAGATCTAATCAGACAAGAAAAATAGATGCAGAATCGAAGGGGTGCGTAGGTTAAATTCCGCGAAATGTTAAAATGAATGAGAATCGAAATGCCAAACCAGGCTGATAATTTAGCCTTAGAACTTTCTTAGAATACACCATACTTTATTGAGCAGTAAATTAGCGAGTTGTTTATCAAAGAATTGTTACAATGAAAATGTTGATTTAACTATTTAAAATTAGTTCGAATAAAATGAAATCTTATTTCGTAACTGACGTTTGACTTTGTGCTAAAGTAGTAAATAGTAAACTCACAAAGATCAGCTTTTTCCAAATAGTAAGCGATATGGAAGTATTCGGTTACGTACTGACACATTGATATCAACTTACAGTATATCTTTATTTAAAAATTTCATGAAAAGTCAAAAAGTTATAAATGATATAAGTGAAGGAATCCCAAATATCCCAACCACTGAAATAGGTAGGTTCCGTTGAGCTGCCTTTCTTTCACGCTACCCCCAAGTCCGGAAGCTGCGGAATTTGTCCACAACTTTGCTAAAAATTACGGATGCTCGGTCGTGCCAAGCATAGACATGTCAGTCGATTGTATATCAGCTTGAGTGCGTTGGGAACACGAAGTATGCAGTAACCTTACCCGGCTTCCGTAGGATTCCATAACATACAGCTTAGACATACAGTAACATAACAAATACGTAATGACAAAGGGGCTTTATTGAACGATATTATAACTAACTGGAAATTTATTAAGAACCAAGTCTTTAAATAGTTTAATCCATCAACCAGACAATAGTTGTCATTAAAATAACCTTCTTTTTAACTTAACCTATAATTTTTAGGTTAAAATTGTCTCAATAATAGCGCCGCGGTAAAAAAATATGAATGTATTTTTTTCCCGTAACGGAAGGGTCGTTCTTACCCTGCCGAGAATTTTTTCCAAAAGATTTTTGGCCTCAAACGCGAAAGAAAAAGACGATCTTGATATCAAGGAGCTGGAAGAACAGCCTTTTGTATTAGAAAATGACATGGGTATATCGGATAAAGAAATTGAGCAAAAAAGAAACAAATCAAGGCTGCGTTTGGGAGATAGAAATGTTTTGTTTAACATCGTACCACGCAATGAAGTAATTCATAGATTTCAACAAACAGTTAGATACAAACGAAGAATGTTCGGAAGGTATGGAATGGAGGCTAGCGACGCTCCCATTGGAATATCTTGGCCTACCAAAGAAGAGGTCGAAGACACTAAAGAATATGAATCTGTTTTATACCCGGAAACGATTCAACAAATGTGGGATAAACTTGCTGAAAAGAAAATTGCAGATGCCGAAGCTATACGAGCTAGGTAATTTATTGAAAAGTCTAATTTTAAAATACAGCATGTTAATGATTTTTTCCTTTTTTATTCTGTTTAACAGGGACGAACTTATAGCAAAAAATTTCGCCAAACTGGACAAATGGACTGCAGAATTGAACTCTAAGTTAGCTAAGAAAGAGGCTGAAGCTAAGGAGGCCAGAGAACGAAAGGAACGGTTGATGGAGGAAGTAAGACGTCACTTTGGTTTTAAGATTAATCCTAAAGATGAAAGATTTAAAGAGATGTTGGCTCAGAAAGATAAGGCAGACAAGAAGCTTAGAAAACAGGCGAAAAAACAAGCCAGAGATCAGCAAATGATGGCTATGCTTGCAGAGAAGTCTAAGGCGATGTTAAAAAAAGCTGAACCTGAAGATAGCAAAAGTAGCGAAAATGTATAGAGATCTTAGATTTGATAGGATGATAAAATGGGCGAATTCATATAATATGTAATTAGAGTTTATTTAATAATAAAAGTAAAACATCTGCGAAATTGTAAATGTTATATTATATTTCATTTGACTAATACAAAAACATTACACAGAGTTTTGTAGGGACTAGGAGAAACCATATTAATATATTTAATAATAAATTATGTTTTAATAAACATACAGGCACTGTTGTTTATGGCTGGGAATATGAATGTTAATGGATAACGATATGCTGTAAATGGTTTTTAAAATCATCCACCAAATTGAATTAATTAGTACGTAAATAATTGTCGATTCTTTAAACCAGGGGTGAAGTAAGATGGCTTTTAGACTCTCGGACGATCAGCTGTTGCCGTTTAAAATTGGCATTGTATTTTGATTATCCGCTATCTCAGCAGGCATTGTTGGATCCTTTACTTCAGGATTAAGAGGCACAAGGAAGCCCCTTTCGTCCAAGGAGGATTGACCAGCGGCTTCAAAGTTATCCACTATTTGAACATCCTGGATTCTAGAATCGTCTAGAAATATTACACGGATTTTTTTTCCCTTCTCTAAGTGTCAGGCTGACTGCAATTGGGATGGTGATGTCAACTCGTAAAATTGGAAGCTCAATTCTTCGCCGAACAGATTGTCTGGCGTTATATTCTCTGGCTCAACCATATTCAGTCCTAGGGTTGTTGGATTCAGATCGGTAACCAGATAACCCTCACCTATTAACCCGCACTCCTCAGCCACCACCTCTTTAGATACAGGGTTTAAAAAATCTGAAAAAACCAAAATAAAAATAACAGGATCTTAAAATTTCACATCTTTTTTTTTTCAATTCAGAAAATTTGGACGTTTGATTCGTAGAGTCGTAAATTTCGTCTTGGATTGAATTTAAACATTTTAAAATATGCAATTAAAATTGCACAAACAAAAAAGTAAAATTGTTTCAATTTTAATGTTTATAAATTTTCATTTAATGACGCTTGGACTTATTTATTTGTAAATACATTTGTTGAAAAAAATACATTTCAGCTTCAAAAATTTATCTAATTTTTCAAAAAATGATGTATAAAAATTTCCAAACAAGCGTTCAAATTATTGAAGTTATTTATAATCAATTATAATTGTTAATATAATGATTATCCCAGCAGGATAAATGATTTAAAATAAATTTGACTTTTTATTAGGTTTGAAAAAATTTTTGGCTCAAAAATTGATCAGACAAATTGCTAAAATTAAACATTTTAATTTTCGCAATATAATTATAGTTCGGCTGAAAGAATGTTTTATGTTATTTTTCACTTTTCTTTTTTTTTTTTTTTTTTTTATCATTTACCTGTTTCCTTGAGGTGACGATGTTGCTCCGATTGACAATTCTGTTGACTTTGTTGACTATTATTGTGATCCCCGTTGTTCGGTATTACCATAGGCACCAAGTACTGTACTTCAACTTCCCTTTTAATTCCGCTAAGTATCTGTTCCGCGCAGTGTTCCAGCGTAACGGAATTTATTATTTCATTATTGTCTTCGGGTTGTTGAATACTCGCTGTAGCTGCTGCAATCTCATCCATCGTCACGACCTGACTGATAAGCTGAGACCTACGTGTTTCACAAATATTTGACAAATAAAGAAACGAAATAAAAAAATGTTTAGTTTTTATATCATTCAAGGAAAGTTCGTGTCTTTTTTTTCTACCCCCGAAGCACCTTCGCAAATTTTCATCTACATATTATATAGGCATAAATGAAAATATTTACCGTAAATTGTTCCCATTTTTACGATAGCTATTATCTTGACCATTTTTTCCGACCAATTGTCGCGTCAACGTGCCGTTTCCATTCGGTGTAGTTTGTCGAGGTCTTGTTTCACCTCGATTAGCTATTGCCCAAAGGTGACCAGCTCCATGAGGCGCTTTAGACCCTTTTCGAAAATGAGGATTTATGGACAAGTTGTGCCGCACTGAGTTTTTCCAACGATCATCATTGCTTTTGTAGTATGGAAAATGTTCTCTAAAACATGTACCATAAAGTTTATACAATTGAAATACAAGATTGCTTAAACCCTCGGAGAAAACAACAAAGACAGAAAAAAAAATCCTTTTTCGAAGGGTAAAATCACTAAAAAGAATTTCTTCCCCTAAATTTCTTTTTCAAAGGGGGGGGAGTGAGTCTTCCGCAGCGACAGGCACGCGCTAGCACCCCCTCTGTTCAATCGCTGGTCCCCCAGCACACTTTAATAGTTACCGAAAATCACCCTTGTCCCGAACCGATTCTACCCGATTCTAACTCCTAAAGGTAATTTCCTTTACCTGTTCTACACCTGCTCTCATATCGCGACGTCACGGTCGGTTACGCGTAAAGTAATTACTAATATGTTATATCCTTCGTTTATGTCGTGTGTCGAAGCACGTGCTTTTCAAAATAATACACATGAATTTAAAATTTTTTGGGACTTCATCAAAAAGAGAGAAAAAGAAAGAAAAAAAAAAAAATTCTCCACTTGATCTGCCCTTGAAAAAATAAGATAATTAATTTCGTATATAGTTTGTAAATTGTAGATATAGCAGATATTAGGGATGACGGTATCTATCTATACATTCTATATCGTGTTTACTAATTCCAGCAGCAATATATCCGAGAACGGTAATCAATTATCGAGGGCAGGTGATCCACGCCATCTGTCGCATAGAAGATAGAAAAATAATCGTCCGAAAAGCTGATAAACTCGATTTTTAAACGTTATCAGTCACCCTTCCCATCCCCCTACGCACCTTGTACTAACCAGACCTTCCGGCTCTTATTATATCGCCAATTGAGATGATCTAACTAAATCCCCAAGCCTCGTTAACTAAATATCATGTATAAAAAAATCTCCCTATAATAATTAGGTGCTGTAGAAAATAGAAGTAATATTTATCTCCTAATTTTTACCCTAAAGAGGCCAAAACAATCGGGCAATATACCTATGTATGCATATTGCATATACAAATAATAAGTAAGTTTCGAAAGCTCGCGGATCGAACGAATTCGAGTTAAAGGAAGGGATGAGAGGAGGATGAGGGGGGGTTTCGATGTACCTGTACCAGGTGGTACCAAGCCTTAGGGTTAACGGGGTGTAAGTTTGTGTTAGTAGTACCGGTACCAAGTAGTACCATCCTCGGTTTAACTCGCAGACTTTAGCATTCAGCCCCTCGCGTAACTGCACCGTGCCAGCGAACGAATCGTTTTTCCCATGGAGGATAGAACGCGAATACTTACGATTAGTCAAAAGGAGGGAAAGACACGCTCGCAGATAAATATACACGTACATATCACATAAAAAATAAAATAAAAATAAAAAAGGATTTTTTATAAATTAATTTATTATATTATAATATTATTGATTTACACAATGAAATCGCTACTCGAAATAATTCTATCAATTTTTGAAATCCCATTTCACTTCTAAATATAAACAATAACATTTATAACGATGGTCATGTTTATTATACTTACGAAATCCATTGATAGATTGCGGAGACGGTAAGTTCTCCTCTTTCCTGCAGCGCGTGTTCTATAAGTTCTGTATAAGTGAAGGGAGGTTTTTTCGGTCCACCGTAACGACCAGCTCCAAGATTTCGATTCTCGTTACAGACTGCGTAATTCTTTGATGACGTTGAATTTATATCGTTTTGTATATTTCCCATGCTACCAGAAGAGGCGGATGAAACTCCACCGTGGGTATACGGTCTTCTAATCTCATGCATATAGCTCGATGCCGATGATGACGATGATGAAGATCCGTTACCCATTCTGTTGTTACCGATAAATCTACCGCTGATATTTGTCATACCTGCAGCGCGTTAACACGATTTTACGAATCATAAGAGATAAATTTGTTGGAGATGGTTTTTTGTTTTCATTCGGGTCTTTACTAGATTAACATAGTTGCAGTACAGTTAATATAGTCTAAAAAAAATTTCAGCAACAATGTAAACTATTTTTGTCATACTCGAATTTATGTATGCGCTTTTAATTATTTAATCGAATAATTTGAATTTTTTTCGATTACGTTATTATAAAAAAAAATTTATATTACACCGTGGTCTTGGTCGATCACATGTCGCTGCGGTGTTTAAAATTTATTAACAATGTCCCATGTCGGTGTAGAAAGTGATTTTAATTCTCGGAAGTAAAAGAGAAAAAAAAACAATGAAAATTTATAGCCGAATTTCATTTTTATAGAGATTTCAGTCTCACGAAAATCAGATAATAACAGAAGACTTGAGACTGATTTCTTTCCAATCTGAATTTTTTTTTTATAATTACCATTATCCCTGGATCCAAAAATTGGGTATTTATCTTCTGGCGCTTCGATTAGAGAGTCGAGCTTAAAATCCAACAGCCAAGACAAATTTCCATTTTCCTGATCTTCCGCGGGCGGCTGAATATTTCCGGGCATAAATACTTCCGGTGTGTTATTTACACAGTTAGAATTTGCTGGGTTAATAGTGTCCCAATAATTCGGAATCGTTCCATAATTATCGAGGGATTGTATATCGGATAAAACCGATGAATTTATAACGTTTGAATGATGGTTGGTCAGATTTGTTAAGTTTGTACCGAGGTTTGATTCTTCCCAGTTTCCATCTACCACCAAAACTTCGAGTCTTGCCATGGAACCAGAGCCCGAAATTTCTTCCGATGATATCGGTGAAAACCCAGCGTTTTGCGGGTATGTAATGGACGAGGAGGAGGAAGAGGAGGACGATTTTTGGCTCGAAATTATCGACGACGAGCTGCCGTTAATACCGTGAACACCGTTTGATGATAATTCGGTTAAATGATAACGTTTTTTACCGCTTTGAAGGCAACTATCATCGCAAAAATTATCAATGTCCAAATCGTCAAAGACCTTTCTTTTTGCTCTGATATTCGACGGTTCGTTTGTATCTCGATTTTGCATTCCTCCTCCCGTTCCAGACGACGGTCCAATCATCATGTAGATTAAAAATTATATTCACGATATAAATTATAGTTTTAGTCAATCTATTTTCTACGTTTTTCTATTTATTTATTGATCTTATGCCTCTATCACGCGATTTTACACTATATAAGTTTGATATTTAACTAATATTAATGATCGGTACGAGAACGGCTCTTCATTTCTTCAAACTATTACCAATTCAATACACTATGTAATACGCATTAAGTTTTTTTTTTTCTCACGACTCATTAACGATTCACGAATATATGATACTATTTTAATACATGAAAGCGTTTCTCTTTTCTTGGCACCATCGACGCTTTTATATCATCCGTGTGCACCGGACTTCTCATACGACTGCGGATTGTTTCGTATTTCTTCTCTTCCGCGGCGCGTTAACATCGATCATGCGCACAGTTAATAAAACCCAAACGCGCCTGCGCGTTTTGTTCGATATTTACGCGCGCCGCATTCCGCATTCTTAATCCGCAGTTTGCCATCATGAATTTATTACTTATCTTCAAAATAAAGGAGAGCTTATCCTCCCAGCAGAATAATCTAACGTCTATATCATATCGGACAGTATCTAGTTACTTTCGGATCGATCGAGTCGTCGATTTTTGTTGTAATCAAAATCGGGGTATATCGTAGAACAGAAAGTAGAATTTGAATCAGGCGCGAGATCGGCGATCTGAAGTTCGCAGCTAATAATTTATCGACTTATATCAAGAAATGTTTTTTATTATTATTATTATTATTTTCTATTTTTTTGCCTCTCATGATTCGCTATCGAATAACATCATGCTCGATACACTTTGACCTCTTTTTTTCCCGATGACCTCAAAATAATTTATCATCTCATTTAAACGGCGAAATGTTCTTCATATTGCTCATGATGCATCCAATTATTAACAGCGCCTCATTGCCCGGAAAATTATATATATTCTCTCCTCATAAAGTGCATCTCGAAATAATAATCGACTGCATTTCAAACTGCATGATACTCGTATAAGCTACCAGCGATTACAACCTAGCGCAACCTTTGGTAAAATCCGAAAACTTCGCTAGGGGTCCAACGAGAGTAGAGCGGCCCGCTATCGAAGTAGGCGAGAAATCTTTTAACGTCACAGTCACGTCGAGTTGTAGAATGACATTTAAAATTAATAGTCTGTATATTGTGAAGCGATAATAACACTAGCGATTTTTTTTTTTAAATCGCATTAATTTACATGGATTATTGAATAATAATCTATCAAAACAAATATGGACGTGGACAACGAGTTCGACCAAAATTTACTACAACAATTCAGCTGTCTTGGTACGACGGACAAAGATGACCTGGTGAAACAACTTCAGAGGTTATTGGCTGGTAGTCACCTCAACGAAGCTACGGCAGCCTTTTTCCTTGACATGAATAACTGGTAAATAATTAACAATAAACTTAGGGATTAAATGCGTAATTAGGAAAGTAGAAACTCGCGAAGATTAAGCGAGAAAGTGAACCTAACCTAACCTAAATCTAACGATAGCCATATCCTTGACCCTAACAAATGTAAATTTGTGTTAGCATAATATCCTGAGATAAAGTTGCCTTCTTTATTTTAGCTGAGAAATCTTTTTACAGAAAGTAAAATAGTTTTTGAAAATTGTCTTATTTTATAACAGGAATCTTCAGGCAGCGATATGTAGTTACTTCGATTTTGAATCCCCTTTTAAACTACCATCGATGGGTTTGATTTGCGACTCTACGATTGGCGAGGGTGAATCAGTACCTCCGAATACAAAATTTCGTAAATCGTGGCAAGTCCAAAACACAGGAACCGAGGCCTGGCCGGAAGGAGTTTGTCTTCAACATACAGGCGGTGTTAAAATGGGAGATTCAAGTCCCGTCGCTGTTCCATGTGTAGCGCCAAAAGCTACCCTTGAATTAAGCGTAGAATTAGTGAGTCCATCAGAGCCAGGAGTTTACCAAAGCAAGTGGAGAATGGCGACGCCAACCGGCTCTTATTTTGGTGGTAAATAATATATCTGACATTTTTATATAATTGGTCAATTTTTAATCATAATTCATAAACTACAATTTGTAAATTTGGTTTTTCAGATGTTATTTGGGTCATAATAACTGTTTGCGAGGGAGGCACGCTGGCTGTAACTCAACAGTTGCATCAATTAAGTACTTCGCAGGCCAACGACGTTCAAATGTGCTAGCCCCTATCTTATTGTCCAATTGTCTATAAGAGCTGAATTGTTTATAAGAAATGAAAGTGTCCAGAATCCTATAATTTTGATTGGTAATTTTTACCGTGTTTATATCTGCGTTTTAACATCTTATTACAGCATTGTAAAAACTTGAAAATTTCAGATCAAATTACTCATTTTATTTTCTTTTTTTTTCGGCACCTATTTAAATATTATAATATTATATGTAAAGCTGTTTGTCATTATTAAATCGAGAAGCAGAACTTATAATAACAATTGTATTTTAACGCGCGGTGCTAAATTTTATCTATCAATGAAATCAGCAGCCTTTTTAGAACCAGCGTTTATGATCGTAATTTGAAATAAGATTTGTAATTTAAATAATATTTGAGATTCCTTATATTTACGGTTAAGTATGTTACATACGTTTACATTCGCTTCGATTTTTTACAAGGTATACTAGTAACCTCTTATTTAAAGTAACTTCGAAAAGTACATTATTTTAAAGTATAATCTTGTAATGATATTTTGTATGCTTCAATGATTATCAGTCTCAAAACAAAAAAAAAAAAACAAAAAACGGTAAAAATAAATATTAAGAAATGAGTTTATTAAATATATAATTTTTATTAGGAAATAAAGTATACATTATGAAATATGAAAATATACCTATTTTATCATTTTATTTAGTATGCCAGAGTGTTTGATATATTATTTTCAAAGGATACAAAGGTTTTACAGAAGCAGTCTCATTCATTTGAAAAAAAAAAAAAAGAATGATGATTGGAATATTTTTGTAATAGTTATAATAACAATGCTTTAATATGTAATTTCAATCTTATTAATACACTTTTCTGGCATTTACGTACTCTATATATATATTCTCAGGATGTTTTCGTCCTTTCTTATTCAGTTTAGTTTCTTTTCAGAAATATGATAGTGATATGCATAGAAACGCATTATCAACAATAAAATTCACGTTCAAATACAAATTTTCGGATTAGATCACGAGAGATTTAATTGAATTTACATTTGTCGATCTCTTTAGAAAATAGCAACAATATTATTCGCGTTTATTTACTTCAGAATTATTCTTATCATAATAATAAAAACAGTTAATCGTCTCAATATCGTATGTAGCTTACATCCAACTACTAGAAATGAGAATATCGTTCTTCTAGTTACAACGCCATATCCATAGCGATCTTTGGATGGGGATCATATCCAATTAGTTCAAAGTCGTTAGCCTTGAAGTCGTTAATGTCAGCAACCTTTCTGGTAATATTTAACTTTGGGAATGGCCTTGGTGTACGTTGTAGCTGTTCTTGAAGTGCAGTTATGTGATTGAGATACACATGACAGTCTCCCATCGTATGAACAAACTCACCAGCCTAGAAATACCAAAAATTCAAATAAAATTCTCGAAATATAATTATTTTGCCTTCGAAAACATTGTTTTTTTTTTCTTTTTAATTTTGACAACAAAGGACAGGACGAGATTGACCTTCAATCCTGTAACATGTGCAAGCATATAAGTAAGCAAAGAGTAACTGGCGATGTTGAAAGGCACACCAAGTCCCATATCTGCACTACGCTGATAAAGTAAACAGGATAATTCTCCATCAGCTACGTAGAACTGTACCAAACAATGACAAGGTGGTAAAGCCATTTTAGGAATATCGACTGGATTCCATGCACACATTATAATACGTCTATCGTTTGGCGAATTTTTCAGCTTATCGACAACATCTTTAAGTTGGTCTATACCTGAAATACAACAAAATGCCTGAAAAAGTTTCTTGAGATGAAATTTAATGAGTTGAAAATTAGATGAAAATTATTTTTGTACAAGATGATAACAAATCCTGTTCTCACATACCTTGGTCTGAGTAATCGGTCTTGAAATCTTTATATTCGGCACCACAATGTCGCCATTGAAAACCATAAACTGGTCCCAAATCGCCTATTTCTCTGTCAGAAAAACCACAAGAGTCTAAAAATGATCGAGAACCATTTGCGTTCCAAATTTTCACACCTCTACTGGACAGTTCATTGGCGTCTGTCGATCCTCTGATAAACCATAAAAGTTCTTCGACCACACCTCTCCAGAATACAGATTTAGTAGTAAGCAATGGAAATACACCTGTGATTTAATTGGACGTGTTTTGTTTAGTTCAAACCCGATATCCGTCTTGAAATTTCTAATAGATGTAGAAGTTTATGATATTCTTACCGTCTCTGAGACTGAAACGCATTTGAGGTCCGAAAATTGAGTAAGTGCCAACTCCGGTACGATCTCCTTTTTGCGTACCTCGACGGATAATTCGTCGTACTAAATCCAGGTATTGGTATTCTTCGTGTCTCTCATTTTCTTTCAATTCACTATTCAGCTCTTTCATTACGATCTGTTTGCAGGATTTTTCCTTCGAGAGTCTTGACCCGTTCATCTTGCTTATTGACGATGTTTCCCTCCAAATTCTGACCTATATTGATCACTTTCCCACCAAATTCTGATATTCGGATCATGAGTTAATAATTTTCGGAATTTGGTAGAGATTTTGAGAATCAAAACCCTGGCACTTTGATACAGAAAAGGGACCGATTTTTTTGCTGAAATTTATTCCGTGATCAATAATTATTTTCAGTATTCTTAATTTTTTTTCAAAATTCCAAGCTGTAATTAGCAACGCCATTAGTCACGTATTTTTAAGTCGACTGTCAAGACTTTAGTCAAGAATGAAACAAGATTGTATTGCTGGAGGCTGTATGGCAAGCTGAAGTTCAGGTCAAATATGTTATTCATCTTTGATAATTTATATTTTGGATGATTGTCAGCAATCGCCTGATTTCTACCGTAAAGATGATGTGCATTCGGATTAGGCAGACAGCGAAAGTTGAAACTATCTGAAATTGCCGAGTTTAAAACCCGTTTAAAAAACAACATTCCACCGTTTTGATGGTCGCTATATTCGTTTGCCATTTCAAACAGACCAATAGATGTTTTGAGTTTTGAGTATTACAGCGCTACCAAGTTTCGTATTTTTCGACAACGAAAAGGGCATTTTTTTAATTATTTTTAAAGCTTAAACTCTCATTGCCGTTTCAAGTCTAATCTATAGCCACCAAGATGGTGGAAGCGCCACCTTTTAGACTACATTATGGGTACATGGGTACTACCATATATGTAATACTTCTATGGCCAGTGGGGTCTGAAACCAAACGAATTGTGTAAGGTGTCGACAATAATGTTGTCTCTCTCAAATCTGATTGAGTTGGAGTTTTCTGCGCAAGTCAACATCTGGCACTGCTATCACAGCTGCGCAGATCATGTCAACACAACTGTAAAAAAGTGAGATAGAGATGTATGCTATCTTTCTTAGATCTTGACCCCGCCACTTATAGAGTACTCAATGGTATAGGAGTATTCCATATGTATATGGGTACTACATACATACATATGCTTCTAAATGATACCGCCATCTTGCAGATGATATGACGAACTACTTTTGCTGCAAACATACTAATGGATAGCGATACCATGCATACCGTTCGCACTGCTGCCGGACAAGGTTTTGCACTGACCTAGGGTAAGAGCACCTGTCATCGGGTCAGTGGCCTTCGTGGCATCAAACGGATGGGGGTTGCATTAACAAGATATGATTGGGAGCGTATCAATAAAAATACTATGAACTTAAAGAAGATGTCGCAGAATAGACAATATACTCTTTGGCGAAAAAAGATTCTTCTTGTCTAGTTCTATGAGTAATTTACTGAATGATAGTAATATTTTTTGACATTTGTCCTTCTGTTACAGGTGAATAAAATTCCATCATAGTCCAAACATCTGTGTCCTCCAGGGATTCTGTTCCAATTGCAATGGACGAGTGTCTGTTAAACTCAGTCTTTGTAAAATTAGTCATATTAGATCCAGTATCTATAGTATATTATACATATTAAATATGTACGAATACCAATGTGGTTTACATAATGATGACTCAATCAGTTACAATTAATACATATTCATTTTTAAGAAATGTAACTTTGACAATCAGTAGTATTGTATCGATGCTGCAGCAATAAACTTCGAGATATACCAATGATCAGTTGATTCGTTTACCTACCCCCCCCCCCCCCCCCCCCCCCCCCGCCCGTTGGCGCTATTCTTCATTTCAGGTGTTAAATAATGATTTCTAATTGATATGTCATGCACTCGCGCTGAAGTGGCTTCCTGCACGTCGCTACATACTTTCGTGTTTAAGAGCCTTAAGAATTTTAAATCGCAAAATGCTCCTGGTATCAGGAGAACATCTAACCCGAAGAGGTACATTGAAATTTTTGGTGGGAAAAACCGATAGTATATAAGCACAAGCGGGCATGTATTCGTATATAGATGTGTCTCTTTACATGTCTCGTTCGCTTACGTTATCTAGAGTTTTTCAAATTTCAGGTCGATAATTTTAAATCGTGTTAGACTCCAATAAGAAATAATTCCACTGTAAAAGAATGACGAGTGATATAATATCATTATCATTCAATGAATTACTCAATAACTAGACAAAGAGAATCTTTTTCCTCAATGAGTATGGAGTGTATGCGTCTATCTTGCGCTAATTTCTCTGCACCCGACATATCTCTATCGAGATGTCTGTAACAGTCGTATTTCGTTAACACAGCCCCCACCCAACCGTTTGACATCACGAAGGCCACTGACCCCATGTCAGGTGCCACTACCCTAGGTCAGTGCTCAGTGCTCGACCAGTCCCAATAACGGGGTACAAAATGGTATCGCCATCTCGCGGCTGAATTGACGTTCTATTTTCTCCACCAACATCTACACACAACCCGCATAACATTATTGTAATTTCGAATTCATAGTTGCTATACTCAGGCGCACCAATATTCACGGCGAAAATAGTAATATACACCAATAAAATCAATCGCTTTGTTATTTTCCACTTTACCCTTCTTGCAACTCTATTTCAGATATCAATTCTGTAAACCTTCATTAAATTTTACACTATACTTCTCTAACATCCCGCTTTAAAATAAGGGAAGTACAAGGTTTATACTACCGACTCTACGTTCTCTTTTTTTTTTTTGAGCTGCTCTAATTTCTAAAAGCAATATAATTTCAGAAAATGGTTTTTCCATCAAATAATAGTTTATTCACTTTGTGTATAAATGTTTAAATTTATTAATTTTTTTTTATGTATGTACATACATTAATAAATCAGTTTTTATCCTGTCTTAGTTTAATCCCACTTTGTATACTAAAAAAAAAACTCATCTACGATATGATATTCCTAGTGCATTAAAAACAAGAGATCTGATTGTAAGTTTACACGTGATAATTTTCGCAAAATAAATGTAACAACTTATTAATAAAATACAAAATATATTATCATGAATTAAATAATTCTGCTCCTAAGAGTCTTGACTGATTTTAAATCATAATACATTTTAATACCCAAACTCGTGTACATTTAATTATAAAGCCTGATTTCTGTTCTCTCTCGTTCCGTTAGTCAGTTATCTACGTATCAATAACATGACTGTTGTTCTCTGCCGCTTCGGGATCTAAATCAATGAATCCAATAATTGAATCATTGATATTACTATTACTTGGTCCATCTTCGGTTGTATTGTATCCAACAAACGAAGACGCCGGCGCGCTTTGAGCTGTTGGAACTGGGGTATCAGGTAAAAGAGATGTTCGCTCATTCGCACTTCCCCAAGTTTGATGGTAGGAACCACGGCCACGAATTCTGCGACTCAAAGAAGATCCGACTACCCCCAAATGCTCTTTTATGTCATTGTGTACATCAGAAATATCCCACATAGCTCTGAAATTGATGAAATAAGTAAGTGATGTTAGATTTTGAATTGAATGGAATTTTCAAGTTATAAGAGATGTAATTATTTACCTAAACGCCTCCCACCAAACTTGACTTTGCGCCAAATTTACAAAAGGCTTGTAACTGAAGCTGTAGTGGTGGGCAACAGCGGCAAAAAACATTTCTATACATATTAAGAAATCCTGCAATTTTAAAGAAATGGTTTTCAGGTCGTCTTTGTCGTCTGTGTCAAAGATACTCGATATTACATTGCAGTATACCAGCATTGCTATGATCACACCTTGACTGGAACAAATGGAGATAAATTTTAATATGATTATGTGATGTCTTGGCTTAATGAAATACGGTAATTGTTGGTTGCGGATGATGAATGTCAGCCGAACTTACAAGAATGAAAAAAAGACAACAGCTTTAATGCAGAGGAATTTTCCAATCGGTTTCATAGGCCTCAACGCCTCAGAATTAGCCCGATAAAATAATACAAGACAATACATAGCGACAAATTGTGATAAATTGTTAACAGCAATCATGTAGAGAAATACTTTGTCTGCTCTGAATTCACCTTCTCCATAAACTCCATTCAATTCGCAAATACTGTAGGATAAAAAAAACGTCGCAATTATTAAACACAAATTATCATTCTTAAGTGTTTGAGTAATTTGAAGAAATACATGCACTTATTTTAAACATGAAAATCATGAAACAAAGATAAAAATAATTTTTCAACTAACAATGATATCAATGTTGTTATAGGTCGCACAACTGTGTATTGAAGAATTCCGTGTTTACACATGTGGACAAATTCTCTTCCCATTTCCCAATCGGGTAAACAGCATAAAGGGAACATATGATGAACTTGTGGCGAAAGTTCCAGCGTTTGTTCTAGGTGATGATCAGAGGCTAAGTAAGCAAGGAGGTACATCATGAAGTTGTAAATAACATATGCTTCGTAACATTCTCTCAAACTGTCCACATATATATTTCCATCTGGCAATATGAGACCCAGCCACTGAAAATCGAAATAAAATAATCATTTTTTTTTGAAAAATATTCATGTAAAATTATCTTGTAAAGTTAGAATAGAAAGTTTGTAAACTTTATTCAACGAAAATGCGAGAGTAAAGAAAGTGACTTACAGCATTGACCGCGTAAATTGGTACCATCCATAATATTCTATAAAAAAATAAATAAATAAATAATAAAACATGCGAAATTATTGAAAATTATTAAATTTTAGTAATATTTACACAAGAAGTATTGTTCACCTGATTATATGCTTTTGTAATTTTGGCTGCGTGTAATGTATCATGTGTTGAATAATTTCATAAAATGAAATTGGTAAGGCCAGTAGAACAAACGCCCCTCCTGCCAAAGCTCCTTGATCTCGTTTTTTAAATCCATTATTGATAGAATTTACCAATAAAATTGGTACTAAGATGATTATTACCAGCCCATAGAGGCACGTTAATAAAGGAAGAATCCAGACCCGCCAACGCTGACAAATCGATGCCATTGTTTGTAAATATTTACATATTTCATCTATTTTATTTATTTACAAAAAGTATTATGGCTAAGTTTTAGTTAAATTAATTGAAAATATTACTTGCTGTTTACAGCAAGTAGAAATATATTCCTTTGCAAAAAAAAAAAAAAACTCAACAATGTAGTTATCGTTAATAATTAAAACGATAATTTACGTTCTATTAAAAGTGTTGTATTCAAGTAAGTAAAATAATCATTTGTTTTTATGATAAATATCGTTTCTTTGTAGGTCTTCGTTTCATATTTATTAAATTAATTTATTAAAATCACGGTTAAATATTTGTTCGTCTGCGTGTAATATTTTTGTTCATAGCAATTATCGAGAAAAGAATTGCATAAGATTGAAATGAAAGTATACTGAAGATAGTCATTGGAATTTGACTGATGAATAGAATTATTTATATAACAACGTAAAAGAAAAGATTTTCATGTATCCAAATACGAGCACAATAATCGGTGAAGTCAGCTGACCAGATACTTGACAGATCGGAATGGAGTGTGTCACAGCCTAACTAGTTTCCTCTAAACGTAATTAAGAGATACTGTTTATTTAACGTTTATTTACTGTGATTGTTGATTATTATTTTTAACGAGAGATTATAACACCTCAAGTTCAATCATTTACGTAAAAACTGTTAACTTTAACCATTATTAACAATAAAATGACAAGAATAAATTAGTTCCTCAATTTTTGACATTTCATCGGTGCATTTCATATGATACTAGTATTAATTATAGGAAATTTCTTTCTCTAATGAGTTTGATAGGACTAGTACCAACTCAATGATAAATAACTTTCGCTACGTATGAGAAAATCGTTTTAAAAGCTTTAATATAGATCGATATTGACGAAAAAATTGACCGTGAATTTATTTCAGCTAATATCTTTGCAATTTGTGAATTTAAATAGGCGTTCATGTCTTGGAATAATAAATTATAATCCATATGTTACTCGCTAGTAAGTTTATCGCTAAAGAATCGCCTGCGCATATTCTACATCCGGTGTAATGGCGTCAAGAAGCAAGCACTGTTGTCACATTTTAGTCTACAGTGTTTCAATATTTATCTTTGTTTATATAAATCGAGTTAACTCAGTAATGGGTTTCTAATCACCAAACGAATTAGAAGATTATTCGCGAAAGGTAAAATCCACATTAATATCACGTATTTCTTTGTCTCATAACAAGACGATAATTTTGGCTAAGTTGCGGGTGCAGTGACCTTGTGGGCCTGCTGTCATCGCTCGACGTCGTAAGTGGCGGGAAATTCAAACCGACTAAAGATCCGGGAATAAAACAACGCTGATGCATTCCAAGCGTTTTAATTACAGCACGCATCCAACAATTATGGAACACAATGCCGACGAAGAGGCGCAAGCCGTTTTATTAGAAGGAATGGAAGGCACGCAGTACATAACAATACAGCGAGCAGACGGAGAATCTCTTGGAAAGGGTGTTCCGCTGTTATTAAACGGTGAATTAATTCCTGAAGGAATGGTAGTTGATATGATAAACGCTAGTGTTGGTTCTGAATATGCAACTACTACGCAGTACTATGAAACAGAGGACGATCTTCTCCCGCATGAATTGACAGAGGTAAAAAATGTCTTTTTAATTAATAAAAGTTTAATATTAATTATCATGTTTTCATTTTATTAAGGATCGAAGATTGGCCGTAGCTTTGGCTACCGTTCAGCTTCAGCAGCAACAGAAACAGCAGCAATTACATGGCCAACAACATGATGATCCAACATTACCAGATGTTGGTCATTTGGAGTCTCTTTCACCAGTTAATGCATATATTCAAGCAATTCCAGACCCAGATCAAACCCAAGTTTATCCTACATTACAATCGCTGAAAAGAATATCTCAGAATGTTAAACAGGAGTTTATTAACATAAAGAGCGAGTATGAGATTGATGTTTCTGCGGATAGTAGTGAAGATGCAGCACCCAATCCTGGACCGAAGAGATCATTGCCTCATAAAAAGAGAATTCCCAGAAAGCTGAAGCAGCAATCTAAGAGAGTTTCGGTTAGAAGAGAAAATGCGAAATTAAATCAGGACATTGTATCTCAGCAACAAGTTATCGAGGCTCAGATTCATGCTTTTAGATGTGAATTGTGCGGCTGTTCGTTTGGCGGGCAACTAAAATTCTTTGAACATTTAAAGGTGTGATTATTTGATCGAGATATTTTCTTGTTTTCATTTTGCAATGGAATATCTTTTATCTTCAGATTTTTTAAATCAATTTATCATATTACAGGCTCATTATGAACCGGTTAAACTAGAATCCAGAATAGCACAGCCTAGTAATACAAGTATTACCAGATCGGTGTCGGAATCCGTCCAAGGTCTTGAAAACACTGTAATAGAAGAGTTTAGTGAGCCTGAAGATCTGATGGAAGGGATAAGAGGTGTTGGTCAGTTAAAACTCCCAGATTGATTTCAAAGAGATGACTTTATTGATATTACATTTACTTTCATCTCCAATATTGCTCTTTCATTGTCAGTTGAGGAAACTGGGGCTCATATTGACGAGGAACCTGATGGGACATTGAATGATGTTAATGGAGGATCAACCTTGTGGGCAATTTCTGATGTACCGGATCATGGGGCGCAGGAACAGGTAGAAACAACAACAATTAATGAAAGTGATTTACTGGAAAAGGAGGAAATGGAAGTACCGGAAACTACTAAAAAAAAAAAATCACAAAAAAACAGAAGGTCAAGTATGTATCTCGATAAAAAAGGACCTAAAGTAATTTTTAAGTACCGTTTACTCGAATTATATTAAAATTTGTGTATGAAACATCTCAATTTTTCAATCCTGATTCGTTTTGCCAATTACAATTGACCTGGATGTAATAAAAATTTTATTTAATTCAGTATAAAAAGAATATTTTCCAAATCATTAGCTAATTTTTTTCACTCTATTCTGATGCAGTTGACGAACTTATCTGTCCACAATGTGGTCGATCATTCAATCACAAAAACAGTTTGGTATATCATATGCGATCTCATAGCGGTGAGAGACCTCATCAATGCGATGTTTGTGGGAAAAGTTTCTTTGCAGCCAGTGCACTAAAGGTATTATTATTCAGTATCAAATTAACTAATTGAATTTTCGATATTCATGCTTATTTGATAAGTCTTTTGAGCCGCTACACACAAGAACTTGATCATAAATGTATGAAAACTTTATTTAAAGTAGTAAGGAGATTTGCAGTAATCTTATTTTACAAATACGATGTGTAAATATCGCTTTAACTTTTTCTAAATTAATAAATCAGTTCCTTATTTACCTCCTGCATGTAAAAAATAATGTAATATTTTTCAGGTACACAAACGATTGCATAGCGGTGACAAACCCTACAAATGCGACGACTGCGGACGTCATTTTCGCCAGTGGGGTGATCTGAAGTATCATTCGACAAGCATTCATTCAGAACAAAAACAATTCCAATGTGAATATTGTGGAAAAGACTTTGCGCGAAAATATTCGCTGATTGTTCACAGACGAATTCATACTGGGGAAAAAAATTATAGATGCGAATACTGTAATAAAACTTTCCGAGCTAGTAGCTATCTACAAAACCATAGGCGAATTCATACAGGAGAAAAACCTCACCCATGTACAGTTTGTGGAAAACCTTTTAGAGTGAGAAGCGACATGAAGAGGCATCTCAATACTCATTCACGCGGCAGATTTGATAGGCCTGTTAATCGGACAACAGCTAGCAAAGGCTTAACAGAGGAAGGAGACAAAAGGTCTCAAGTCAGAACAATCCAGAGTAGTTTGGTTGAAGATCTGAAACTTGAGGTCGAGGCTAATGCAGTGGTAGAAATTGTTTCTGCAGAAGATAATCCTGAAAGTATTTTGCCTCATGAAGGTGGCCAGAATTTGGAATATCCTGTTGCACGTACCGCAGATAGTGGAACAGACAGAGATCCTTTAGAAGCAGATGTACGAACGACAGATACGCTGTACGTATGGTCATGTTACCAGCTATAGTCCATGGGTTGCTGGAGATTATTGATCCGAGTCTTTCGATTGTTCAATTAAATGATCTGATTCAATTTTTTTTTTTTTTTTTTTCTTCCATTACAGACAGTATTACTTCATCTAACTCGATTCGGTTTACCATTGATGTACAGGATTGGATATGATGATATGCCGGTGCGAAAGCTGTTGCGAATAACACTTTTCATCAATGAATTTAATACGTATATAGTAATTTCTGTTTATATTATTTTTTTTTATTTTTAAAGAAAATAGGACGTTTTGCTACAATGGTTCTATTCAAAGTGGCTATAAATTTAATATTGTATATGTATGTGCTACTGATATCGATGGTATACTTGAATTCTGTACTTTGCTGATGGTTGGTAGATCGTACTAAAGTGTTCGACATTGCTGAGCACTGGTTATCGTTAGTACAATTAGTAACGTAATTAGTAAAACGAGATACATACCATAACGCGATGCAGAAAATGGTTTAGTATCCAAATTGGTACAGTCGTGAAAAAAAAAAATAACGAGTTTACGCAGAGATATCTAGTATTGGATATTTAAAAAATAGTAAAATATTGTAAATCTTTAGCATAGAATATTTGTTACTTCAAAATCTATAGGAAATATTACGTTAGTTTAGGTTTCAATACTTTTGGTATGATATATTATATTATATTATATTATATTATATTATATTATATTATATTATATTATATTATATTAGGACACTACAGATAAAAATTAATTCTTTATCAATATTTTTTAAATACTATGATACTTTAGTCGGTATAACTGAAATTTTCAATTAAACAATCTTTTTTTTTTATTGAGATTATGCAAGTATAGGTATAATACTTATTTTTAAACACAATGAAAGCTTCTGCTTATTACATGATCAATACAGAAAGGTTTCAGGCTGCTGTAATGATCTTTAATGATTGCTAAAAGTATGAGACTTATTCGTTCTGGTTCGATAATTTATACTTTAAGAATTATGGCAGCAATCTCCGGAAATAACTGAACTTAACTGCAGGTTTTAATTCAACAATTTACCATAGCTAAAATTTTATTCAATTATTCATCAAAATATCGACAGAGTATTAATGTGGGAATTGATTAGGCTTGATATTTTTTCAATAAAGTATAAGTATTGCACCGATTAACTTACACAGACCTGCAATACAAATGAAATATCCCATGTATCTATAGTATCACTAATGTCATAATTTTATTTCTAGTAATGAATAATAATCGCGAAGATTGTATATCATGTTTTCAAACATAAATCAATTAATTGTTTATATCAAAAGTCAATGTTGAAAAATATATTTTTTACACATACACATTTATACACAAATTTTATTTCCATCTCTTAGTTTTACCTAAGATTTAATCTTGTAAAGTAGATGATGCGGATACTATCGCCGAACTGTTCTTTTTAGTAAATATTTGTAGCAGTAACGTAATATCTCTTGATTCTAAGGCCGGTTTTAATCTCTCTGATGCTAATTTGCTCGTGATTCTGGAGAAAAAATAGTTCAAACTGAAATTACTTTGAAAATGTTTTGCTATGTTTGTACAATAATTTTTCAATTAATTGGATTTTAGAATCAGTTATTGAACTCTTAAATTTCCTCACTTTTGATAACCTTTCGCTCGTTCCCAATCAACGTATAAATCAGTGATTGTTCCATATAATCTCTGCAACATGTCGGGATCTTTCGTAAGTTCCGATCTGAACTTTGATTCTTCTTTTATTAATTCTTGGTACTTGAGACAGAGTTGATCTGGACTCGTGTTTAATTCCCACTCTTGTAGTGCATCTAAAATTTTTATTTGTTCTTGCAGCTTTTGAGCATTTTCGATTCGAGGAAGGACCAATTCCAATACCCTGGATATGCTTCCTTCAGCGACGTCTATTAATAACAGATTTATCTAAGCTCAATACAATGTCAATAATTAAATAATTATATAAATATGAATGATAGTAGCTTACTACAGAAGACATCCAATCGTATTTTTCTCTTGGTAGCTTCTCCGGTTAATATATCTCGCAAGATAATAATGGTAGATATATTTTCACCTAGAAACATCGCTGTGCCTTTTCTAAAAGTAGATGAATTAGAAGGTACTACAACTTACGAAGCTCGAGAATATAAAAAATATAACAATGAAGGACTTACTTGTAATTGCATTTTAATATAGTTCCAACAAACGTAGATGTAAATATTAAACTTCCTTCGCCATCTTCTAGATGCGGTCTTTCAGGTATGTCTGGAAGGGCCAGTGAAAGCCAGGCGTGAATCTATAATCATAAACATTACATCTTACCACCATTATAAAAGTATGTTGCTCTTTCACGTAAATGTAATCTCGTAACATTTTTTTGCATACTTCAGCAGCAGTAAAAGAGCCCCTCAAATTTAATTCGTTGAACGGTCCACCCAGTAGCGTCGTCGTTTCATCCTTGTGAATTCTTGAATGGAAAGATAATGCATGTATTGGAATTTGTATCCGTCTACAGCATTTTGGTTGTACCTTGTGAATTAATGACAAACAACTTTATATACTTCAAAAATATATCAACCAACAATGGAGTATGCGATGGAAATATCAGTACCTGAGAAGTCACGTAGATTTGCAAAGTACCAGCTTGTCCTTCGATCGTCCTTAATCTCATATCAAGACGATTGGTGTTGACCTGCATGATGATAGAATAGTATAAGTAAATGAAGCTAAGTACTGTTTGGTATCATTAGAATAATTGCAAGACTCAAGAATGTATAATTTCACAACATTTCATTGATTTATGTATTCAGTATAGCATAATTAAAATACCTGACATCTATAGGTAGCCAGAACATAGTTCCCCGACTTAGGATCACACGCTGATAAACTAGTAACTGCGCTGTTACTTTCAACATCCAATAAATCCACCGGAGTATCAGATTGAAGTAGAACATTATCGATGGAAGTTTCTAATTCAATCGATAAGGTATAGGATGCGTTGTTCTTATTAATAAACATCCTGTGAATCAGAAAATAAGCTCCTAAAGGATATTTAAGTATAAATAATCAGTCTATATAATTTTTAAACGTTTTCAGTATTACCTATGATTGACAGACAGTATCGGCGGTGCTAAAACATCGATTGGAGTATTTATCGACTCTTTTTCTTGATTTATTTTTTGTTCTAACTGTTCTATTTCGATTTTCAGTTTAGCTATAAATCCGTCATCTTGATCGGCTTCTAACAAACCAGGTGGTTTTGTTGTGAGGCCAAATATTCGTCCGGAATAAGTTGTTACCAGGACTTCAGGGTGGCCCACAGCTCCGACAACACCTCCTACTACAGTACTGATACTCTCGCCACAATTCTATACAATTTATCGCAATGAATGAATGCGTAAAGTAATCTGGGTTTCATGTATTCGTTATCTTGAATCTTAGAACTTACGTGACGATACCTTAACACAGGTATTATATCATCTTCTTCAGGAAATGCAAATACTTCTATAATTCCGTTCTGCCTTCCAACAATGATGTCTAAACCATCCTGCAACTCGTACGTATCTAAAGATGTGATTTCAGCTCCGCTATCGCTAATGAGCCATGTTACTCTTAGAGTTTTATCCCGCTGAAGAGCGAGTAGGCCAACTCTACCATCTGTTGCTCCTACTAATATACGATCTTTAGATTCAATGTCAGATTCTCTGGAAGACAATTATTAGCTTTTAAATCATTATTCATTCAAATGCAGGGCTGATAATTAATGAAAAGAAAAACAATGTAGCGATTATTCATTTTACCTGTAAGGTACAAGAATAGTTGGAACAGTGGTCAATCTAAGTAACGTTGGAGTCTTTCCACCGTGAAGAACTCGTACCTGATACAGAGGATAGATTGATAATAAGAATCAATGATAATTAGGAAATTTTTGCGAGCAAACTTTGATCAATGTATGAATACAGTAAACCTACAGCACAATCTCCACAGGCAAGAACAGCAATAATGCTTGAGCCGTCAGTGGGCAGAAGTACAACATCCATAATCCTTTCCCCAGCTAGATATGCGTCCGCATCTCTGCAATCGTGATATCGATGGTAAAGATCTTTGGCGCAAGCTGCTAGGTCTGGTCCAAGAACATATCTATAAAGGTAGAAAAATTATTAATTTGAAGTAATTGTTAAAATTCTGTATTGTTGCGTTGAATGTTAAAACTTACATTGTCGAAATTGGATCTAACAAATTGGTGTCAAATTCTAAGAATACTTTCCCCTTTCTAGTATATCCTTTCACCGAGCTATCATAAGCAACAAATATTTTATCCTTTTGGGTGCCTAGAACTCCGCCAAGTACGATTCTGCTAACTTTTGGTCCTGGTAAAGATTTGAAGGAAAGTTGCAGCTCATCTTTTTTCATACCTGTTAATAGATTAGTCACTATTTTAATGACCATGTTTGTGGTGATCGTAGAGGTAGATTATTACCATATATATGTAGAATCCCATCTTGATCAGCTACCGCAAATTTTTGAGTTTGTTTTGGATCTGTGGCAGGCAATAATTTCGTTGTTCCTCGAGATGTTGAGCCGACTACGGCATAGTCTATCCTTGTTAAAGATAACGTCATTATAATCAAGTTCTTGTGATTTAGGTAATATAATTTTTAATAAAGCATTTTAAATACTCAGACAGAATTAATACAGTAGCTAGTATATAAAGACTGATCAATTTCACCATAGCAACGTTTCGAATCATAACATGCATTCGTATACCTAGCTATAATGTGTATAGTGGCGGGCCTAGTTTAAATACATACAAATTTTACGCGCTGACGTCAGAGCAGCGCGCGCGAAATCGGAGTTTCCGTTTGTTTGGTGGTCAATTCAGGAAACTTTTCTCGACATTTTAAACCCTGTTATTTACTTATGAAAAAACACAGTGGTAATGAATAGTCGAAAATGTCATGAAATATTATACAAAAGTGTGAATTGCTATTAGAAAATAAGTACACATCAAACAGTTTATCTACTAACCTGACACTAGCCTTAAAATGAGCAACAAGACGAGTGGTGGAGGTTAATTTACAACCTATTTGATCATCTTTATACAATTAGCATCACAAGCTTATAAAAATTTCTGGATTAATAAAACTTTCCTTTATAAAACTGAATTTTTTCTCTTTTTATATCCTTGGTATTACGTTTACATGGAAAAAATACTCAATATTTAGTGAAATCAGTTTATTCATTGGACATTTTCGGTCCAAATAAACGATCTATTCTAAGCACAAAATCTAGGCTTATTTAATACTAGTATTTCTTAGGCGACTTAGATCCTGTCCAAGAAGAGCTCGCTGGTCGTGTACGAGAGGTTGGAAACCAAGCTATATGGAGTTTATCTTCTTGCAAGCCAGGGTTCGGTGTTGATCAATTGAGAGATGACATAACAGAGACATACTGGCAATCCGATGGGCAGTTACCCCATTTGGTGAACATTCAATTTAGGAAAAAAACAACTATTAGAGATATCTGTATTTACACTGATTACAAACTTGATGAAAGTTACACACCCAGCAGGTGATGAATGGTGATATTATTCTGCTAGGTTTTAGGAGTTGGTGTATTCGGAATTCAATGTTAAATGGTATGAAACATTTTCAGGATAAGCGTCAGAGCTGGAACGAACTTTAACGACCTCCAGGAAGTAGAAGTTATGGATTTAAACGAGCCAAGCGGCTGGGTAGTCATTCCGATCAAAGATATCAATGAAAGACCTATTAGAACGTTTATGATACAAATTGCTGTGATAACTAATCATCAAAATGGTAGAGACACTCATATGAGACAAATTAAAGTACACAGTCCGGCTCAGGATATACTTGGGCCTCCTGCTCCGCATGTACCTGGTCAATTTTCTACTAATGAGTTTCAGCGATATGCAACGATCAGATGAATTGTTGAATAATATCATGATTTGTTACAAAATATATGAAATTTCTCTGATATATCTACAGTTTATATTTATTTATTTTCATAAACTGCTAGGAATTAACGGTTATTTGAAGGCTCTTTTGTATAAATGTACATACAAAAGAATTGTTTTTATTAATAGTGTTTAGGTCCATTTATACTACCATTCATTAGGTAATCTCTTAATATACCTTGTAAGCAATAGAAGAAATGTAAACATGAAAGTGAAGAGTACTTCATAAACAAAGTCCTTTCGTAGATATGCGAGGATTCTCTAAGCCATTAGATTAGGTAGCTGAACGTGATAGAAGAGAGAACATGTCCAGGCGTTTGATTTCATTCTTAATTCTAATATGTGTTTTAAAGTCTTCAAACGCATATGGATCGGAAGCATTTCATAACGATCTCATTGTTACTGAAAGTTTCTTCGAAAAACTAACTAATGATTACGGTGAGTGAAAATTGTTGAAAAAATTGTTGCAACTCCATTCTAAAATTTCTGGTAATCAAAATATCATATCAACAAAGTTCAATGCCATCATGTTATGAACTTTTGTAGCAATTGCAATATTTCAGAGGGGAAAGTTGTGCACAGCTTTATACTTTCATCTAATTCATGTGGAAACATTTTTTAGGATCATTACTATATGGTAAAAATACTACGAAGGAACTCGATGAAAAAATTTCTAAGTTTGTTCAGACTTTGCAAAGTCCGATACATTGGCGTTATAGAAGACATCTTGATGGATATAAACAGCGTGTGGATAATGGTAAGAAAATGTAATTTTTAGATGATATTCTAATTATAAAATAAAATTAACCATGTTATAAATTGTGTATATTTGTTCCCATCGGATAAAATTGTCATTCATAAATAATGCATAAAAAATATTATTATATGTACATTATATGGTGGAGGGTTTTCCTTCGAGACCAAAGTATTCTTTAAATACATATTGCACATCACGTTCCATAAGATACTTGTAAAGTTCTCCCATATCATTGTGGAGATCCGATGTTGCAAACGATATTTCTTGAAATGTAGAAAATTTTCTGTGAGCATCTAAATTATCATTATTCAAAGGCTCGTCTTCTTTCAGTTTTATCAATATTCTTTGCCAATTTAACGCCTTTATCTGTAAACAAGCCAATAAACACAAGTTTTAGTCCAGACTAATGAATAAATGAAAATGTCTGAAAAACAAATTGTGTCACTAACTTTTTGCCACCAATCTTCGCATTCCTCAGAGGCACCTTCTATACAAATTATTCCTGGTTTACCAGCTAAGCAAAATCCTGTAACATTATTTTCTTTTGCTACTTCGATTATTTCTCTCCTTTTGATTTTACTTAAAATATGATGAGAATATATCCAATATCTAGAAAAGCAGGTGCTCATTTTATTGCCGTGTTTATCAGATGATTTTTGGCTTTTTTTAATCTTTTTAGTATTAAAATATTTTTCTATATTCTCCCGCACCCATGATATCAAAAAATAAATGCATGGCTGTCCTTCGTCTTGTAAAGCGGTAATATCTAATAAAGAATTATTAAAATTAAACTGTTCCAAACGATTAAATGATTCGCTTCTAACATAAACATCTGGTTTTATTGCCGGGTAATCGGCAGGTAGAGTAACATAAAGCTGCCAATTCCCCTGAAAATCAATGTGAAGGTGTTAAAAAAGATTATTAGGTGAAAAAGAAATCTCTAAATACGAAGAATAAAATTGATCATTGCCTTTAGATCTGAAATAGTAACAACATATTCCAATGGTAGTGGAATTTCCATGTGTATTCCCGATATGAAGTTGTTTATATCTGCTAAAACTCCGTGATCAAGGATAGACAATTCATCGGGATAAATAGACTGCAATGCTTCAAGTTCAGTAACTTGTGCTTGATAATTTTCAATCTTTTTCTCGTTGACAGACATCGTTGATCTCGTGTACTAAAATAAATTAGTCTATTATGTAAATAATCATTCAACTAATTTGTTTATCTATTTATTATTCAATACTATATTGTTTACTTACATAATTGTGTTTACACAGTATAATTCTACTACTTGTTATGAATGTTATCAAACTGGAACTTTATTCTTATTGATAATTAATAATTGACTCATATATTACGCAGCTAAAATCTTGAGGACTCCATATGTCATCTGGTGCGATGTATTTACTGATAAACTATCCGGTCTTCTAACTTTCGTCATTTTGTTGTTGTTATTTCTCATACTGTAACTTAGTGATTCATTATTTCCAACATTATTGGAAATCTCATTCTGCAGCCAATGAGAGACCACGGTTTTCTCTATTGGCTGCCAGACCTCCAGAGCGGGATACTTGAATTGATTTTATCCATCAGGCGTTGGTGTCCTGGGAGGATTTATTGGAATATTTCAAGATCCATTCCCAAACGTGATGGCAATATCTATCTTCACCTATTATGATGGTATCCAACTTCACTGGTTCACGGCGACCCTCGACACGTCCAAAATATCTTTATACCTTTATAACGTGAGCTTTCTTTCATCCATCATCAATATTCACTTCAATCAAATGCTAATTCTTGCTTCTTCTCATTCCAGGGAAATCAATTCGAAGAGATCAGCTTATATCCAGTCGAGAGCGGCTCTGGTCTGATTGCAGACTGCTCAGAGCTCGGTTGTGTTGTAGTGATAAGTAAACTTGACGGGGGCGTAACTGTCCTACGTTTACTGCCTGAAACTAATGGATTTATTCTCCGTCCTGTTCAATATCTCATGGGATTAGGGGATGTTCGCTTATCGATTTGGCATGGAATGAATCAAATGTTTCTTGGTATTGCTTCTAGATCTAATATCTCTATATATCACTGGCTCGGAGAGCATTTTGATTCGATACAGGTCCTTAATTATGGTACAGACAGCTTAACTCCGTTTAAAATCGGAGGTTCTTTATACCTGGCTGTTACTGGAGATCGAGCTACAGTTTTGAAGTTTTCCTTACAGCCTAATGCGTTTGTTTTGGCACAGCAATTGCCGTCAGCTTATGACTTGGAGAGTTTTTACATGGAAAAAGGACATCAGAGGGAGCATTATTTAGTTCTATCGAACAAGGAGTTAACTATTATATATAAATTTGTTCACGATCACTTTACACCGTTTCAAGAAATAGCTAAAGCTGATAGAATATCGTCCATTACGACCAAAGAAACAGTTGTACTGTTAGCACTGACGGGAGACTTGCTGAAAATTTATCAATACGATGGCTGGAGATTTATTGAACTTGGTGTAACGATGCCAGAAGTTGATCGTGTCTATCCCACATCGTTGGATGGCGATAATATACTAATTGTTCGACACACAAATGGAACATGGATATTCAAAAAACTAATTTGGATACAACAGAGTACTTGGGAAATTCTTAGGGGTGAAATAAAATCGTGGTGCCTTGATACCATGAAGAAAACTAACAGGCAGGCACCTGTAGTACCTAAAGTTGATGGACCTGTGAGAATTCTACAAGGACAGATCGGAAAACTTGAGGCAAAGAGTGTAAGTACCTTGTTCTAATTACTCAATACTTAAATGATCGACTGATTTCTGTCTACAGCTAAATGGTGAAAACACACAGCAGTTAATAAATCTATCCAATCGGTTCGAAGAATTAAGATCGAACTTAACAGCTAACAAGAAACTCTTTTCTCAACTTATGAGCAGAAAAAATCCTAAATTCACTACGCTTCATGCCTCTAAGGTCTCTGGAGAATGTAAGATGGGATGTGAGATGAACAGTCTTAATACTTCGGTGAAAAATCCACTCTTAGATAGATTGACAAGACCAAACATCATGGATCAAAACCTGAGATTCCAGAATGTTAAGGCCCGATCAACAGGTAACTTACCATGCCCAAGGCCAGCAATAACATTAAAAAATGTAACTGTTAACGGAGCTATAAATGGAATACGATTTGAATCCCTTCAAGAAAATCTTCTGAGAATAACTGGGGATCAAGAAGTTACAGGTAAAGTCTACGAGTAGCGAATTGAATGAATATGCTTCTCTGAGATCATACAGGTCTCAATCAATTTTATAAATTTATTTGAAAAGCTTTGAACTATTTCAGGGGAACACATTTATTTAAACATTTCGGCATCCAGCACATTAATTCCTCTTCAAATAGCAACTCGATCAATACAGCAAGAGCTCCATATGCGATCGATAAAAGCAAACAATTTGCACTTAACACAGGGTGGAATTTTATTACCACTTAATGGTCAGTCTGTTGCCATTAATGAAACAAAAACTATAGCCAAAGTCAAGATAACTGGTCCAGTGCATTTAAGAGGGAGTATAAATGGCGATGGTGTCAAACATTTGGCGCCAGTTACATGGATAGAAAAACCTTTACTACTTTGGGGTAATTACTCATTACAGAAGGTTGCTGTCCAAAATGAAGCCTCTGCATTGGATTTGACATTGGATAGATTGAGATCTTTGAAACAGATTATAAGCGAAGCTGTGCGGCTAGACAAAGATGTGCCAGTACACTTGAAATTGTCTAAATCAAAGACTGTGAGCCTTATATCGCAATTACGTTTTGCTTATTGTATAGTTATTCATGTTTCTCATTGGCTTTATCTTCTGTTTACTTTTCGAGATTTGGACCAACATCACTGCTGACATAACTGCGGATTGGATAACAGTTTCTACCAATCAGTCGGAATTCAGTAACACAAGAAATATTACCGGTACTAAACGCTGTTCAAATGATCTTATCATTACAAATTCATCTTACGGAACCTTGCCTATTCCAAAGTAGGTATTGACTACTAAGATTAAAGTCAATCAGTTAAAGTGGATTTGGTCTTATATAAGAATTGTTTTGATTTAGGTTTCAGAACTCGCTATGTGCATTGGAAGCAACGGTTACTGATATTGAAACTTTACTAGTATCAATTAGTCAAGCTTCGGCTGAGACTTTGAAGGCTAATTACATTTATGGAGCATCTTTATTAAATGCTACTATAGCAGACACAGCAACATCGACTCACAATTTAACACTTTCTTCGAAAAAATTTACTGGAATTTTTTACGTTAAGCACGCGATGCTCGACGCAATAGATGGGATTGATTTTCGAAGTTAGTCATCTAATTTTGAGTAGATGATTGTTGCAAAGAAATTCAGAAACTGATCAAGCCGTAGTCAAAGTCTTATCGTGTTTTTCAGGGCTTTTGATTGCTATGGTTGGTTGGCGCGAACCAGGCTTAGTTGAAGGATTAGTAAACGTATCAAACTTAGCAGTCAAACGGCTCTTGGTGCCTAATGGATTCATACCACCTCTGATAACGAGAGCTAAAAATTTAACTTGCAAAGGAAATATATATTTTGATACTTTGAATGGAGTGAATATCTCAAATTTGGTAGCGAACGTTGTTAAGCTAGATGAACCGATTTCTCTAACAAATGTTACATTTGGTAATTTATTTATTGATGATATTACGGACTGTATTACTTATTATTACCTCTGATTTTCGATCATTTCAAGAACTAATTATCGTGAAATTTTTTTATTGTAATAATTCTTTCAGCCGGTGGATTAACAGCAGCTGCAATACAAACTTCCTTGGCTCCAGTCGATTTTTCAGGGACTAGGAATATGGGTAACAAAACTATTGCCGGAAGCCTGAAGTCTGCTAATTTAACATTACCCTATTCCTTTACTTACCCGTCTCTCAGCACGCCTGCGAGTTTGATTATAAAAGGTGACTTTCCTTATGCAAAATCGACCGAACACTGTACTAAATATATTTGTTTGCAGGGTCAGCTACCTTTGCAAGAGAACCAAGAGTTGAAAATGTAAATGATCGAAATCTGAATGAAATATCTGAAGAAATTTGGATTACAGACAAGTCCTGCGTTCTTTCAAACAGAGTATTTGTTATTAGACACATGGTGCTCGAAGGACCTGTACAAATATTGGTGGGTATATTTCTGTAAACTATTTTACTTAAATGCCTTTTTCTACATCTAATTGAGCCGTGATTCATCAGGGTTCCTTAAATTCCCAAAGCTACGGTCCTTGGACTCAGATGTCGGAACGCCTGCTGAGTCGAACTAAGCCTCAGGAAATAAACGCACATGTATATTTTAAAAGAGCAACAGTGTCAAATATTATGAGTGAAAAAGAATTGAGACTTTCGGTACCAGAGATATTTTTAGATGGACTAGGCGATCGTTCATTAAGGAAAAATGCTAGTCAAAACTTGACGAGTGATATGCGCTTTGAGAAATTGATAATATTAGGTAATAATGCACTTATAATCTCGTATTTATTCATGTAGGAAAAAACTTTCAACATTATCAATGAAAATCATTTCAGGTGATTTGAATACCCGCAGCAGAATTAATGGCAAATATTTGTCAACTGACGTTGTACGGTCTGACGTCAAAGAAAATATTATAACTGGAAGTAAAACTGTACTCTCATTATACGCAGATAATATTAACGGTCTTTTCAATTTTGGCGAATGGCAGAAAAATACTTTAAAAACATTAAACTTAGGGAAACCGATCTACATTAAGGGATTCAAAACGTTCGCACATATCACCCTATTGAAGCCTTTGAGGTAGACATTGCTGTCCAAACAATAATTATTTAAATAATATTCTGATATTAATCTTGTAAAAGATTATACCATTTGTTACGACTTATTTAAATAGAGTGGAAGGACTGGTCAACGATCGCAAGATGGAGAATTGTCTTCTAAAATCATCCCCCCAGATAATAACTGGAATGAAAAAAGTTCACGGGACAATATATGCATCGGAAATTCTTATCGATGGTCTAGTGAACGGCGTTAACCTGTCCGCTCTGGTAAAACATCAGTTAAAAAATAATAAGCAATCTCAGATAATAAAGACTACCATTTCGACAACTGGTGAAGTTGTGATTATTGGAGATATGGCGATGAATGGGTTGTATCACGGAGTGGAGCTGAAAAAGTTGGATAAAATGAACTCAGACTTAGAGTTAGTGAGCAAAAGAATGATGGAACTCAAGAAAGTTGCTAAACAAACTCAGACAGCATTATCACGTGAGCAGTTAAAACTAAGCTGTGCCATTTTAACTACTTGTCAACAATATTTCTATGAATACTTCTCTGTTTGAATATAGGAAGAGCTTGGTACTGGAATAAATTGGAATTAGTTGAAGAAAACTCAACGGTTCTGACCTCAGAACCAGAAAACTTAAACTCAGTAGCTTTCCAGGGTCTAGGTAGCTGCAGTTCTAAAAACGGGGTGTTAACATGTGATGATGAAACAGTTGAAGTACTTATTTTCACTCCAAACTCAAGCAAAATATTATTCAACCAAGTTTTTGAAGTGAGAGGAATTCCACTAGTCGTTCTCGCTAGCTCAGATCCTAACGGTGGAGTTTGGATATACACTTATGAGAACATGGGAAAGAAGTTTGAGCAAATAGCAGGTTTGTATATTCCATTTCATCTTATGATTACTAACAACATTACCCAAAGCAACTTTTCAGAATTGATTTGAAGACAAAAAACAGTTAAAGAATCAGAAAATTTTGATCTTTGAATCTAATGAAAGGTATTTATCTGATTTTCAGGCTTAAATCTACCTGGTGCCACACAGGCATCTGCAGTCGTATCAGCAGATTCGCTTTGGCTAGCAGTACAATTGACTTGGGATACAATAATACTCCGATATGAGATATGGGGTCAATTTGAAGAGTATACTCTGCCCGGTACGGAGTTATTTCTAATGGAAAAATCCCCGACCGGAGAGCTTTTAATCTTTAGATCCGATGGTGTTTGGAGACTGGGAGGTCTTTCTGGACCACGTCAATTAGTCAAAGCTCAATTAATTGGCGAAATCAGCTCGTTTATATTCGAAAATATTCACTATGTACAATTGATAAGAAACAAGAATGTAAGTTTGTTGAAGACACAATACATTGGTAACTGAATAATCCAGAAACAAAATGTAAGTCATATTATTTGATTCTGTATTCAAGTATTTATGTATATTTATGATTTAATCATGTTCAACAGAACATGATGTAATTACTGTATATTTATTACAAAATAGGCATAGCTAGCTTTACTTATGCAATAGTTTAGAACAAAATGACTTTGTATTATAAAGTTATTTAATAATTACTGCAGTGTAAAAAGAATTAACTCAGAAACTATATAAAGAAAAGGTATTGTAGAAATAGATTCAAATTTTATATAAATATAATTGGTGGTAATGAATATGTAGATGAAACGAAGTAGAATGACTTACTAGCAATTCATATAAGCTTTAATATAATTTAAATACATATTTGAAATGCTGATTTATGATTTTTTTATAATATCGCTTAGAGATCAATTGATCCATTTGCCTTATGTTATTTTTTGAATTTCAAAGAGTATTTATATTCATGTTTATAGCCTCATTAACAATACTTTATTGTACAAAAGAAATAAAATATCACATATGAAACATACAAAGGGATTTAGATGAGAATTTAAACCAGAGATCTAATTCGCAATAATGGTTACAGAATCGGTATAACACTGCAGGGGACAATAATATTTCCATATCGTATGCTCATTGATTTTCACGTTTCAGTAATCTAGCTAAAAATAAAACATAAATTATGCGCGTTAAAAATTACGAAAAATATAATTAATAAAACTTTGTAATTTAATCAAATTATCAAACTCACTATAAAAAAAATTCCTCCGTGTCATGTTGATTTTATATCAGGGCTTAGGTGCGTCAGATAGACGTTCTCTGTGATCCTAATATATGCACGAAAACTAAATTCAATACTTGTAACGATAAAAAGTTGACAAAATTACAAACAGACTTGTTAAAAATATCCAGCTTTTTTAGCTTCTCGAATAATTATTTCTGTTTCTATTGATTTTCGTATACCTTAATCACGTCTTTGATTACTGTAACTTCTTCGGTTCCGCGGCCTCGGTCATCGTCGGCGTCTGTCTTGTTCTTGGTATCAGTTTTAACCGATTTCTATAATTGAATTCGTTTTTCAATGAATAAAAATAATTGCTTCGTAAACAGCCGTTTTTTCAAAACTCACTGTATTCCTACTAATTTTCTCCTCGTTCCTTTTCTTCTCTTCAATCGCTGAGTTAAGCGCGGTTTGTTCGGCAGGCGTTAAGACCATCAATCTAGGATCCATCAGTATCCAATCGCTGTGTAAAACCTGTTCCAATTTCCATCTTTTGCTCAGATCAGGTTCCAGCAAATTGGTAACTACCTTTTTTACGTGGTCGCTTAAAATGTCGATTACTTTACCGCGGAATTTCCACCTTCTATTAGTTTGTTGTTCGTACAATCTTTTGATGTTAGTATCGTCGAATGGCATGGCTTTATTCAATAATATATAGAGTATTACACCTAGAGACCAAATGTCCGATACTTTTGGATTGTAAGGAGATCCTCTGAGGATTTCTGGTGCCGCATAAGACAAAGAGCCGCAATATGTATCGCTCAGTACGCGTTTACCTCTATTATCTATTACGTATCGAGCGAAACCAAAGTCAGCCAATTTTACATTATAGTTAGAGGTGATTAACACGTTTTCACACTTCATATCACGATGTGCTATTTCCATTTCGTGCAAGTACTGGAGACCTGTGAAATTTTACGATAAAATGAGAGGAAGAAATTTGCTTCAAAAGTAGTTTTCAATCGATTTTGAAATACGATGAATCATTAAATAAATAAAATTTTACACTATTAATAAAATTACCAAGAGCGAGTTGCCTGAGCCAAACTCTCGCCTGGCTTTCGGCCACTGCACCGTTTTTTAATATAAAATCAAGGAGATCTCCATTCTCAGCGAAACGCATGAAGATGAAATACTTCGATCGTCTTTGAAATATACTATGTACGTGGACTACGTGGGGGTGGTTTAATTTTACTAAAATATCTAATTCTCGCGGAAGAAATTTTTTTACAAAATCTTTAGGCGCTTTCGCAGTGTCTACGATCTTACAAGCCAATGTATTCGTTCGTTCAGGATCGCTCTCCGGCTTGTATTCGGCTAGGTACACCTAAGTATTAATAAATTCTATTTTTATTGTTGAGAGATCACAGAATTGGGATAAGCGGTTAATACCCAAAGCGAACAACTTAAATTAGATAAATAATCTACCTTAGCGTATGAACCCTCGCCTAGTTTGTTTAATAATTTATATCCCCGTGCGGCTAATGTTGCTTCTTCGGATGCTGTTTGGTTTAGAACTTGCTGCGACATGAGACCAAGCAGACCAGCGGGGGCATTCTAACTTCTCTGCTACCATAATTCACAATTAATTTTTCATCCCCTTTTTCTATCTTAATTCGTTGAGCAAAATCTGCATTTATACACACCTTAGCGACAAACTGAAAATGTGAAGAAAAAAAAAATATATATACATATCCTATCGATGTAAACAGAAATAATCATTCGGCTCAAGATCTTTGTGTTCGATTGACATCATTAAAGGAAAATGTAATTTTTGATCAAATAAATCACAGGGATTTGAGAAAATGCAAAGAGATCCATTTGAATTGATAAAATCGAAATTATTGCTATAGTAAGCTATCTGGTTCTCTGAATAACCTCGGGATTTTCAGAAGCAGTTAAAGGTGATCACGATAATTTCCTGATACACACTATAAACATCAGTTTAAATGGCTTCTTGATTCTTACTTTTGTGAAATCTGGAATTAGCGACGAATATTTTACCGTTAGAAAAAAATACCTCTCGGCTAGGTAACCATGTCTTTTGAAATGGCTATAAATTTGGCATTTTTCAAAAGCTAATGACACAAGAGATTCTTCTATGCCTTCTGCGTCTTTTCATCATAAACAATAACAAAAAAAAAAAGAAAGAAAGAAGGAAAAAAAAATGAATTATAAAACTATTCTCAGATAAAATATATAGAGATTTATTCAGATTGAATCGAGGCCAACGCCTCAACGGGGACGCGTATACATTATAGTGTAGGTATACGTGACTCCGCTGCAACTCCGCAATGCGGGAAATATCTCGTGGAGCAAAAAGTATATACAAGATAGATATATATTTTTTCTTCTTAACATACATACGTCAAAGTAAAAAAAAATGAAGAGATAGTTATTTACAGAGATTTCGATATTATAAAGCGTTTTTAATATTCTTTACAAAAATTAATGCCTCGAAGTACGTGATTACAGTACTCTGTCTATACCTATATACATATTTAAGTTTGCACAGGTATAAAAACATTATCGTTATCTCAATATTTGAAATCGTTCGATCGATCTCATGGCCTCCCATGGTGAGTGTGCGAAGTAGAGCTATAGTATTATTATCTATCGGAAAAAACCTACTATCAGATGCTGCTTATTCGCAGCCAGAATTGGTTGCGAAAGAAAAATGGGTTCAACATCTGTTAATAATAATAATACAATTTTCCCTCGATTTTTGAGTAAAAAGCAACCCGGCTTAGTGGTTGAAAAAAGTTCTTCAGATCTGGAAATGTCGACGCTGCAAACTCCTCCTCAAGATCTTAACAACCTGCCGTTTCCACTTTACGAGGATAATTTTCTGTTGCAAGCGGTAGATATGCAAAAATTCTATTTTTTTTAAATTTAAAATTTTGTTTTTTTATTTCATTTTTTTACCGTAGTTGTCTTTATTAAGAATAAATATCGATATATAATAATTTGAATCCGGATCGCAGTTGATGTAATAACTTGTTAAATAAAATAATATATCAAATTGCTTAAAATTTTTTTTTCGACGTCTGTTTTATTACAGTGGTAAAAATATTGTTTATTGTTTCACATCTAGATAGATAAAATAATAAAAAAACGTTGGCGGATTATCGGGAGAACGACGAGATACGGTTGGCTGGCGGCTTGCTCTTACAAACGCACTGTGTCTCCTGAAGATGCTAAGATATTATCAGCGCTCGGGAACAAGGTCTCGGATCATATTTATTGTAAAAAATAATTATGTTAGTAGCTTAGAAAACAGTTGCATTTCTACCGAATATAATAAACCGATGAGTTATGTTTCGTTGCTCTATTTCAGATTGGAGTTGAACATTCTAGAGAAGCTATTGAGAGAATTGAAAACTTGGCGCAAAAACTACATCCTCGAGACGTGCCGACAGCCGCTATAGCTGTCTTGACCGAAACGCACACAGCTCTTATGTTGAGGTAAGTATTACGCCTGGTTAATGGCAACTTGAGTTATAGGAACGAACTAATGGCTGCATACTTATATTAATGAATGAAAAGTCGAAGGTTATTTATTTGAAATATGAGAAACGTTATTTCATGAATGAACTTGAAATAAATTATTTCCAGACAACGAAGAGGATTAAAATCGAGCACGAAGCTAGTAAAGGATCGATTTCCAACTATATTTACAATATCTGATGCTTGTGCAGTAAAACGTACAGACTTTATTTAATGTATAACAGAAATTGATCTTAAGTTTGATTATGAATTGAATAAAAACTTGAATATTTTATTATCTTATGAACTTTGACCTGTGATTAGAATATTTTAATTCCAGTAACTAGATTTGTGTGAATAAAAAGAAAATTTTTTAGTTGATTAAAATGACTTTATTTTCGTAACAGATTTTGGCAGTTTAAATATCGCGCACTTTGCGATACATTATGTATGTATGTGAACAATTGGGTAACGAGGTATATTCTTTTATAAAATACAAACTAATTCTACATTTTTTTGTATTATCATACGTGTATAATATTTTAGTATTAAAAATACAGGCTCTAGGTATATAGGTATGTATAATGTATACGTATATGTATGATAAGCAATATCTATAATCGTAATTATTGATTAATTATTCAAAAAATTATTAAGGTACTAATTATTCTATTCTCTTTATTGTTATTTTCTATTATGATCGTTCACAGCTTATTAAAAATCTTCTCACACTGACCAATCAACTTATACAACTGTTATTAATGTATTTCTTTACATTCTACCAATAGTTCTCAAAATCTTAGACGGAAATTATATCTCATGATTACGTTATACTGTTTAAAACAAATGTTAAAGTCGGTTATTTATCTACCTTTACCTAATATCTTTTGCAAAAATTTACGAATAATGTACTAATATCCCAAGTACATTATACGTATATAACTATTTAATTACCCATTCATTTGATCAGTATGGATGATTGCTTATTAGAATATAGCTGTTATTAGATCATAAAATGTTGACATATTGCTGCAACAACAGTATTCATATAATTTACAATTGTATTTGGCAGTATTTCAAGTCATCTATACGTACAGACATACTATCTCTCCCTTTTCTGAGTCTCTCTCTCTCTCTCTTTCTCTCTCTCTCTCTCTTTCACTGTCTATATGCAACCAATAACTCGCTTATGTTCCGTATCTTCAGCACCTGGAATATTTCAATTCATATTTAGTCTAATTCATGTAATTTATGATCATTTTATCATAAGCAAAGCGACGATTGAAGTTAGAAAATGACTTTTATAATGAGATTATTTTGGATGTGATTAAAACTGTGATTCATGTTAATTTTAATTACTTTATATTTTGCGTTTTTAAATTATAATCCGCGTTCTTATTGCTTAGTATCAACAGAAGAAAATAGTTGCTTTTTAATAAAACAAGAAACACTGTACAGTTTTTTAAACTTTAAGCATGTAATAAACCTCGCGAAGAATACACAACGTGTGATTTGTTAAGTATATTAGTGGAGTTAGACTTACGAGTTTGCTTTTTGTTTGTTTTTTTTTATTTTATTCTATTATAGTATCTCGCTCGAGTGAATCTGTGATTTGTTAGAATGTGGGTGAGCTGAGATTAGGACTGCCAGGACTTGAAGAAGGCGAACATGGTGTACCTGGTGGCGAGGGTTCCAATGGGCAAACTAAGTTCCCATAGTCTACTTCATTTTTACTTTTCTTTCTCTTCAGCGTGAACTGAGATTTCTTTGGTACCTTTTCCATTATCAAAAAATCAAATTAATTAATTTAATAATAAAAATCTTTTATCGTAATCAACTTATAAATTTACCAAAAACAAAATCTAAACCATTATTTATTCATACATTGTTCAAAGACTTATAGGAATTGTAGAATATTTTTGTTTAAAGATTTTCTACTTTAAAAATCAGTCCCATTCGTGTTGATCCCCTTGAAAATGAATGAATACCAATATCATTGCATTACTTACTTTTAATCTAGCGGTCAGAGTAAGAGGAACGAATCCCAACGTACTCTCCATTTCTCTTTTATGCTGAACCACTTCCCTGCCAAGGAGCTGGTTAAAGTGAGTTGTCAGATGTCTGCGAAGTAGAGTCTTGGCTGGAGGAATGCTAAGCAATGTGGCTAGTAATTCAGAGGTAAAACGACCTTCGTGAACCATTAATCCACCATGAACACCTGAGCCCCGCATATTGGGTGCGTATTCTGCAAGATCAACGACTCGCAGCCATTCCATAACTCTGTGATTTGTCCAGAGTGCTACATATGTTCCATCAGCACCGTTACCATTTATAGATCTTCTCTCCAGACTGTCAAAGTTGAAATTCAACTCACGGAGTACCTTTAAATTCAGAGATTTTATTCATATAAATATCATTGTCTTAGATATGGAATAAAATCGCGTAAAATAAGACCTGATTCAATACCTGAATTCCACGACGCAGACTAGCTGCAGATAACTGAGCATTGACTCCTAGATTTAGCAAATCTTCTGTAGTTAATCGATGCAAAACTCTACCATCTACCTTAGCGTTTTGAAAAGCTTCTTTATACTGCGGTAATCCAATGTCATCTAACCATCTGAGAACTGCACCACTGTCCATCTGTGAATCAGTAATTATTGTTAAATAGTTGGATAATTATTTCAAATTGTTGAAAGGGAAGTAGACACATTTAATCGTGTATATATTCACCTGTTCCGCCCCAAAGAATCCGACTGAATTTGGTCTTTCTGATTCTATAGCATATAACAATTTTTTTCTGTGCAGATGATTCTTTATATCAAGTTCTTTCTCCATTTGATTTGACTGCATTTCTAATAATTTTGATCCCGTTGCACCCCAGCGTCTTAACTCAGCAGTATAACATTCAAGACCTAGGCGAGATAACCAGTCGCCAATTTCTTCTATTGACAAATCAGCCAAGGGTTTTGGTGGAACATATTCAGGCTCTGGAGCGGCTTCGCCAATCACTGTCTTTTCCTCTTCAGCTAGAAAAAGAAAACTCTAAATAAAAAATTTCAGGTAAAAATGTTTAGGCTTAGGTTCTTCAACACCGTGCGTATGTTAATTTAGAGCAAATTTCTGCTTCTGTTTATTTTGAGAACTACTTAAAGCGCTGTAGAAATTTCAAGCTCGAACGATGTTAGAAATTTAGACTCATGGGAACAAATTTGAAATTCAAATGCACGCCATGCTATACTGATTCTTTTACAGTAAAATTAGCAGAAATAAAAACAATAAAAGAATAGTACTGAAGTAAGTACGAGTTATTATTTTATATCAACGGTGAATTATTCATGAGGCAAAATCTTGCTTCGGATCAAATGAAACAGCTTCACCAAATTTGATTTGTTGTTTTGTTTGTAAGTCATGGGTAACATCATGAAACTGTATACAATAGTTTTTAAAATTAAAGCCGCGTTTTGCTGTAATAGGTTTAAGACTTCTATCGTTAGTCAAATTTTGAAATTCAGGCTCTGTTACTACTGTAGTAGCGTAGCATGCTTATACTTCTATTTATGTAATTAAGACCTAGTATCGGGGCTGAAACGCATCTCGCAGATATTCCCCTGATAGCCAATGGGACAGTAGACTGTGCGCCAGGGTTTAAATTCGCGACAACCTTACCGAACACAACTCCTTTCTTCGAGGATGTTGGTGGTCGAGGTAAACTGCTATACTGGCCTGCGTGTCGGCTGAATCTCTCACCCTGAAGAACAACACAACAAGTTGAGGCGATGAGCGAGTAAAGCTTAGAGTATTACACGAAGTGGTGAGTCAGAAACGTGTTTTTCGATCCCAGTGATTGAAAATACTTTTCGGACACACCAGTCCTTCAGAATACTTATTTAAATGTTAGATGTTTTGATTAACAAACGTTGGATATAGGACCGCTGCGTAAACTCATGTTTTCGTGCTCCAGACTGGCCTGTTTCAGCTTCAATTCAGACATAGAACTGAGTAGTTCTAATTTCTGTGTTTCCAATGTGCTTCTTGAGAAAACTTCCTTTGAAAGATAATTCACGTATGTAAATTGAGATTAGAAATATGTCTGCTTGTGTACCGCTGTTTGAATTTATTGCTACATGTTTGTTTGCATAGATATTTTACTGATTAATGGCAATAATGGATTGATAAAATAATATTGCCTTGGAATTTCAATGTAGTGATGAGATAAACTATGTTCTTTTATTATTACCCTTTGTAGAGCATCTTCCATTTGTCTAAGAGTCTCTTTTTTCTCTTGCAAAATGCTTTCAAGTTCGTGAATTTTATTCGACTGGGCATCAACCTGTTCAGAAAGCACAGACACTTCCATGTGTAAAGCACCCCTTTCGTTTTCTAGTTTTCTCAAACGTTCCTGAAAGTAAAAATCACATTGAAAATTTTACATTTTATTTACCCAGATAAGATTTCTCGCCTCGTAAAAACCTCTGCATTACAAAGGGTAAAGCCAAACATGTAAAAAAACGAACTAAGCATACATATTTCACATTTTATAACCGCACAACAAATAAAGATAAGAATAAGAATATTAACATTAAAAGTAAACCTAAAACAAAAAATCGAGAAACTCTCGATATAGATCACCCAGCCTTAAAAAACCAGTCACACGTAAATCTATTTCATATTTTACTTTATTTTTAAACAATAAACACCGATGTTCAACTACGACGATTATCTATACCTCGGTGTTATTGTTATAGCTGTTCACATACGGATTGCTCGCATATTGGAATTGTTGATGGGAACAATAAAGCCTTTCCCTATCGCAGCATATCAGATCGTTATGAGATCTTGCTCTTTGATCTCTCTCACTTCTATTTCTCAACCGTCTTCTTCTTCGGTCCAAAGACCCTGCGCATCGATTGGGATTACCAGGCAGTGAATTCATGCTTGAAGAATTCCCACTAGATCGAATCCCTGATGATTCTTTGACCATAGCTGATCCCTGGTTCTGGGGCAGACAGCATCGAGGTGCCGGAGGTGCGATATACCGCATAGGCGATGGTTCTTTTGCCGATCGGTACACAAACTCGTTTCCAGCACTACTTATTATTATAATTTACGTTAATTAGTTTTTAAATTCAATGATCTACCTAACAGACATTTAATCAAATGGAAAATTTAATCAAAGACAACCTGGAGCAAGATGTAGCATAGAAAGGTGGGGGGAGAGTCGCTAAGTGAGCCACATTTGCTGCAGCTGCACACGAATTACCTATCTTTCCTTGGAAAGAAATGGCTCTTGAATATCCCAACAGGCAGTTCTACGATATAGATGATAATAAAATAGTAAAACTAGTTTTGGCTGTAATTCAGAAGGAGCAAAGACTTGATTTATAATTCTACCTGGCAAAGGCAACTTTGAGACCTGCATTCACAACGTAAATCTGATGGGGGTCCAGGGAGTTCAATTGATACAGTTCTTGGATAATCTTGACGATATTCATCGCAAGGTTCAGAGGTAGAAGAAGTTGCAGAGGAGTCATAAACTTCTGAAGTTGTCTCTCTAGATGCATTCCGTTTCATAGTTGACGTTGTGTCGGATGAATCGGACTGAGAATCTGTATTATATCAAATATTCTTATTGTATTTACTGGAAATCCTCTAGGTTGGCGCCATAATGTACCATCTACTTTTTTTCGGCTTGTATTCGTTATCAAACACGATTTAAAGTAGGTACACTCATACACCTATTTAGAAATTTTTCTGAGTTTGTTCTTCTTTCCTGAACATGTCAAGACCCAATAAGCAGACGAATTGAAATATTTACGTCTGAGGAACGCAGAAATTTGTCTTTCTGTCTGGCTTATCATACTGTTTTCTCAAAACAACGTTTTATTGACCTTTGGCAAGAGATCAAGCGAAAAATGTTCAATTGATTGGGTTAAAATTTTTCGAGTTCATTCGTTACATGATTTTACTTGAAATAGACTAGTAAAACGCTCAGTTTGAACACTGCAGCAATTATTACTTGGGCAATTCCGCTCGGAAAAATTACGAGTTTACCAAACTAATTTTCGAATAGTATCAAAAAATTCTGAAGTCATATCAAATTCTAAATTTTATAGACCATTTTCAAAGGTATAATCATTGTATAGAATACTTATGTGAAAGAACTTCTAATTCGAAAAACAGTACAGTATTTATACTGTCCCAACGGGATTGGTACGAAAATTAAAGACTTTATACCAAACAAAGATGACTAATTGAGTTATTTCTTTTAAATAATTAATAGGATACGAATATTTAGACGAAACAGTGAACTTTATCGTGGATATACTGAAAAAATCGAAAATGTATTCACTTATTTAGTATCCTCTAACTTGAAAATGATTTATTTTAGTTTTGTCTAAGATGTAACCCCTTTTAATTTCTTCCGTGAATTTTGTATAATAATAAATAAGTGAAGAAACAATACAGCAGAAAAATCCCGTACTGAATTTTACCACGTCGAAAATATCCTATACGTGTATATATAAATATTCGTGCACGCACGTGCGTATATTAGTGTATCTCCGTCCGCGTACATCTATAGCAACACGGGCTTTAAATAGGTATTTATTTAGTCCCGTATTTATAGGAGTGATTCCCCCTTGTCCTCTCAAATCGAGAAGGTCTAGGCTCCAGCGTCTAGAACAAGGTTTGGGGAACCACGTCCCATCAACGTCTAAACCAGCCGCGTCAGTCTCTCCGCCCATTTACGATAGCTAATAGAATTTATTTCGGTGCCGCGTGAATGTCCCGTAGCAGAGAATATTTCTTTCTTTTCGTATTATAATTTGAAACAAAAAAAAATTGATTTCTGCAAAAAGAAATAAATCAGCGATAAACCAAATTTTTACTTTCATGTTTCCCGATCGCGAGCAGATCATAATTTTTTAGTTTTCGTTTCGCGACCAACAAATTTTAGATTTGAATATAAAATCTAATTATTTATCTTCTTATTTCACCCTGCAACCTTTAGGATAGCTTCTATCTTCCTCTTCTGTTATCGGATCCAGATCTTGACGTTCTCCCATGAGAGCACCGCTCCAAGAATCTTCCATCTCTTAGGAAAATTAACAGACGCAATTTAATATCTGATTTTGAAAATATCCCGGTATTATTGCGTGTACTATTATGAAAAGGCGAATTGGAATTGTAACAAATTGCCGTAGTCAATTATTTCGAAGAATTCTGAACGTCGATTTTACTTAGCGGATAATTATCATAAGGATAAAATACAAACTCATAGATCATGTTAACCGAATTTTTATCATTCCTTTCGAAAAATTATCGTATAAAAGAATTGGGCGATTATTATCTCTAATACCATTCACTGAATAATTTTTTTTCTCGCGCGTTAGCCGGAACTCGGCGAAGATTCCGCGTTCGACGGACACAAAGAACTAGCGAGATTCAGGCACAACTAAGTAGCACGAACTTCGTGAAATTCTTTGATAAATATTCGTCAGTAATTGGAAAAAAACTTAACGAGAACTAAGAGACTCCCTTCAGACGGACTTCGTCCCGTAAACTAAAATTAACTCAACGAAATCTTGAAGACGCCGTATTTATAAATAGAGATACTGTTCCTGTGCACGAGGCCGCGCCCGCGCAATGCATCGACCTCTTCGTCTCGCGATAATTACATACATGTGTAGAAACACCCATCCATACATTGAATTTTGCCATTTTCATTTACAAAATGTATTTTCGATGTCAAATAATCATGAACATTAAATATATCTACAGATCTGAAACTTATGTCTACGATTTGCGCACGATATATACGTATAAACTGCGTAAATATTCAATCCGCGTTTAGTTTTACGGTCATATTACGTGCGACGATTTCAAATCGTGTAAACGTGCGTTGCCGTCGTTCAAGCCAGTACGTGCCTGCCGGAAGTAAAACGGAACCGGAAACGAGCCCTTCATCAAATTAATGTTTGAACTTGTATAAAAAGCCTTTATGCTTAGTTTTTCGTTATACTTTTGGTCCATTTAATGCTGTTTGGGGCATTTTTCGTCCTTTGTAATGCAGATTTTCGACTTCTGTATGCATTTATTTAATCCCTGTTTCTCTTTCACCCTCAATTATACTCACTGGTTGAAGCCAGTGTAATAATACATCGACAGTTTCTGCATCAGGTGGCTGTGGCGGAGATGGGGCATTTTGAATTGCTGATAAAAGATTCTTTGTTGCTTCTTTAACAGAATCTTTCCACTCTGAATTGCTGTCTGATCCCTCGGCACAGGCTCCTACAGTTAGCAAAAAGTTGAACACCAATATCGAGCATAAAATAAATCGAGTATTAAAAAAATTGGAACTTTTATTCATTGTTTCAGTTCCAAGTAGGATAAAGTATTTTCGAAATTCGTCTTAAAGTTAATCTTAACGATTTTAGCCTACAATTAAAAATTATTAAAATTTTATCTGTGAAGATACGTTTTTTCAATAAATTCTACATAAAAATTGAAATTTAGACCTGATATTATACCGTCCATTTGCAGAAGGGCAGCTTCAAGCATCTTACTCGCTTCAGTTGATTTTTTAACCAAAAATGAAGTTTCGCTTGCCTCAGAACCGCTGCTCTCCTCGCCCTTTCCCATCACTTATTTATTGTCTGTGAATAAACATGAAACAAATAAATCAGAATAAAAACAGATAAATCAAAATATCAAAAGACTTAAATTCACGAACTATTTGACCTGAATTCTTTTTCTTCAAATGTGTACAGTTCTACGTTATCTACTAAACTTTGATCTTTTTAAGAGCATATTAAAAAGTTTGATAAAATTTGATGTTTACAAAATTCTGCGAAATTTAATCGTTGGAATCGCGTTTTTAAATTAATATTTTGAACACTTTTAATCGCCTCATAAACAAATAGAAAATATTCTTATCTATTTATTTATATGCGAATTATGATATAATGCGGTGCGTCTTACCGTCCCACTCCATGTCACGAGGATATTCAGGTAAATTACTTACTGATGGTAGTTTGTCATTGTTTATAAATAGTGGTAAAATATATGCAGAATATAAATTCGGAAAGCCAGAATATAATGGACTGTTATTTAAGGGGGCAGAAGATCAACAGGTTTTACGGAACAACGCCCAACAGCGTGAACACATCGACCAACGAAATTGTCTATCTTTATCTATTCTCGTTTAATTCTCGTTTGGCTATGCTTCTTCTCCCTTCATCGCTATTCAAACTAACCTCTTTTATCCTTGTCGGATTACATGGCGTCAAAACATCGAGTTATTTACGCGATTTTCAATCGAATTTTGCGGACAAACAGGTCTACGCAAATTTAAATGCGTAAAAAAAATTTGTATTAACTGAATGAAATTGGTTGAGGAATTATCGGTTTCGTAACTATAGTAAGATCTAATCGCGTTTTAAGTACTTGAACAGTGAGGTTAATCTCATATTGGTTATTAAACTTTGAACCCGAAAATCTCTTGTGGATCGAAGTTAAGTATTTGAATAGCAGGAAAATAAGCATTTAAACACTTTCGGTTTCGCTGCCGCAATAGATACACCGCAAATGCGATACTGTTAACATTTATACACACAGAATCGAGAGACATTGCTAATTGTAAATATTTTAACACACCTTACCTTATCCTTCAGTCTTATGATGAGCTTGTTTTTTTTTCTTATCAACAACTTGAAAACGATTTATATTTTATAATAAACAAGCACAGATATGTATACATATAATATCGCGTAAATCTTTTCACGTGTTGATATCCGATATTTAATTACCTATTTGATGTTTCGGTTATTTAAATGAACTTTCTATGCTAATTTTGATTACTTCTAGGTTAGGAATGTATCTTCTCAGTCTGAACAAGTCAATAAATTTTCATCGTTAGAAAATCGTCTACATATCTACTGAAAAAACGAAACGCTTGTGAGAACTAAAAATGTAAGATAAAAATATGACGTTTGACAGATCGTCAAGTTGCACTTGGTGCCAACTTAAAAAAAATGAGGTTATGTGTTCGTATTTTTGTTTGATGTTTATTGAATGTGAATAAAAACTCTACGTTAACAGTGTAAATAAATCGAGTATGATAAAAATATATGTGTAAAAATATTCTTTTTTATTTTCTTAAACAAATTCACTCCATTAGTCGAAGCGAAGCGTTTAAAGTAGAACATTCTGATACATAAATTAAAGTGAATAAGTAGGTAAACTTGCGAAGCGAAGGTGGTAGCATGAGAAAACGGATATCTGGCACTTCCGTTACATTTTATTTGTGTATCGTAGTGGAAAAGTAATAAAAAAAAGTAAAAATAAAAATATGCGACTATCTCTATAAAATATATAACCAATACGAGGGTTATTTACTTAAGTTAAGTTTAAACTCGGCGATCCTGGAATGTAAGTAAGTATTTATATCCTAACGTCCTTTAATTGTTCGTAATGTTTTTTAATGATAAAACCGCGAAAACTACGTCACTACGTGACGGATTCGTTCAGAACTGGGACAAAGTGCAGTGCACTCTGGCACTGCGTTAAACCACCAGGTGTTTCTATGCCGTAATCGTCTCAGGATTGGGTAATACCTGCCACTACACCTTGCCCCAAAGATATTCGCATTAATAAATCGGCAAATAATTAATATTTACATTTTATCAATAACCGAAAAATACACGAAGGTCGAATGAAACTACAGGTAAAAGAACTAAAAACGAAAAGAAGAAAAAAAAAACAAAAAAAAAAAAAAAACGAGAAAAATAACAATTGCCCAATTTTCTAAATCCAACACAATTATCATTTAATGACAATTATCTACCCAACGTCTAACATCATTTCTTCAAATTATTGTATTTTGTTATCTATAAGAAGCACGAACTCGTCCTCTTCTCCGAAGTACCTTAATCTTAACTCTCCATTTTGGCACTCCTTAATAAATTTACAATTATCCAAATCAATTTGTCGATCGCGATTTTGAAGACTACCGCATAACGTAGTTTTTCATACCCCAGGCTAACGCTAGGGCCTCAGGATAGTACCGAGAAGTACGATGTCAGATGGGATCGGGAGTGGCGGTGGAGAAAACGAGGTAGACTCTCGTTCCTCTTCTCGCATCGAGGTCGGAGAATCGTCTAATCATAGGGAAGACGAGAGTCTAGATCCAGACAACGAAGCAGCTTTGAACACAAATTACGACAGTGGAGACGGAGCAGTTCCAATATTTCGGTGAGGTACCTTAAATTTGAAATGAAACGATAATTTTCGTTTCAATTTTTTTTTTTTTATTTTAAACCAAAGACAAAAAGTTCCTTTTATCTACCCCCTTGATATTTCTCTCAAAAATGTAAAATCAGTGTCAAAAATTTCCATTTTGAACAATTTATCCATTCATTGATTTATTTACAAATTTTAGCTAAACTCGTTCTCTTTATTATAAATAAATAATTTATTCTTAGATGCGACCGCTGCGATAATTATGAAACTATAAACAAGACGGCATTTTGCGCACATCAAGATCAATGCTTGTTGGGCGGTGAGGCAGGAGAAAGTGCGGAGGGAATTGAGGGAAATGAGGGAAATGATAATGATGGAGACGGAGAAGAAGGCCATTCCGGGCACAGAACTCACAGGAAATTGTTCGAATGTGACGTCTGTAATATGAAATTTTCAAACGGTGCTAACATGAGACGGCACAAGGTAGAAGCAGTTAAATTTTTCTATATAAGTACTTAATAAATCTTTGAATTATCATTTTTCAGATGAGACACACAGGAGTCAAACCTTACGAATGTAGAGTGTGCCAAAAGAGATTTTTCCGCAAAGATCATCTCGCCGAACATTTCACTACCCATTCTAAAACACTACCTTATCACTGTCCGATATGCAACAGAGGATTTCAAAGACAAATTGCTATGCGAGCTCATTTTCAAAACGAACACGTCGGTCAACATGACATGGTCAAATCATGTCCACTTTGTAACTACAGAGCTGCTACTATGAAATGTCTCAGGCTACACTTTTTCAATAGGTTTGAATTTTTGTTAAAAATGTTCAAACTGAGAGCTAAAACCATCAGATTAATTCTGAAAATAGTAAAATAGAGAGAAACTATGACTCTGCTAAGGAATTTCATTGCTTTTCAGACACGGAATCGATCTGGACAATCCCGGACCGAATAGCTCCACTTCTCTCATGAATAGTTGTACTCCTGGTGAAGCTATACCTTCTGCACCGCTATCGGACAGTGGAGACAGCACTGGGAACAGATCGGCAGACAACGCGACTCCTCCAATGCATTTCCTCACTCCTCATGTTGAGATATCTATACCGTATCAAGATCACACGTCGAATCAACGTAATGCAAGTCCAGCACCTTTGAATGGGGACAGTCCAAACAGTCCACAAAGTGCAGACAGCAATAGCAACGCACCAAGCAGTAGTCACCATCAGATTAACGTCAATAGCAACGTAATTCATAGGTAAAAATGAGGGAGAAAACATTTATCAGAAAGGTATTGTGTATTTGTGTTTTATTGTTTGATGATATAGTTTTTTCAGCAGGAGTACGGGAGGATGTGACGAAGCTATTACTCCGTCGATCTCTTTGATTCCTATAAAACAAGAGCCAAACAGCAATGGGGCAGATGATTCTGGGGCTACGTCAAGCAGCCTTTCTCTACCATCTTTGATAAAAGTTTCACCTTTGAAATCCCTGCTTAGGGATGATCTAAGGCGAAAGCTATCCTCTAATACTAACGTCAGTAATTCAAGTGGTAATTTACACTCGAGGGGAGAACCGCCTACTTCAACTAGACCTGATCCAAGAACTAGCGGACTACAGTGTACGCATTGTAGAATAACGTTTCCTGATCAAACTTTATATTTTCTTCACAAGGGTTGTCACAGCGACAGTAATCCATGGAAGTGTAATATATGCGGAGAACAATGCTGCAATTTGTATCAATTTAATTCGCATTTGTTGAGCAAAAGCCATCAGTAAAAATTATCAAACGTAGCAGCAGGAATGCAACGTTGATTTTAATAGATATATAAATTTGATTTATGAGCTCGTTAAGACTCGTTTATCAATGAAATTACTACTTTCGCGCATTTACCAAGATTAATTATCAAGTCTCATTGGTAATCGAAATTGAAGAGTTAATAATGGTGATTTGATGCGATATCTATAATATATACATATACATATCGACGTCCCTTACGAAGCTAGCACGTTTCAAATGTCTTATGAAAACTATTTCATTTCGACTGACCGCAAAAACTAACATGTTTCAAAATTCATCATGAAAACTAACACGTTTTAGTTTCCACCGTGAAAGGAAAAAAACACGATTCAACTCTTTTGGAGAAGACTAACACGTTTCAATTGTTGCCAACAATGTAATATATTTCTTTGACCCGAAATAATATGTAATTTTCCTATCAATTTCTTCAATTTTTTCATAGATTTTAAAAATACTGTTTTTTCGAAAAAGTAATCCCTCCGAATCGTACTTTTCTTGGCGATGAGAAATGAATCATGATTTTCTTCGTGGTGAGAATCGAGTTGTGATATTCTTTGTGGTAAGAATTAAATCGTGCTTTTCTTTGCGGTGAAAAATGAAAAGTGCTTCTCTTCGCGGTGAAAATTTCAATGTGTTAATTTTTGTAAGACATTTGGTACGTGCTAGTCTTCGTGAGGGGCGTCGATATATTATTAATACATATACGAGTATAGTGGGAGGCGGAACGATAGATATGTAGAAAAAAAGAAAAAAAAACTTTGGATGGAGAAGATACAGAGTCACAAATAACAAAGCATCGAAGCAATAGTACAAAGTATTTGTATCGATATGAAGAAAGTCATTTTATTGAAAACATCTGTCTCTCCTTCAGACTTGGATGACTGTGATTATTTAACTTAACTGTACATACATAAAAGAAGTTATACATATTATTTTATCAGATTTAAACAAAGTTCATTAATATTTGATTGTGTTTTTCTTACAGTAAAGTAACATCCTACATATGTATCGAATAATCTACTCTCACTGTACTTTAAAAGTTCTTATATTTATAAAAGATGTTATAACGGGACACGTTAGTGCCTTTATAAAGAATTTAAAAATTCAGTCCGTTGTGCTGTCACCAAGTGAACTATCCGTCCATAGGGCTTTAATAAAAAATATTCCAAGCTCTATTAGTAGAATTAATTTAGCTAGGTAATTGTTTCTGTGGTTTGGAGTTGATTTTAAATCATTCGAGAAATATATCGTCTGTGTATCAAGATAAGCTTTCTTGATTATCTATAAATGATGAAAACTCTAAATTGGCAAATATCGAAGTGTTTTTTTTTTTTTTTTGTAAGTAAAACGTAAAGATTGAAAAAAAATTTCAATCAATAACAAAATTAATTCCAATCCGCTCGGAGAAGGTAGCTAAAATACCACGAATAATGATAGTTGACTGTAGTTAAGTACTTAGAAATTAATTTTATGCCCTTACCAACATGCTGTCAACGTGTCTCCAACGGACAATATATATTCTGTTCCAATTTTTATTAGTTATTAATCTCTCTTATTCGTAAAAATTGCGCTAGATATTTTTTACAGCTAATTCGTACCAATCCAAGCTGTTTATAAAATTGAAAAATACAGTATTTAGACAGTTTAGAAAGTACAACGAATTAGATCGGAGTTTAAAACGTGCAGAAATGCCTCGCCTTTACAAACTATTCTTACTTATTGGACTCGTGTTGAGTTGTGCATGAATTCTTTCAATGAATAGCCAGTTTATGTCCGTTGTTTGCATGACTTCTTACTCTACACCTTAGCGATTTTACACTGGGCGTTAAGTCGAGCGCAACAACTACATTTCACTCATTAAAACAATTTTTTTTACATTCTAGCTCGATAAAGAAAAAAAGAAAAAATAGAATTAACGAACAAATTAATACTTAATAAATAAGGTAAATGCGTGATGTCGTTGTTGCACTCTTGTTAGTTAGGGAATATCCACGTACCAGTAAAACTGGCATTACAAACAAAAATTATGTACAGGGCACAAGCCACGGGGCATATAATATACCGTTAGCTAAATCTATGATGATTGATAAATTTGAACTAATTTAAAGAATTAAATTTGATAAATCACCGCTATAATTGTATAACATTGAGCTACATTAATAGATAATTTCTTATAGCCTGAAAATAATAAGTTGCAGATTGATGACAATTATTTTAAATTATCAGATTTAGCTAACGTATGTATAAATATTTTTAATATAAATATTTGTACAGATAGAGGATTAGAAAAATGATGAAAAAAAAGTAAAAAATTAAAAAATAAAAATAAGAAGGAATATAAAAATATAAAACAGAGTTAAAGTTTAAATATAGTATAAAAATATTATATATGTAATATTTAATGATAATATTCACGTTGCTGTAAATGGTTGTAGTTATTTAATCCTCACTCTGTACCATAGGGTATATCGTGTCAGCGTGATTTATTCCTATGTGTGTATCTCCGATACAACAAGGGGCAGGGCAATTTCTTTAGAGTAAATAATTAACAAAAATAACTATCGCATCTTTTAGTAGAAGCCTCAAAGACCAAGCATAAATGTTTTCAGAAGTTTTGGCGAATGTATAATAGCCGAAATATCGTCCCGACGAGAAGTACCCCATGTTACAGGGAAAAGGTACCAAAAACCGTGTTACAAAGTGAGGATTAATAACTATTCTGTATATCAAGTTATATTTAATATTATTATAATATTATTTATTAGAAATTAAGTAACTTATTGCCTTGCATTCCACAAACAGAACACAGAATTACCTATACACCTTAAGTGCGCACGTTAATGGTGCTATTGTAAAAATACGAGGCTGACTAAATTAATGAAAAAGGAAAATAAATGCTGTACTCTTTTGTGAAATGTCGATAAATTCTGAATATAAAGTTCAGCTTATTGTTATCGCCTGAATTTATCGGAAACAGTAAGAATGCCCTTTTACCGAAGCATCATTGACAAAATAATTTCAGGTACTTATGCATTCGTTATAATTTTGTGTACGTTGAAAAAAAAAAAGAAAAATGAAAGGGTGCCTAAGAGTCAAACGAATTAGTAAATAATAAATTACCGAATATTAAATATTCGATATTTGATAGAAAAAAAAGAGTATCTTATATTGTTCAAAAAGTGCCTGCTTATCTGATTGAATATATTGAAAGACGAGAAAAAAAAAAGAAAACAAAAAAACAATTCTATGGAAAGATTTTATTATCTTCTATTAAATTTGAATATATTCGAATAAAATTTGAATAAACGTACCTGATTCCAGCAGTCGTCAGTTTGAATCAAAAAACACATATAGTTTTCAAATAAGAGCTTGTATATTCTGGACAAAAATTAAAAGAAAATAAATACTTTGATATAGATAATATATTGTGATAAACTAAAGTCGTTAGTGATTTTTTCGAATAAAATTTTGTATAACTACGATTGCCTTAATTATTATGTGATTATATATACATGAATGGAAACAGAAATAAAATTAACAATATAATAAATAATTGAAGATAAATTAAAGAAAGGCTTTAGAATGAGGACGAAGATCTTACAGTTAAATGTGATTCGGATTTTCGACTGTCTGGTATAGATATAATAAATAATAATATATATATATGTTTATATATACTATATATAATAAAACGCCACAAAAATATGATGGATGCATTTTATACTTTAAAAGATATAAATAAATAAATATATAAATAAAATATGTATACATACATAAATATAGGCACGCGTTGCCACTAATTATTTATAATAATCATGAATAAATAAATAAATTATATTTAACTTAAGATTGAAGAAGAAAAAAAAATGTATGTTGATGTTACTACGGTGTAATGGGTACAAGATAAATACATGAATTATTATGTATATAATAATATATATATACATAAATATATATATATATATATATATATATATATATATATATATATATATATATATATATATATATATATATATATATATATATATATATATATATATATATATATATATATATATATATATATATATATATATATATATATATATATATATATATATATATATATATATTTAAAATCGATACTAATTTATTATTATTATAAAAATATATTTTCAGTTCTAAAATCCGAAAAATCCCTGAAATAATAATGTGCAAAAAAATACACATTTTATGAAAATAGGAAAAAAAATGTGCTAAATGGGATCAGAAACTTATTAAGGTGAGTAAAAACGAAAAAGAGAAAATAAAATGAAAAAAAAATTAAAAAAATAAATAACAAAAAAATGCAAATAATTCTTAAAATTTTTTTATTGTCTCGTCATTTTAGTGTATAATTTTATTCATAATAATATTAATACAGAGTGTTTATATTACAAGATTTATTAAAACTATTAAATAAATAGTGAGTTTCATGAGTATAGGTACTCCAATTATCATCAGCGACAGACGCGCTTACAGCTGCTGTACTTTGAAAAAGAAATTTTTTTTTTATTTTATTTTTCATTTTAATCTAAAATTGATCGCATTTTACCGCTGTAAATCATTTAGGATATACATATCTTACGTTCGCGATGTATGTAATAGGTAATTAAAAAAATTATATAGTTATACATATACCTATAATACGATGATCGTAAATTTATTGAGTACTTTAAAAACGAAATTCTTTCGCGTGTTTAATCTTATACTGCAGCGTATGTATAATATTAACGAAATTTTACAAACGATACAAAAGTTTTTTTTCGCGATACTTTAATTAAATTTGACGAAAATAAAAAAAAATAAAAAACGCGATATCTACCTCGTAAAATAAATAAATTCTGTAATTTTTTATTCATTCCTTTTTTTCCCAAAAATATTTATATATTTATTGAGTATATTATATGTCTGTCGGTTTTTTCTTTTTTTCATTCTTTCTTTCTTTCTCTAATCAGCTCATACATAAATATTCGAACAGATATACAGGGTGATTCATTTTAATCTGTCCAGGTCGATATGCCTATAAAACTAATCATAATACGAAAAAATATTTTATATAAAACTTGCTGTATATCGAGGGGCCAGTGAGGGGAGTTCTTTCCCCCTCAATATCCTACAAGTTTCATCTAATGTATTTTTTCGGTATTATGATCAGTTTTCGAAATATCGGTCTGAACAGATTAAAATGAATCACCCTGTATACATATATGTATAAAGTACAAAATTTATTCAGTTTTAAAGACTGTCGATAAAATTTAAAGCTTCCGGTAACAGATATACATAATCATCTGCACACATAGATAATTTCTAATGCTTAACATACATATGTATCATAGGTATACCTATATGTATATGTAAATAGATTTAACAACGGTTTGCTTTATGGCTTAAAATACTTTCGATGTTACGATGTATCTGAGCGATTTGCGCTCTTCTAGTACGCGGCGTCGATCCTTCCTTATTTTTTACTTCGTCTCGTACACCGGGTACTCCCGGTGTTTCTTCGATGTAGAGGTTTCCTCTACCTCCCGCTCCCGCTCCCTCTTCATCTTCGTGCCACCCAGCTACGACCGGCGTTTCCCGCTTCCGGTCTGAAACACCCGTCCCGCAATCAATGACGACAATAATTTTAATATACCTCCAGTGATATGACCGGACCCCCTGTACCTTGACCCCCCCCCCTCCCTTCATTTTCCTCAACCATATCTCTCACGTGGACGAACGATTCAAAATTCGATAGTACGCAATACACACACACACACACACACACACACACACACACACACACACACATATACTTATATAGGTATGAATGACAAACAATCGGCACCAACTTTACGACACGCTGGTGTGTCACGTGCGTTTTAATGCGGTATAGGTATAGATATATATATTATAGTTTGTTTTTATTTATTTTATGAACGAACGGTATTTTCATTGATACTTCATGTCTGTACATAATACGAATGATGTAATGCACGTAAGCTGTGAATGTATGGTGAACGTAAAATTTTGATATGTTTCTATGTATAGTTTTTTTTTTTTTCCCTCCTTTCAGAGAAAAATATATATACGGTTAAAACTTTAATGTATCATGAGTATATTTACCAAGAAGTTTTTCCAGGTATTGACACCTTGTTTCAGGATCGCCTGGACTCATGGGTGCTCCTGCAGTCAATTCGGCCAGTTCGGCTTTTACCATAAGATTCAATCTCGCTGAGATTTCCTCCAGACCCGCTGGAAATATCAGGAAATAAAAAATCAGAATTGGTACATCGAACCATCTACATTATCGCAAGTTTAAAGACAGCGCCTAGACTCGGTAAGCTATCAATAATTAAAATCTTCTAATTTTTTATTCTGATCGCAATTCGCAACGAATTTTTAGCACAGGTACGCGCATCGTATTAATTATTGAACTATCTACTGTGATAGGAATGCGGCTGGCCAGATTTTTTTAAAAGGATATGCAATGTCTCCAGGGTGTAATTAAATTTTGACTTATGTACATGTTATAGCTTTGCTTTATGTGTTCTAAAGAGCTGCTTTATCGATTACATATCAATCAATAAAATAAAAAATAAAAATATATATATATTTCTTTCCGAAACATATTAAATAATCATTATCAGTATTAGTATATGTTAATCAGATATTGAACAGGGGAGTTAATATTAAATTACACAGCGGTTTTTTCTCCCCCGCGGCTAAGAAATGCATAACTCGTTTTCTTATAGGGCGCAGTTCTAACATAAAATCGGACTAATAATTCCTAAGATGTTTTATCGTCACGATAAGCCGTTAGACATTACCTAATTCTATAGCCAACTATTCGTAAGTCTATGAACTGACGCCAACCGAATAAAGAGTCAGGTCGCGTATTCTACAGGTAAATGGGTTGCTCAACGAAGACCAACCGCTGAGGGCCTAATAAATGTCCGAACGACTATTCTAAAACGCGGGTGGCCGGTCATAAGTTAAATAAGCATCTTTTTATTTTATTTTTTATTTAACTATTTAGATTTTTGTCTTTTTTTTTATATTTGGTTATTTTCAGTCCATATAGGAATATTGTGTAAAAATACCTTTGCGAATAGCCGCGCCGCATATTTGGCATCTCGTAACGTGATTTTCGAACTCAGTTCTGAGAATTTGTTTTTGTATTTTTTTCTTTCTTTTCTTTTTATTCTTGTTTAACTGCAGAAGTTCGTTTCAGCGAAATACATGATCGTGCATCTCTATACCTATACGTGAATACATGATCCGTGCGCGATGTATAGAGAGTTCTTTTTCTCACAATCGGAAAGAACTGCAGATACTTCATGGCTATACCACGGTATACGATTAAGCTTACACTGAGTTACGAAGGACCTACATGAAATACCGAGAAATTGATTTCTTCGTATTAGAGCCTATATAGCTGTTGCACGTATATATGTATATGTGGAAATTCACAAATGTCCAAAATATATATCTATAGCTGGGATATAAATAAAATGCGCTGAACGTTACCGTGTTACGTATTAATAGGTGTAAACGTATTGTGGGTACACGCGAATAAATATTATGGAAGTGAATGTATGTATACATATAGTATTGTACATAGGTAGAATTACTTAATAGCAAATTCTTGTTACATTCAATGACTGACACGCACTTAAACGATTCGTTGCAAAGTATAGTCGTTATATCATAACGCATCAATAATTTAACCGATTATTATATCTATACGGTCTATAGTGTATATTTATTAATTATTTTTATTTTTGTGTTTCTTTTTTTTCATTGATACTTTGTGAAACGTTTATAATCGCGTGTTGTAAACTTCCGGTCTTTTAATATACACATACATAATATTATACCCATGTATGTATGTATATAGTATATTTGAATAAAGGGGTAAAGAAAATTCGTAGCAGAGTAAAAAATAAAAAAAATAAGAAAATGGTTATCCTACGGTCATAATACACAACTAAACGCGAGTTAATATCTTTTTTAGTAAAATATGAGATAGACGCGGTTTGGTATAGGTACAATATAAGATAGGTATTTCTTTTATTTATTATCATCTCCCCTTTCGATCGTATAGATATAACCATGTAGCAGCAGTTACCAAAATACCGCTCTTTTAAATTCATTATTCAACTAGTGTGGGCCTGCAGTTTGAGCCGCACATCTTCTCAACCCCCTATATTTATGCTCTATACGTATGCAGTGTAAAGGGGTACAACATACGCGTATATGATTTTTTTATTTTTTTTATGTCTGACATTGCGCCGGGCGCGGTATTATACATCGTGTATATCTACCTACTATACAGTACTCTGCGTTATTATAGTATGATAGTAGTGTAAGATAGGGCTACGTCACATCCGGGCGCGGTAGGTCGAGCCAAGGTGAGGCAAATCCGTGAGCAGCTCTCTAATGAAAACCCCTTCTTGCATTTTAATTAACCGACGTTGAAATCGTCCTGCAACCGCCACCCGTTCAAAAGATTTCATCGAGAAGATTAAATCGCGGTGCGGGTTTGTTACATAGCTTTAGGTATACGATATATACCTAATATAATCCATACGCCTATGTATACCTTATACTCCATAAGCCGCGAAAGGAAAATTAGATTATTTCTACGTACTACATACATACGAAGCAAAAATATCAATTGCTAAATATTTTATTTAATTTATAAATTCTACTATGATTTAACGATCATTTTTAGATTCCTATTTAAATCGACGAACTCACCTGGCTCGAAGTTTCTCTTCATGCGTCGCCACTGCCTCGCGTAAACGAGGGCCGAGCATCCTGCTACCAGAAAGAAAACCACGCAGGCACAAACGGCGAGTACTAATGCTCCTGTCTGCCAGTCCCATGGGATTTCTGATTCTTCTCTAGCCTTTCTTCTCTCGTGAGGAGGATGAATTCTGTGTTCACGCTTTGGGGAAGAGAATAAATAGCGGGATTAAAAATTTGTACAGTTTTTATCTAGTTTTTTTGATATTCTTCAGGGATGAGATTCATTCAATTTTTACCGCTAATTCTTCCCTGGAATCAAAAGCCTCGTTTTTTTCAACGATTTCCTCTTCGTCCATCGTGACATCTTCTTCCGGTCGGCTTCTACCCGACCGGAAAGGCGCAAGTGGTTCTTGTTCGTTGTCATCTCGCCCGGTATCGACATCCGGAAACCTCCATATCATTTTTGAAGTTTCAGCCGCAACCTCGCCGTTTCTTTCTTGAGTTTTTCTCGTCGCTAAAAACGACCAGTCTAACTCGAGGGCAGAGAGAGGACCGCATAATGCATCTTGATGAACGGCGCATGGTCTTAGGACAAATTCTGGGGCGCATTTTGTGCAAGGTAAACAACGCCCGGTATTTGGTTCCCAGAAATCATAACCAGGCTTGCAAATCGGCTCACCGGATATCTCGGTTTTTAGAGAACCAGGAAATGAGCCGAATAAGACCAGGGTCACCGCTAGCAACCCGCCCGCACCTCCTCCCAGCATCACCTGTAGAGGAAAATAACGAACAATGCAGACGATCGGTTTGGCAATTCAATTGAGGATATATAATCAAAACTAGCGGCAATTAATTTACGTATAATGTATTATTCGAGTCACGTGGTTTTTTAAATTATCGTTAATTCCTGCATTCGTCATATTGTTCACGAAACGATGAAATCGTTTTATAACTTTCTCTGAGAATTATTAACAGCGTGAATTCAACGAATATAATAAAAAATTGCGGTTCTGAGACTACGGGCGTTATACTTCTCAATTGACTTCCCTAATATACAATTTTCTACGAAATCCATACGTTAATCTCTCTGAATTCTATTACGTCCTTATATTATTCAGTCTCGAGTGATCATCATTCGCCACAAATAAATATCCGTGTCTCTTTCCCGCTCTCCAATTCCATACCTCCCTCTCTTCTTCGAGGAGCGATTTCAGCGCGGATGTAGCCGTAATTACGTCGTATCCGAACCGGAAATGAAGGCAGTTGGCTCTTATTCGGTCGAGTAGACGCGATGAATTTCTCGGAGGGAAGACACTGTTTAATTTATTTTCTTATTCGACAGTAAAATTTACTATCCCTTGCTGTAGCACAAATCGACCAAAAATAAAAATATTTTAAGCTTATTATTATTAATTTTTTTTTTTTTTTTTTGCATCACGTTCATTCGCGTAATTAATAAACCCGAAGGGTTAAAAACAACATATGTCGTATGTATGTAGGTATGTACAAAGTTATAATAATGCAGCTACGTCGACCCTCTTAAATAATCATACAGCGATTTAAGGCGAGCCATATATGGCTGGTCAGTTTCTCTTTAGCTAATTAGGATTGCGGTAGCATCTCGTGTCATACTTCGGAGGGCGCGGGTGCCCATACTTAATGCAAATAGTAATTTGTTATTTATTCACGATCGGAATGCAACGTTATAATATAAATTACATTCATTTAGTATTTAGATGTTTTTGATTTATTTTACTTGAATAATGTGCGTGAGTCTAATTATGATATTTATAGGTGTATAAGTTGAGCTTTTAATAATTATTTCAAGACTATAGGTATATACCTATAAATATATTGACATCATAATACAGGGATATGTGATAAGTTGGACAATTATAATAATAGTAAATCAACGAAGGCGTCGTCTCGCCTTTGACCATCGAGGACCGGCTACTCGACGCTCGCGTTTTTATTATTTTTGATTACCTCAATTACGGCTTGGGTCGTCCACTCCATAGTGGATAACATAGATATATGTGTGTGTGCGTTCGTGTGTGTGTGTGTAGGTATGTATATACATATATATATATAAATATATGTATGTTCGTAGACTATCGTTTCTTTGAAAATGTTCATTGAGAAGAGCAATGGTTTTTTATCTTCTCTGGTTTTATTTAATACACATATACATATATACATTATACATATCCCGGGCATCCTACGCGATACATATATATAGGCACTCAACAGACGTGTATATATTATAAATATTACGGCGGGAATGTGTGACGACGTGGTTTTTGCTGTTATATACCTACGTGTAGTAACGTATATCTATATCTATATAAAAAATATCGATGTATATATGTATATGTGTATGTATAACTACTGTACGTATTTTTATAAACATGAGATAGGTATAGACCGCGGTACGTATAAGTAATACATACACCTGGAAAAAATTTATTAAAAATGATACATACGTGTATACCTATACAATATACATAATATATTATTATACGTACGCTGTTTTCGGTGGTGCGCGGTCTGTCATGATGTAACTTTCGTTTAGTAAAATATTCCAAAAAAACGCGTAGTTTGAATTCAAAGTTTAAAAAATCACCACTTCACCAATCGTATATATTACAGTATATATTAATGTACATATATATCGTTTCGTCTTTACCAACTACGTCCGCCGTTTAGCAGCAATCTGCAATGCGAGTATATTAAAACTCTTTTTAAACACGCGCGAACTGACGCAGCACACGCGCACCTTTTTGTTAATTTTTAATTCTCTTTCGTTTTTTTTTTTTCAATCTACAATTATTTTTTGTATTATATACATACAGGTATACCCATGTATTACTCAAGTTTTCTATACATACTTCGTTTTTAAACTTTGTATAATAAAATTTACTCGTGTGTATAACATGATATTTTTTTTTTTCTTCTTTTTGTTTTAAATTATATTGTTGAAAAAACGTAGAGACTCGCGCTGAGAAACAATCAGATGTATTATAATATAATAAGAGTTATACGGGAGCTTCGAGTGAGGAAGAGGATGCGAGGGACTAAAACCAAGCGTTCAAACAAGAGCCTCCCTTTCTCGCACTGCGATAGCTTGAGTCAAGTCGACTAACTCCGAGACTGGCTCTCCACTCTCACGGCGATCCTCTGGCACCGAGCTGCAACGCGACTAGTTTGACGGGTTCAACCAATTTCCGCCCACGACTAAACGCGTCGGGCTCAGCTACGGACGAAAGAACCTTAGCCTCGGGAGTCAAGAGAGAGAAAAAGAGATAGAGAGAGAAATAGTGAGAGAGGACTAAAAGGAGAGAAGAAACATTGAGGGAAGGAGGGAGGACCTCTCTCTCTCAACGCGCCAAGATTCAGGAGCGTTTCAGAGGCTTAACTTTGCGGAGAAATGTACTATATACAATACATTATGTCTATACGTGTATGACAATGAGGGCGCGTAACCGATTGTCTCATATAATTACACTCACTACGTGTATGTGTTTATTGGTGACAATCAGTTCGTATGACGTTTATGTATACATATAGATGCATAGTTTTGAGTCTATACGTACAGTATATGTATACGAATATCTCGTCCGGTAATACATTTTATCTCTCCATTGATTACAACTATTTGTATAGCGGACCGTGCGCATACGCTACATTTGGAAAGATAGGAAGTGACGAGAAATGAGAAACTGCCTGAAGAAGGTCGAAGGCAACCCTTTGGATCTTGAAATAACAAGTTTTTATTGAATTCTTGGAGCTTGCTAAGTAGCCAAAAAGCTTTGACAGTTATATACATAGGAATAGTGTTCACACATTATAAGTAATGTGCAGAGGTAGCTGCAGTGATTGTGCAGACGATGGATGGAGTCTAAAAAATATCTTTCAGGATTTTCTCTTTCCTGTATCCCCGCCTCTTCCCCTGGCCACACGTCTAAGACCGTATTCCAGTCGGCAGGATACCCCTACAACTATTCTGAGACTTTGGTCCGCGGACGTAAACCGCAGCATCTGGATTTCCTCCGTCATTGAGCCTCTCGTATGTTTCCTTCTATACGCATCGCTCCCTCGGTTCCCGTACAGTAACTGGTTTAGGCCTTTCGCTATATCAAAATCTTCTTCTATACAATCTACACTGTACACATCGTTCATTAAAAGAACTCATATATCGATGATATACATTATACATTGTGTGTAAAGGCGCAATGGTATAAGACGAGAATAAAGATGAGACATGGACAGTAGAAACATAGGTATAAAGTATGAGTTCCTTCTTTGTACTCCGTACGTATTCAATCTATGCGTCTATAAATCTTAAAGCTTTATTCTGGGTAAAGCGGTAGGTAGACGTAGACGTAGAAGGCTTGGCTGTTGAATGTTGACTGTTTACTACTGCGGAGCTGAGATCGCTTCCCACGCTAAGGGATAGACTGAGGAGGTTTTCACGTTTAGAAATACGGAGATCGTTGGATGTGCTGCAGGGAGGCAGGGAGCGAGTCTAACGTAAGGCTAAGGCGGGCGCGCCACGCGGGCCGACGTGGTGCTGGAAGAAAAGGAAGTACCGAAATAGACCAAATATTCTTCATAATTCCGATAAAAAAAAACCCGCCGGACGCCCGAAATATATCGCGGGCGGAAGCTGCTCCACTCCACTCCGCTCCACTTCACTTCGCTCCGCGCTCCTACTACGACTACGACTACGACGACGAATTTGTATGGAACGTGAAAGACTTTTCCGCTTTTATATATCTATATACTTTCGAAAATCTCATGTTGAGGAAACTTAGTTTTTATTTTCGGTATACACATGGTAGCAATTTCAATAACAATAATGATGATAACAATAAGAGTCGTTACTATCGCATAGAATTTATGGATACCTACTCCCATAGGTTCTATTGGATGATAAAGATTCGAAAGGGTTTCAATGTTGGGAATGAAATTTTTTAGAAAAGGTATAACTATACGGAACGATCAGAAATTCTCGATTTGTAAAATTTGAATACATTGATGATTAGTGATTAGAATGTAATGATGTAATCATAATATACATATATATGTACAAAATACAGTTTCTAAGGATAAAATATTTAGACAAATGTAATGACGTCAATACATATGTTGTGAAAATTTGTTTTAAATCGTACGTAAGTGTAAGGGTCAAAGTTGAAGATGATGATAATTATAAGAAATGTCAGTTTAATTGCTCCTCGTTAAAACACTTGTCATAAAACAATTGAATGGTTAGATATACATACAAAGTTGAACTAAATTTTATGTATATAGTCCAATAAATGACTCTTTCGAATGTCTTTTATGAGCCGCCCTACGGAGATCTGAAACAGCTCTGGGCTCGTGTGTGCACGAACCTCCATTGCGTGACTATAAAAGTCATATAAGGTCGTAGGCGCCGAAAATGTGATTTTAATGCCAAAAAAACGTATAATTATTTTTTGTGCTGACATTTGCTCAGAAAATGACTAGAACGCATGAATAATTCAAAATCAAAAAAATTGAAAAGTTGAATGGAATAGGTCGTATAATATCGCTATGCCATGCGATGTATGAAACTAAATGCTCACATACTATATAAGTACTGATTAGGATTAATCCAGACAATTAGCTACGCAATTGGTGGAGGCAGGCCCTTATAACAATTCCTTGTAATCCACCGAGTCCGAAATACGGTTAAGATGTATGTTGAACTAAACCGCATTATTTGTACAGAAAATTATTTCGCAATAAAAAATCTTTGCTTTTTTCGACCTAATATATAATTATGCTTTTCTGATAACAGTCTAATCTGAGGTCATATGCGGCTAAGTAAACAGTAAATAAAGCTGCGTAGAAATGTTTCCCTTCCTAAAACGATAGGCATTAAAAAAATAGTTGTACAGATATTGATTAGTTTTAAATAACTATTTAGCTCTTCGTTCGACATTTTTCCTAACAATAGATATATCTTTTTGAATTCGTAATCGTTCATTATCAATCCAACAAATGGTAAGCGCGCTAAAAGACGGTGGCTCTGTAGTTACAGTGCGGACAACGGGACTAACCACTTACATCGTCATTGAAATAGCAGAGGATTCTCTGACGAGGAAATTTGATTTTGAAAATTTCATTTCTACCGATTTAAAACATAGAATGAGTGCGAAAGCCAATGCCAAATCGAGTAAGTAGTGTAAAAAATTATTTCGTATCATAAAATCATAAATTCATCAATTCATTCTCTAAAATATTACGATAATCTCATCCTAACCTTAAAATTTTGCTAATTATTTTCAATTAATATTAAATGAGGTTTGTTATAGATTTTATTTTAGGTTTTAATTAATTGCAAACTAAAATAATCGATGAAACGTTTATTTATTGTTCATTTAGAATTATAACAGATCGTAAATATTTGTAAACATAACCTAAATTCCATTGGAACACGTATTTAAGATATCAAAGTCATTTTTATTCAAGGTTTGTGTAGATACAGAGCCATGACAGATATAGAGGTCACGTGATCGAATGACAACTAACGAATCTGGATATTTTTAAACACAAGTATTGATTCATTATGCATAAAAGAAACCTTGACGATGATTATTCTCCTTGAATATAATTTAACAGCTGTTTTGAAATTCTAGTAGGCTTGAGGTTATTTGTTACACTTTATTGCAGTATCGCTGAACAATTTGAACAATGAGACGTCAACAAGAAGAGCAATTTTTACTGTCGCTTTGATTTTCCTCGTCTCGTTAGTCGCCCTCTTTTATGCGTATGCCAGTTTCCCAGATTTGACAGAGTGAGTAAAGCTCATTCCTTTCTCTAGAGTCTTCTACTAGATGGATATGTCGTAATTTTTCTTATTATTTCAGAGATGAAAAGCAGGACATGAAGCTGCCCTTCGATATTGAGGACGCTAAAAGTCTTGGTAGACTATTAGATAGATACAAGGATAGATACTATTTCCAGGTCTTAGCTGGTCTCTTCATCACCTACATATTGTATCCTTTTTATCATAAGCACATAGTCTAAAAGACCAAAATTTAATAAAATTTATATTTTTCTTACATTAATTTACTTCGCTAACAGTTTACAGACATTCGCAATACCTGGATCGATATTTCTATCAATCCTATCTGGGTTTTTATTCCCGTTTCCACTGGCCCTGATTTTAGTATGCATGTGCAGCGCGATTGGAGCCACATTGTGTTATCTTCTTTCTTCTATTCTAGGAAGAAGATTATTGTTCAAGTATTTTCCTGATAAGGCAAATGAATGGGCTGTAACTGTGAGTTTAAATTATATTCCGAGCTGTATAACATGTTTTTCACCGATTTTTAAAAGTGATAGAACTATCAAAGATTAATTACATCAAATTTGATTTCTTTTATTTCAGGTAACGAAGCACAAGGATAATCTCCTAAGCTATATGTTATTCCTTAGAATGACTCCGCTGCTACCAAATTGGTTTATAAACTTAGCTAGTCCGGTAATCGGTGTTCCTATGATGCCATTTACGATTGGTACTTTTTTTGGAGTTGCTCCACCATCGTTTGTAGCAATACAAGCTGGACAAACTTTGCACAAGTTAACTTCATCCAGGGATGCTTTTTCCTGGAGTAGTATTATAGTACTTTGTTTATTCGCGCTATTGTCTCTGGTACCTGTTTTACTGAAGCAAAGGTTTAGACAGAAGTTTGATTGAGCTAGAGTAGACAACAAATTTTTTTCAAATACATTCCTTGTTACAATATCGAATAATTTCAAGCTCAGTATGTATTTAGTAAAAATTGTATTTGTACGAGCTTCTGTTTCACAGTCTGTTTATTTTAGATGATTAGAAATCACGAAACAGCTATCTATATTTGAACAAACAGCTTGATTACATATCTTAGCATCTATTTCGTAATTGTCTCACTTTATAGGCGTGATAAGTTTGACTTTTATCAACTTATCCTCATAAACTTATTATGATCTGTGCCATTGGATACACGTTTCTGATTTAGGAGACATTGTGTTATCGAATTGGTAAAAAGTTTTCTTTTATAATACGCAATGAACTCGTTGTATTATTTTTTATCAACATACACGTTTGCGACATAAAAAATAATGTATTATTTATTAGCTAGATAATTTTAAGTTATTTCAAATCGATATATTATAGTCATTGATTAATTAAATAATAAGACGTCCGAAGGTGCATTAAATTCTGTTTGACAGATAAATTAATTGAATCTTTAAATTTCTTTAAGTCATTCGAGCAAAGTTATTATAATCGTTCAATCAATGCTTAAATTAAGACTCTCAATTGCATATTAGGTCCTAGTCGGTTCTTCTTTTTTTTTTTTTATAATATTTTCCATCAATTCAATTATACGTCTGACTAAATATGTTTAGATAAAAAAATTCTAAACTATTTTTTAAAAATTGATTGATCTCACGTTAAAAAAATTTCACAATAAAATAATTATGCATTATTAATATTATTGTTATTAAGTAAGTAAACATTCTGTATTTCACCCGTCGTTAATCTTGTTCTATTTGTAAATAAATTCCTAACTGAGTGGAACGAGTAAGCGTGTATGTGGTGATAGGATAATTAAATGTATATTGTTAGTGTGTTAATAAAAACCAGATTTAAAAGTGTAAACAATATGATTGTATGTACTGAAAAACTCTGTACACGATAATTCTTACAAAATGTTTTATCTCTTTTTTGTTTACATTTCGTGAATAAATTTTTAATTGTAAGATTAATTTTTAAGAATAACTTCTTACAATTTAAGCTATATTATATATATATTTACAGTTAAAATCGTATATTCAGCAAAATGATGTGAGATAACTTATTGATATAGAAGTTGAGTTTGTCACAGGTAGACTTACTGGTCTCCAATACCACCAGTTGTACCACACTAGAATGAAACAAGTATTATTTATATTAATGTGCTGTAAAATAAGAAAAACTCTTCCAATAATTCGTCAAGATTAAAATTTATAAACAATTTTACGCGTTTTTTTAGCCGTCAATAATATAGTCAATGATCTGCACTCCTGTTGACATTCAGGGCTTGGTACTAGTCTTATTAATCTTTCTCCGCTTCCACATCTCAGTATCACATTACTGCATTCCGAATTTGGCTGTAAAAACGAAAATAAAAAATCGTAGATCATAACTTTTTCTATTAATAAAAAATGAACATATTAATTACTTACTAAGACATAAGCCGGGGATTTTGGTTCATCGATTATAACATATTTTTCTGTACTCTGACCCCACCATTTCGGGGTTGCCAAAGATTTGGGAAAAAGCTTCCTTAAAATTCTACCAGGTTTCATTCGGTTTATCCTCCAAGTAATACGAGTGTTTTCATACATTGTTGGATGTAGATCAAGTCTTTTTATCGCTACATCTCTAATGAAGCTGAAAATTACAAGTAACTGTTTAATTTCATTAATTTCCAATTGTACTTTTTCATTTACATAAGTTTGAACAAAGGTATAAATCGAATCTTTTCCTTCTTTTAATTACCTGTAAGAATTATTATTCGATGTTACTTTGCCTGAGTCTACATCAAAGACTGTTTTATTCTTGATATACATCATCGCTATATCCTTCAATTTTACTTCCTTAATTGATTCTGACCTAGTGAACGGTAAACCAACATTCAAGGATGATGATATATTCAAACCAGTTAAATCTGGAATTGAATTTACCGAACTACAAGGTCCACAATCCATATCTACGACTTGGAAATAAGGATTTTCCAATAGACACCATTCGTCGTACCATTCTGAATGTTTAAATCAATGTGAATAAAAGAAAGGGGTTAGAATTAATAACAATGATATGTTATAATTGTCGTTGCTGTTGTTAAAAATAGTTCGATTTATTTACCACTAAGAGAAGGATATTTTGTTAATATTGGTACAGCTAGTTGACGAAAAAATTTCATTCCTGGGTATATAAAATTCTGTGAATTTCTCATCAGCAGATTCATTGTGGGTGGATGATTGTATGTTATAATAGCGGATAGGATAGAGACAATTGTAATGAGGAATGTATATTTCAATAAGGTTGTTGAGCTGGAGGATTTCTTTGGAAATTTTATTTCTAATAGTTGAAAACATTCTTCGAATATTTTGTTTACTTCTGATTCCGAAATTTTATTTTCAGTTGCGTAAGTACGTATTTCACGAACTTGACGTTTGTACGGGTTTAAATTAACCATGTTTATGATGCGGTTATATGGGTTAAAAGAAAAAATACTCAATGAGTAGTTAAAACGATTGATTTTATAAACATTTTTGCTTCTCTATGCTAAACTACACTAATCAACTAATTAAAGTTAGTAGACAACTCGAAAATTAGAATGAAGGATGTTAAATGGTATCGTCATCTATTAGACAAATTAAGAACTACAAGACTTGCATAACTCGCTAAATAATAATACCGTTGAGCGAAGAATGATAGTACCATCTGGGCACCCTGCGTGGCAGTCTTGTAGTTTTTAACTTGTCTAATAGATGGCGATACCATTTGTCAACCTGTTGGTGACACGAGCCAAGCAAGGAGCGTTGTTCTTAACCCAGGATAGAAGCACCTGTTATGGGGTCAGTGGCCTTCGAGGCGTCAAAGAGATCGCATAAGGGTAGAGTTAACGAGATACAATTGTGACAGTTATCTCAGCAGAAATACTCCGAACGCAGAGAACTCTTCGCAAAATATACATTGTCCGCCATTGGGGGCAAAAAATTACTTGTCTAGTTTTTTTTTTTTTTGAGTAATTTACTAAATAATGGTTACATAGAAGCGATGTTTGTTCAGAATGCAGTGTTACATTTTCTTTTTTATATTGAGCTAATTTTCTAACTAAAAATTCAACTTGTTCCTCGATACTGTAAAAAATGCAAATAATTTTTGTGCTAAAGATTCGAAAAAGTTAACAAACGCTAGTTGACAATTCTCTCAATTTTATAATAATTATATAGGTATACCTGTGCTTGCAATTGTATCATTTCTACGCGAAATGATATAATTACAGACTCTTGTTTCCGTTATGATTCATTATTTACCCATTAACTTAATCAAAGAAAAAATTTTCAAGTGTCTTTATTTTCTTAGCATAATTTAAACCATATTCATATTATAATATTCTATCTGAGACATCTAATCTTACAAACCTTGTGTTCAATATACATAGGTATACTTATACATATTCGCTGCAATTAGAGAATAGAATCCTCGTTGGACGGAGATGTGTGTATTTCCATGAAAGTATATTGAACTGTAACAGAAGGGCGTACAATTCGTTTATAACATCAGTATCCTTCGGTAAATTATTTAAGAAAGAACTAGCCAAAAATTTATTGTTGATATAAGTTATCGCGTAGATATTAATCTTAATATTAATTAAGCAGTATGTGAATTTTCAAAATTGGATTATTTTTGTCTGGCAATCGAACCACTGATGTCACTGCCAGACAAAAATTAAGAGAAAAATCTCTATCCGATACAATGTAGTTTAGATTATAAAAACTTGTATAGCAGTAAGCAAATAAAGATATACTCGATAATTTGCAATGCGTATAATATGTGTTCAATGAGAAATATTGTATCGATGCTGTAGCAATAAGTTCCCAGATATACCTATAATTGATTACTTGGTTATTTTTTACTCTCCCCTTCCTGCGACTATTTATTTCAGGTATTGAATAAGGTAAATGAATTATAAAAATTGTGAGAAGACACGGCGCAATTCTTCGATTTTTAGAAATTTTAAATCGAAAAATTAGGATCATCGGAACATCTGACCCGAGGAGGTGTGCTGAAATTTTTGGCGGGAAAAATCAGGAGCATATGTCTAAGCAGGCATGCATTCGTATAGATGTGTCCCTTTGCATCTCTCGTTAACTTACAAAATTTAGAGTTTTTGAAATTTTAAGTCGCAAAATTGCTCCTGGTATCAGGAGAACATCTGACCCGAGGAGGTGTGCTGAAATTTTTGGCGGGAAAAATCCGGAGCATATGTTTAAGCAGGCATGCATTGTTATAGATGTGTCTCTCTGCATCTCTCATTAGCTTACAAAATTTAGAGTTTTTGAAATTTTAAGTCGAAAAATTGCTCCTGATATCAGGAGAACATCTGACCCGAGGAGGTGTGCTGAAATTTTTGGCGGGAAAAATCAGGAGCATATGTCTAAGCAGGCATGCATTCGTATAGATGTGTCTTTCTACATCTCTCATTAGCCCACGAAATTTAGAGTTTTTGAAATTTTAAGTCGAAAAATTGCTCCTGGTATCAGGAGAACATCTGACTCGAGGAGGTGTGCTGAAATTTTTGGCGGGAAAAATCAGGAGCATATGTCTAAGCAGGCATGCATTCGTATAGATGTGTCTTTCTACATCTCTCATTAGCCCACGAAATTTAGAGTTTTTGAAATTTTAAGTCGAAAAATTGCTCCTGGTATCAGGAGAACATCTGACTCGAGGAGGTGTGCTGAAATTTTTGGCGGGAAAAATCCGGAGCATATGTCTAAGCAGCCATGCATTGTTATAGATGTGTCTCTCTGCATCTCTCATTAGCTTACAAAATTTAGAGTTTTTGAAATTTTAAGTCGAAAAATTGCTCCTGATATCAGGAGAACATCTGACCCGAGGAGGTGTGCTGAAATTTTTGGCGGGAAAAATCAGGAGCATATGTCTAAGCAGGCATGCATTCGTATAGATGTGTCTTTCTACATCTCTCATTAGCCCACGAAATTTAGAGTTTTTGAAATTTTAAGTCGAAAAATTGCTCCTGGTATCAGGAGAACATCTGACTCGAGGAGGTGTGCTGAAATTTTTGGCGGGAAAAATCAGGAGCATATGTCTAAGCAGGCATGCATTCGTATAGATGTGTCTTTCTACATCTCTCATTAGCCCACGAAATTTAGAGTTTTTGAAATTTTAAGTCGAAAAATTGCTCCTGGTATCAGGAGAACATCTGACTCGAGGAGGTGTGCTGAAATTTTTGGCGGGAAAAATCCGGAGCATATGTCTAAGCAGCCATGCATTGTTATAGATGTGTCTCTCTGCATCTCTCATTAGCTTACAAAATTTAGAGTTTTTGAAATTTTAAGTCGAAAAATTGCTCCTGGTATCAGGAGAACATCTGACTCGAGGAGGTGTGCTGAAATTTTTGGCGGGAAAAATCAGGAGCATATGTCTAAGCAGGCATGCATTCGTATAGATGTGTCTTTCTACATCTCTCATTAGCCCACGAAATTTAGAGTTTTTGAAATTTTAAGTCGAAAAATTGCTTCTGGTATCAGGAGAACATCTGACTCGAGGAGGTGTGCTGAAATTTTTGGCGGGAAAAATCGAGGGGGTATATCCAAGCAAGCATTCATTTGTATAGATGTGTCTCTGTGCATGTCTCATTCGCTTACAAAATTTAGAGTTTTGGAAATTTTAAGTCGAAAAATTGCTTCTGGTATCAGGAGAACATCTGACCCGAGGAGGTGTGCTAAAATTTGTGGCGGGGAAAATCGAGGGGGTCTCAAAATTTGTGGAAATCTAAATAACGTATTTTTAACCCACGAAATAAAGTGTGCCAGGACAGGGAAGGTATAAAATAAGGATGCAATCGATTGTAGGTATATCTCTGAATTTATTGTTGCAACAATAATACAATATTGCTCATTGACGAAGTAATGTACAATTTACAATTATTTCTATAAATTAAGCATGATTCCATTACAAATGGTCCAGTCTCTTTATTTGCTTTTTGGCTTACAAGTTATCATTGAGCTGCTCGAAATACGCCTTGAAATACTCCTACTCTTGCCGAATATGCTTTAGAACGGAGGGGGAAGCATTCTTTCAGATCATCGATAAATACTTAGAAAGTGATAATTAATATGAAAAAACACTTTACAAGATTGTCAACTCGTGCGATTTCAGAAAAATGAATTTCTAAAGCGATTCAGATTCCTACTCGGGGAAAAAATGTACGGGGATATTTCTTGGATCGCACGAGTTGACACCCTCGGAAAATTGTTACACAAACAAACACTCAGTCGATTTTAACTTCGTGGAATTTTCGTGTTATAGATCAATTTATCTGCTTACAAAACGCCAGAAAACACTCACTTTCGCCAAATAAGGTTTCATTGCGTTTAAAAATGCGTCTTTTACAAATGACCAGCTATAACTTTCCACCATTCAATTCTCACTTGATTTTAAGTTGTGGATCCAAATATATGAACCACATCCATATCGCAATGATAATAGTACACTACCAGATATAACTAATTTTACGAAAACTGTAATAAGTCACTTAAAAACTAATAGGAAGCATCTTTCTTCGTAAATAAGTTCGTTGTCCAGTTCGTTACACCTTCTCTGCGTCCAGAGTAATTCTCTTTAGATACCTGTCGATCGTATCTCGTTAACACAGCCCCCATCCGAACTCTTTGACGCCACAAGGGCTACTGACTACAGATGTATTTACCGTAGCAGAGTCCACGCCAGACAAACATGTTCAGACTCTGATTAAAGTTTATTCACATGTAACAGAAGAACGAATGTTATAACATCTGCAATACGATTCCGTAGATTACTCAATAAAGCGGACGAAAATAATCTTTTTTTTTCCGTCACTGAGAACATCGACGGTTAATCTGCATTCGTAGTATACCTTTCAAGATGCCTGTTAGTCGTATCTTGTTTACACAGCCCCCACCCGATCTCTTCGACGCCACGAGGGCCACTGACCTCGCGAGAGCAGGTGCCGCTAGTCAAGTTCAAGGTCGGTACTCTCCCCGCCAACGAAGTCTGAAATGGTATCGCCATTTCGCGGTCGAACTATTTTTTCTGGCAGATACCGGTCCTACCGACAAAAGTAGTTCATTACTTTGACCGCGAGATGGTAATACCATTTCAGACCCCGTTGGCGGGTTGAGCAACGGCAGTTGCCGGGTCAGTGTCCTTAGTGGCGTCAAACAGTTTCTATGGGATTTGCATTTTTTTTGTTAATTATTTACTCTAAAAAAATGATCTTGCACCTTGTTGTTTCGGAAATACACACATAGCAATAAATCATGCAGATACAATATACCCCATGGGACAGAGTGAGCGTTAAGCAATGAGATTTTATTTTATTCAAACTAATTTTGAATAGTTGAATCGACATTTTCATTGGTATTTCGAGTAGAGATATACAATATACTTGCAATAAATCTCTGTTTATAAAGAAACATATCGTATATTTTCTTCGGAATAAGTATTAGTCTATTACTACATTGCTGTGCGAACGCAGATCCGATGTTAACTCGTCGACGCCACAAGGGTCACTGACTCCGTCAAACTGCTCGCATACCATACGACGGGGATACCTTACCCTAGGTCAGTACACCTTGCAGACTGGTGGGCTTGCATGCCATCGATGGTTAATAGGTTGCATATGATTAGGCGTTCTGATCTGGTAGTTGATTAGGAGACCAGTGCGCCTTATTATATGCAATATGTGAATGTTAATTATGCAATTTTCAGTGACCGTGATATCCCCGCCACGCTCAAAACTATTTGATTAAAATAATCATGTATTGAAATTGATGATGTAATAATAAAAACGTATTATTATATTAAACTGCTGCATTTTTTTAATTTAATATCCTATAAGATCCCATTAGGTGGTTACTTTTCGTTACGTTAAACATTGACATTCTAGCACGCATTCTTGAACCGGTCTCACCTTAGTCACATGTAATTAGTCACTCCGCGATTAGTAAACCACAGACTTTTGGTAACTCAAAAACTTATTTATGAATTTAGGATCGTTAAATTAACTAAGGGGTGTAAACGCTAGCGTAGTTTTCATATATTTATTTACAAACCAGTACTACAAAACAGTGTTCAGTCTTATGCTAGTGAAGGAAATAAATCTCTCTTAATTATTTATTTTATTTTGGTTTTTTTAATTCATTGACTCAACAGATTTTAATTATTACTCTCGGAATATTATGCATAACTACTTATGTTAACAATATTAATAACGAATTATGCAAACCGTCACATGCCAGTTAAAAAGGCACTATAATCGTTGAGTGTAGAAGACACTCAACGCTATAATTAATCCGAAAGTCAACATTACACGTTTTTTCTTGTATCTATTTGTTTTTTTTTTTTATTTCATTTTTTTTATTTTTCATTTTTCTTTAAACCATTAGTTCTTCGTACGAATTGAGTAATGCGAATAATAATGTTTTAGCTTTGGGTATCTGCGATATTATAATGGCTCAAATGTATGAAAATTTATCATAAATTATTATAATCTGAGTAAATGATTATTATGTGTATATATATAATATAGTATATGTATATGTACTTTAGAATCACGTGGGTATGACGCCTTTTTACATTCCAGCGACTTATAAGTACACGTATACAAGTACATGCAGCATGTAAAATTCGGAGGACAATTTAAACTTATCACAAAATATAAATTATTCTAGAATAATTCTAAAATACCGATTTTAGTAGTAAACTTCATTTAGCCAATTAATACCCACAGCTATATGTATAGCATAGTATATTATTTGAATGGGACCGATAAAGAGCGAACTATTCCTTACTATTGTAGAATTCCTTATTACATGTTTTAAAACAAGATATAAAGAATCTTTCAATTTTAAAAGATAATTTTTCAACGATTAATTATCAAATAAACTTTCAACATAGAAAGTAAACGATATTGTACGACTTATACATCAAAGATCCCCGAGTTTTAAATAAGTTTTGATCATGAAACTGATTACATTAAACAATTAAAAATAATATAAATTCTAAAACTTTCATAATAAAAAAATATTTAGATAATTGTACAGATTCAAGTGCGGCTGTTTTTAATAATAAAAAAATCTAATTATTCATTTCATTTTAATAAAACTTTAAATCGATATCCAAATCGATGAAAAACCAGCTAATCACATAAATATACATATAGAATCTGCACTTTCAAAGCCTGGTTTAACTTTTATCAGAGCACAAAGTCCAGACGAAAATAAGAGGGATTTCACGGAAAAATTGGTTGAATGATTAGCATTGATGACGTCTTCCAGTCAATGATTACTCATCGCTAACCAGCATAGTATTACTTACTATTTTTTTATTTTCCATGATATATGAAACGCTATTACGATTCTCGGGAATCCGTTGAATGCGTCAAGTTTAAAATGAATGAAAAGAAGAAAAAGGAAGAATAAAAAAAAAAAAGAAAATACAGAATCAAGGAAGCCGATAGAAAATTCTAAAGAATGATAAAGATGATCACTCAGTTTTCCTCTTTTCTTCCTTGAATCCGTGGCCTGCTTTGTCAAATGCCATAATTTTCAATGTAATATAGCCAAGAAATAGAAGGGCAGAGACAAGGAATATAAAACCGGGTGGATATTTGCCAAATAACATAACACTAAATATACCAACAAGTTGTGAGGCGAGTACCAACAAAGCAGTATACACTGCCACTGTCAAAAGTAGAGAAATCCTCTTGCGTTCTTGGGGTTTAAATTTCGCGAACTTTGCTTCAACCTTAACGTTTATGGTAGCGATTTCCGGAGATTTAGATGTCTTTTTAAACGTCACTACCGCCCCGCAAAAATTCGCCAAACTTTTCGAATCAAGATTCCTGACAATAACACGTTGAAAACTTATGGCGAAACGGACGGATTTTTTAACGGGAGTCATACGTAGAATAGTTTTTAAAATTCCCTGTACGATTACCGAGAAGTTATGCATCAGCAGAACAAATTGACAATACAATTTCTGAACGGTAGGATGAGATTTGGAATTTCCAAACGAATATAACAAGTACGGAAACAGGTTCAAATTCTGACAGCAATGACGTAGACGCTGCATCGATGCGTGGCGGAAGAGGAGTGGTGGTCCGCTCGATTTTCCGTCTGTAAAAGAAAAGTAGATATAAGGTGACACATACTCGATCGTGATTATAAATAATGATATGACCACAGGGTTCTAGAAAGTCCAGTGAAACCTTATATACCTATATACGAAATAAAATTACTAGTCTATTAACACCGTCATTACAGTTTCGAATTTATGCACAATATACTGCAACTTCGTGAAACAGTAATTATTGGTAGTTCAACTATAATTCATTATTCTAATTAGTCGATGATTTTATTCTACATATTGTTGCTATTAATTACATCGCTCGTTCGTTATTACCACAAAGAGATAATTCAGGGATTGGACTTAGCGTATAATGTAATCTACGAGTCGGCGCATATATACGTCATTAATAACAATTGATAGATTAAGTTATAATTATATGTCTGGTGCAGATGATGCGGAGTTTTTCTTCTGAATAAGCTTGTTTTATGATAATTTATTTCACAACAAGGTAATCAGACAAGGTTCTTAACCGGTTTGGAGTTACTTTTTCCAACTTTTTATCTAACAAACTGGAGTGATGCAATTTAAGTATAAGTAACAAGAAGAAAAAAACTTGTTTTAAATTGATTTTGCCTTATACATATACGTGAGTGTGCTTGAAGTTTTTTTTTATCATTGATTTAATTACTTTTCTCGACTTTTTATTCTTTACTTTTACGATTTATCACACCTACAAAGTTGAATTACATGCAAACGGAATAAAACTACTTTGTTAATAAAACCAGGAAAAAATCATAGTCTCAATAGAATCGTTTCTAAATTTGTTCATCCGGTTTAAGGAATGTAAATATCTGCACTCGTTTATTTAGGTGATTTAATGAGTCAACATTCTCCGTACGATATGACGCATTTAATCAATACAAACTAATTGAAAAACTCACCTTTGAACATCCCCGAAACACGTCGCACCAGCGTGGTTCGCTGTTTGACCATTGACGAAGACTGCTTCACCGATTCCATTCTCTCACTCATGTTGAATATCTGCGGTAGATTGCTTGTGGTTGTAGTACCAGTTTCTTCTGTAGTCCTTTTTCAGTAGTTGATATTACGATTATTGTTATTATCGTTAGGTCTGATCATACCATCGAAGTAAGTAGCCGATAATAATTTTCCTGTAAGACAACAGTCGAACAATCTTTAGTAAAATATATATTAATAAATAAAGTCAAATTTTCAGACATGCTTTTCTTCGTGTAAGAAGAGAGAAGACAAAAAGTTGTCGAAAATAAAGAATTAAAAAAAAAATAAAAAAATCACTCATTGGTTCAAAGGCTGAGATAAATTTGAGGATAATCGAAATATTATATAAACTATCTGAGTATACGAATGTGAAAAGCACATGCCCAGAACGTGATCGAAGTATGAAGATGAATAAAAAGAACATTGAAGTCACGAAGTGAAACGATGTTTTATTCTCATTGAATTTAGCTAAAAATTAGATAGAAGATTAACCTTCTGAATTCGCAATGATATTAAAATGAAATATATATTATTAAGTAAAGTATAAAATTATTTTGCGATTAGAAATTACAGATTTGAATTTGGAATTACTTTAAGCTATATACCTATTATGCACACCAATTGACGTCCCAAGTTAAACTGACAATCAATCGTTTATGAGAAAGATTGCAAAAGCAAAAATTGAAAAAAAATTCTGATTTCCGATAACTCTTAACCCGAAGAGATACAGTGTACACAGTACACATCCACAAAGATTCCGAGATGAAGAGCAACCCGGCTTATAACCACGTTTTTACCGCGTTCTAATCCACGACGTAATACTAGCCATATACTAACATATGCATACTTGTACAATTTTCATTTAAATCAAAACTTTAGAGAGTGGATAAGATGAAACGGCAGTTATTTCATAACTAAACAAAAACTGCAAGGTTCACGATCTAATTGCGTATTGACTAAAAAATACAGTAAGAAAAAAAATGTTAAAGACAGTCTTTTTTCGTTATACTTTTTTTGATTTTATAATCTTTGCAATGATGAGTGACACTGCGTAATTGCAGAATACATATTTTATTTGATCATACGTTTGAAGATCTTAAAAATGTCCAAAAACTATTTATAAATGAATTTAAAAATATTATTCTTAACTGATTAGCAAAGAGAATAAATAGTACATTGAACTTTGAAAAAATAAATACAAACACCATAAAATCGGAGTATAAGTACGATAATGTAATAAAGCGTTAATGTGGTGCCGTGCGGCTCGCAGATTTCGTAAGTTTAGGTTTAAATATACTTGTTTTGATAATACGGTATCGATAATATATATCGTGACTTATTGACCGGTACATTTCACAATTAGAAAAACAATTGAAATAAGAAAAAAACTTTAATTAATCGATCCATGACACGATAAGAAAGCAAAAAATCCCAACAGCTATACAGTTGACAACTATAATTATACTTAGAAATGTGAAGTTTATTACCGAGAGAATGAATCAAGACAAATATACCAAGAATTTTTCATTTTAAGTAATCTCGAATTACTTGAATAAATTAGAAAATAATAATCAATAATTGATTCACTGCGATTTATAGAAATTGAAATAACATGAGAATAATGTAATTGGAAATATTGATTTCAGATAGAATCGTCCCGTATTTCAAATCAGAGTAGGTGTAATAAGCTATCGGAAACCTAACACGGAAGCCCTAAGAAATAGGAATAATGATAATAATGATAGGACTTACCTTTGTACAAAATATACAGTGAACTATTTACAAGGGGCGTACCCGAAAAATTCTTCAAATTTTCCATAAATTTAATTATTTATAATATTATCTACTATCTAACTGTACTTTTTGTAAAGATTGAAAACTATAGGAAATTCACGAAACATGCCCATCCTTCGGATCCTTTATTTGGTTTCTCTCCGCTGAACTATGCTCTCTCACGAAATCCAAACAACTGACTGTCGGCACACGGTCTAGACACCCACGCAAGCGTCGATATTATATCATGCTCTACGATTGGCTGAGAGTCCCGGTATCCCTGGTATACTACCCAATGCCTCAGGCTGTGTTAAAACTGCGACGAAACACTTCCGACGTTTGTTCAGTCACGTAGCTACTTGCATATCGTCGCCCTATATATTTCAGAGTGAAATGAAGAAAAGCAGAAAAAGAAAAACAATAAATGACTGGAAAAAGAAAACAAATTTTTTTTTATTAAAACATTGCAAATGCAATTTTTCAATAAAATTCCACATTCATTCTCTGCATCAGCTTATAGCTCAGCAATTTTCACACTAGGCTTAGCTCTTCATCGTTCTTATGTATGATTTTTACAGGTGTAGACGAAAACGACCTGGAACTCAGGTAGGTATATGACTTGTCAAAAACCGTTAAAAGTTTCTTCCAAAAATTCAAAGAAAGGAATTCAAACTCTTACAGTTATAAACCACGACCCCTCTCTACGAAGAATACCATTTAAAATTAACCGCTTCGGATAATAACAATAATAATAATAATGCAAAAATGAAAAGTATAAATACGAGTACGTATGTATGTATGTATGTACAATACATACATGCATATATCTACTTTCCATGTATTTATCTATCAATCGATAATATCAAGTATTTATGAACTAAGTATAATACAACGAATAATCGCATGGGATCAAGGTGATTAGAATACAATACCTACTGATCATCATACGATTGTTGTGATTTCAATAAGCGTTAGTAGGTATTAGCTGCGCAGTTTCCCAGAATCTAAAATAACAAAAGGATTCCACAGTCTTCCAATTCTAATTTTTTTTTTATTTTTATTTTCATAAAGTGGGTAAAGGCCTGAGAACGTAGCGTGAAATTCTTTCGAGAATTCAAAGTCATGATTTAAAATGATGAGATTTTAGATTTAGCGATAAGTCCAAGAGTATTGAAAATACTAAAATTACATTACTTAAACCCTTTTTACAGTAACACAATAAATTATTGCGCTACTACTTTATTTTGAAAAGATCTTTCAACGGTATTACCGAATTTCAGTTGGCACTATCATGAAGACTAATGATCGTTGAGTAATCCAGAAATAAATGTATAAAAAATAAAAAAAACATCACTCGATCCTTATGTGCGTTGAATATCAAACTCGTCTACACCTTATCTTAAGCTAGATGCACGTGGTTCGGTAGTGGGATCCCATGCACCACGCGTTGTAAACGTGATCAGTGACTCGGTTATGTCTAGAGTGACCTTTTCTCCTTTTATATATAACATACACTAAAGCAATATCCGCTTTCGGAGAGCATAGTCTAGGGACACTAGCATACAGAGTCTCGTGTTGCCCTGCGTGTTGTCTATAGAGACCACGAGGTTCATACAATTCCGAAGGGTTCCACGCGCTCCAGAGACTCCAAAACAAACCAATACAAACAAGATACAAGGAGATACAGATCGGAATAGAGAGCTACGTGCAGTGAAACTCGTGCGTTTGTCCCACGGGGTTTTCCATTCTATTTTCAGCAATAAAGACCGCCTCGATCTGTTTAACAACATTAACAGTCAGTATAGGTATAGGTATGCTTGGAGCGGCCAACTTCATCGCAATTGTAAAAATTAAACGAGAAAATTGACTGCATGTTATAGGATATATACCTAGTACGCAGTATTGCAGGCGAATGAACGTAAACATCTTCATGAAGTTGTTATATGGTTAACATGTAGCTATGAACAATTTATTTTTTCATCTGCACAGATGTATAGGTATACTGTAAATCGGTGAGCTCATTGAAACAGATTTGGAAAACAACGTTGACTGTATTAACTATTTGAATATTTACTTTTACATTTTAAGAATCAGTTTCTTCTGTTTCTACCATTCAATATAATATTGAAATAATATCCATCGTTGGTGGACTTTGTACTTTCAGAGCGATTAATTCATTCGATTGCATCGATTCGACTGCGTCGCACCTTCGCGGCTTCGACGTTGCTAATGTGTTGTCTTCTTCTTAGTGCTAGCCTATTAGGGAACTGACAAATTCTAAATAACAAGTATATCACCAGAATGAATTGTCCATGAATATAGTTGAGGAATTATTCATACTTTCAAGTCGTACAATCGACTGAGTTCACGCGGGTTAGGTACTTTACCGGAAATGAACAATTAATCATAGAAAGTATTTCTGGTACGACGTGGAGAATACAAATAAATATTACCAAAACGACGATGATAAGGATGATTCTGTACAGAGATGCAAAGCGTTGCATCATTTTAATCGTTCTAATCGTGTCGTATTATCTTTCTCAGACAGAATTTATAGTCAAACATCTAAGAGTCCGATTGAGTTATCATCCAGACTGATGATAGGGTGTGAAACTCTTGAACAAATAAGAGTTAAAAATATTATATTATGATAAATATAATGTCTGCGACAAACTTGAATTATATTTACTTATACTTACACTATCTGTGAGTACTGGTACATAATACATAGCGCGCATAGATATACATAATATCTAATATCACGTGTATTTCATATGAATGTATTCCATCCGAGTTCGAAGTCGATTTTTAAAACCAGTTTCTCCGTTTGTAACGTCAAAATCAACAAAAAGAAGGACGAAATTATTGATGGAAAAAACATATATAGACTTTGAACCGTGGCTGTATATGTATACATTATCGGTCACGATTTACTATAACGTTATGTTGTAATCGTGAATGTAGGCACGTGAGAGGAAGATGTTAGTCAAATGGTTTGTTGACTATGATTAAATAATAAGTGAGCTCTTAAAACAGAACAAAAAAATTGAAACAAGTAGCCAATTTTTGAATTGACTATACGTATAATACGTCCTATAAAAATTCGTCCGAATAAAACGATGACGAAGCACACCTCTATAGGTAGACTTAATTAGCATTATACATGAATATTATATTTTATGAATATTTATATACATATGCACGTGTAAATATTACCACAGGATAACAGACATCCAAACTATTGACTTGATTACGAAACGGATAACGTGTAGTTATCGATAAAATTGCATAAGCATTTTAATATCAATTATACTTTGGTATTGTTAGAGCCGATTAATACTTCCTGTCAACTGATTGAGCATAGTTATAAAAATTGATTTCAATGGATTAATTATCAATACAGCAATAATAATAATTCTCAAATGACAGATTATAGCCTCAACGATAAGCTGTAACGCCTCTATAATATTAAAACATGCTGCAGAAGAAATTTAAATATATTGAATGCTTATGTATACTCGAAATTTTGTATACTGCGAAATTCCACGATTAATAATATATTGAATTTCATTATTAGAAGGTTAAAGGTATAAGCTGTATGATAAAATGTAATAAGGATGAGCTGGTACCACGGAAACAGTGAATAATTAATATTTTCTTAATTTGTTTTTTTTTTTCATTTTTTTTTTTTTTGCTATAAATATTTTTAATTTTTACTTTTTGAAAGCAAAATCACAGCTACATAAGATGTGGTTCAATAATAGTTATAGAGAATATTATCGATTAATAATAATAATAATAATAATAATAATAATAATAGATAATAGTAATAATAATAATAATAATAATAGATAAAATTATATAATAATTCTCTCTTACATCCATACGGTAAATATTATAATACTAATGATCGTATATTATATTCTAAATAAATCTACAATACATATTATAATTAATTTGCTTTTGTTGAAGGTATTATAGTCATATATATTTATTATAGTATGTACCATGGGCATTGATTCGTAAGTGAGAAAAGAGGGAAAAAAACTAATAATAATAAAATTAAAAAAAAATTAAATGAAAAAACAGAATAAGAAAAAGAAAAAGAATAAGAAAAAGACCGATGATGCGTATAGTATATATATATATAATATATATATATAATATATATATATATATATATATATATATATATATATATATATATATATATATATATATATATATATATATATATATATATATATATATATGTAATTATTTTGATAATTATTATTAATTCGTGGGTGATTTTCATGTAGTTGTTGTTGTTTTTTGTTGTATGTTTTTTTTGTTTTCTATATAATTCTTAAGTTGAAATATATGTATAATATTAATTAACGTTATTTATACATGTGTTTATTGTATCACTCATATATACATACATATATATATATATATATATATATATATATATATATATATATATATATATATATATATATATATACATATATATATATATATATATATATATATATATATATATATATATATATATATATATATATATATATATATATATATATATATATATATATATATATATATATATATATATATCATGCATACATCTAATTTCTAAATAAATATGTTACAGGGATTTATCTCTTTTTCTAATAATTATGTTTATTTTATTATTATTATTATTTGTGGTATGGCACTCGTATGGCTGCTAGCCTAGCCCTCTGTGATTACGACTTCCATTCTAAGCACGTATATATTTGGATGCCAATTATCATATTATCATATTATTATTACTTCGATTATTTTTCTCCTTTTCTACGTTTATTTTTTTTTCTCATTCTTTTTTTCTTTTTCCTTTTCTTTTTCATTCATTCGATTATATAGTTTTTTTTTTTTTCTCCAAATTTTTCATTATTCAATCGTTACCTGAAAATTGTAAGCCAAGGGCTAGGATGGATGACTATCAGTGTGTACTTCCTATGGAATGCTACTATTAAAATAATTAGACTATTATCTTCTCGTTTCTTTTTATTTTTATTTTATTTATTTATTTATTTTTTTATTATTTTTCTCATCTTTTTATTTTCTTTTGTGTTTTATTCACTTCATTTACGTTTCTCTATAACATTAAACGATAGGACGAACAGCCGGAGAGAGTTAGGTTCACTTTTTTCATTTACAGATATTTTATTACATCTATATATTCCTCCTTCTTTTCTTAAGGAACAGACAAGGTAGGCGGATATAAATTTTTATTTATTTTTATTTCTTGTCACTAACATCGGGCTGGTTATAAATGTATGATATCAAGGAAACATTTTGAAAACGTACATACATACGTGCATCAATGAAACGCTGAATTAATCCAACAGATATCTCTATAATATACTATGTAGGTATATGTTGATGGTTTTAAAAACAATTCACGTTTTTTTATGTTATTTTTTTAAAAATTTTGTTGTTTTTTGATTATTTCGTTCTCTTGTTGGTTTCTCTTTTTTTTTTATATTTTGTTTATTTTTTTCTCTCATGTAAGGCACTAAATTCAGTTTATTTGTCTCGAGTTGCCAGAATTTCGTTTTTTTTTTCTTTCTTTCTTTATTCTCTTATTATTTCTTTTATTAGTTTTTTTTCATATCTGTATGTATGTTGCGGTGCTAAGGCACGGTTCTAACTGTTACCACCC
>OZ001260.1:20550790-20555012 GCA_963924015.1 Macrophya annulata
AAATTTTTTTATTTATTTTTTTCTTCAATTTACTATGTTCTTTATCTTCTCTCGAATTGTGCAATAAATGGACTCGTATATATAATAATAAGAAAACGAAAAAATACCGAAATCTATTCTAAATTATAGTGTAGATAATTAAAAATGCAACTAGTGTATAACGGTGCGATATATCGTGCAGTAGAATAATAAGTTCATGCTTTAAACGTGTAAATATTTGAAATAAATAAAGACTGTGTAATAAAATCGAGCTACTACTGAAAACTCTCTTCCAAAATCTGCAACACTATGTATAGAAACAAAAAAAAAAACAAAAAGAATGACGAAAAAACTCATACAACTCACCGGTAGTCTTGTTAGAATCCGGACTAGGTATTTCTCGTTCTTTGTCATCAATCGTAGTAACTCTTCCTTCCTGATCGGCGAAATTTTCTTCCGGTTTCTCGATTAAATCAGCTTGATTTTTAACTTGAATTCTCGGTTTAGTTTCCATATTAAATTCACTAACTTCTGGTTCGTTAGGTCCTCCGTTACCCTGTCCTGTACTATGCTGTTTTTCGTGCAATACCATAGTCGAATATCTCACGAAAGAATAACCGCAGTTTGGTCTGGTACAATGAAAATGTCGATTAACCCGATTGCTGTGACAACCATTGAGCTTGCAGTCGACCATTTTATCAAAGAATAAAAATCCGGGTAAAATATCAACATTATCATGAAAGTCTTTGCTGTGCATTAAAAGTTGGTCAGGACGATCGGTTGAAAAATTACACCTAGGTTGTGAGCAATGATGATGTCTTGTAGATCTCAAAGCGCATATAGTATCCGGACAACATTCCGAATTATATGTTGAAAAACCGTCCGGTTCACCGACGCTATTAGCAGGAGAAACGCTTCCTTCCCGATCTTCAGATATTGTATTAGGTGTAGACGATGGAGTTGGTTTTGGAAGTTTAAAACTGGTAAAAATCGCTTGAGGAGAATCGTGTGTATGAGTGGCCGGGTCACCACCAGACCATATTTCAATGACCCGATTTTTTGGCGGTCTTCCTCTCTTCCGCCTAAACATTGCGTCGATATTAGTAAGGTGGGTTAATGTAACGTCCGAAGAAAGCGGGTGCGAAGATGATGAGAGATTAAGCTGTCTGCTGTACTCGTGGATTTTGTAATGCTGAAGTCTACGAAAAGGTTTATCGGTGGCCAATATAACTTCTCGACAATTCTCCCACGTACAGTGATAGTGTTTTTCTTTATCCATATATGGACATCCCTCCTCGCAACCACCCTCCTCAAAATAAGCGTCGGTTATTCTCTCCTGGGTTTCATGCTCCCTAAGATGTTCCCGAACTTCCCTAGGGTCTCTCAGCGTTGCCCCGCAACGATCGAGTCCGCAATGATGATGTTCCCTGCCCAATTGACATGGACAATCAGAACTGGCTGGTGCTAAGTAGGTTAATTCGGCTTGTGTAAGTTGGTCACCGGAGTACATTGGCGTGTTTGTAACAGTTGAATTACCGGTGGTCAATCCCGAAGCCGATGAAGTCAAGTCCATCGCTAGATCACTTGCACTTTGGAAGGAATCGTCCATAGAAAAATATAATGGTGAACCTCTGCCCTCGTTTGAACTTTCTCCGTTTAAACTTAGCGCTAAACTTTGGGTACCAAGATCGTCTGGAGCCCATGAACCTGGGGGACGGATACCAACACTTCCGGCTTGCTTGTATTTTCGATATGCAAGTTCCGAATCGTGTCTTTCGTGTTTGCGTTTATGGGAGAATAACTGTCCTGACGAATGGAGGACGTAGCTACAGTGGGGTCTTATGCAATGTATGTGATTGCAGACACGTGAAAAACGGCATTGATCGAAGGGACAGGCCTCGGACTTCATGAACTTCTTGAAACCGTCGCGAGACAATTGCTCGTCTTTTATGTGGTACGATTTGTGTTTTTCTGTAAAAAAAAATAAATAAATAAATGAAAAAAAAAAAAAATAAATAAAAAATCAAATTAGAGACAATTAAAAAAGCTTCTTTGACAGTTAAAGCGCCAATTCCTTACCCATATCGGCCTTGTTCTTAAACGTGAATCGACAATTGGATCGCCGACAATGGAAATGAGTGGTACGCTGTCCAGCGAATGGACAATAGTCTGTTCCACAGCTTTCGGTGGCTCTGAATCGTTGAAAACCCTCCTGTATTATAGCAGAGTCTTTCCTATGATAGTTTGCGTGCATTTGTACGTCTGAAGTTGATATGTAAACCTTGTCACAATTATCGTGTATACAGTGATAGTGGGTCTGTTTTCTGTTGTGAGGACATGCCCGTCCAGGGTGTCTTTCCGCACAGTCGTCGGTGGGTGAATACCTCATAAAACCATGCTGTAATGATTCGTCTCTTTTTTTGTGCCACTTGAAGTGCCTGATCATTTCCTCCTTTTTAACGAACACTCTACCACTGCAGTCAAGACAATGGAAATGCTCTCTGCAACCCAACTCCTTGCAATATGAATTCCCGCATTCTTGACCGGATGAATAACGACGAACGTATCGCGAGTAATCGATTATTGGCTGAGGAACTGGAGACTTTGTGTTACCGATCAAGGGATCCGCAACTGGAGACATACTTTGTCTTAATAGAGCTGAAACAGTGGGAAACAAAAAGAGATATGGAATGATGCGGGATGATTTGTAGAGAAAATTAATAACAGATATATAATATATATTCAAAATTGAGTTTCCTGGTTGCAGCTGTTAATAAATTCGTTAATTAATCAAAAATCATTTACTAATTAGATGAGAACATAATTAAAGTCGAAGCGAGCAATTACAACGGAGGATTTGGGGATCAGTGTATATATAGTATAACTACGCTACAGAATAGAATTTAAAATAGCTTCCCTACTGCGAGTAATGAGTATTATATCAAGTAACAATAGAATCTTTCTAATTTCAAATTACTAAAAGGTATGTATGTAAGTTAGAAGTTTGAATCAAATAATTTTGTTCGCTATCATATATACACATCATTGTCTATTAATTTATTAAAGAATGCTAGAAAAGTTGTTCCGGAAATATATTCACACCTTATTCAGACCACGTCAGTCACGGTGGCATTGATAAGAAAAAAGAAAAAGTTGTACAGAATCAAACGTTTGGACAGACAGACCAGTGTACCAATTTATTTCCGAATTAATTAAGCGATCAAGATACATAATTATTTTTTTGTTCTTTTTTTTAATTTGTCTGCTTGTCAACGAAACCCGTCCAGTTTGCGTCAACCTTTCAATTCGGCTTGTTTTACACGTTTCAATCCTGTATTATAAGTGGTTATATATATACCTATGTATTTTTTTTCTTTTCTTTTATTTATGAAGAAATGTTGCTCTATCGATAATGTCCAAGACACAAAGATGATCGGTGGTTTACTTTTGCTTGATAATATGATGATTACCATCAATTGGGATAGTAGTAACGGTCGGTAAGAACCATAACCGTTAAACGGTCGATTATGTAGAAATTATTTTACCGACTGGAACGCACATGCATGAACTTTGATACGAATGCAACTGTGATCTAGAAACGTGCCCATATGCAACAAACTCCACCAGATGCCGGTGCCGCGTTATCCACGCGGTATGTACTCCGATATACATCGAAACAATTTCCGATACACATATCAAGAGTTATGAGCGGGACCGTTCGTCGACCCACGCCAAGACACCCGGCGCGCTCGTTTCGTATCGAAGACCCTGAAACTGGTTGGTTTGTTGGTTGGTTGCAGCAGTTGGTTGGTTGGTTCGGCGCCGCGAAATAAATGGAATACGAAAGAAGAATAAGAGAAGATGCAAAAGAAATTGAGAAAAAAAAAAAAAAAAAACTGAAGCAACTGAATATTCTTAAGCATGAATTTAAGTAATCGGAGTTACAGAATGATGTTTAGATTACTCGAACTAGTTTAGAGACTGATTTTCGATAGGTTGTGGCATTTGAAATTATAAACTGGTACATTTATTATAAGTAGGTATAAGGTATATCGAGGTAGTGGTAGAACGGCAGTTTAAAATTGTAGGTAAAAAATAAAAAAAGAAGTTCATGATAAAACACTGTCGACATTGAAACAAATGCCGGTCGGTTTTCGACTAACAAGCTGTTTTTGCAGCCAATTTACCCCCATCCCATAGTCGATTAAAATGTCGCTTGACGCGGTTTCGATCCGTAAATGGG
>OZ001260.1:22022712-22070686 GCA_963924015.1 Macrophya annulata
TTTTTGTCTGTTTTTTTTTCTTTCTTTTTTTTTTTTTAAATTTCGCTAAGTAGTTTTATAGTATATCTATGTACAGAGTGAAAGTTTTAATATCTTATTCACCTAGTAATATTTTAATGTTTTTTCTTTTTCTTTAATTTTAAATTTATGTTTTATTCATTATTTTTTTTTTTTTTAATTTTTTTAGGAGGGGTTTGCTTATATCATAGAAAGCGGCCTATGATTTAGTTTGAAAATTGGCTAAGTTAAATCTAGCCAAAAATCACGAGATTATTTTTTATCATCTTCTTATTATCTCCCTTTTTTTATTCTTTTTATCCTTTCTTTCTTTCTTTCTCAAGAATAGTTTTAATTGACTTTCTCTTAATTTGTTAATTTCCTTTCACCACGCCGTTCGGGATTTGAAATCCGTGTAATAAATTAACACGTTTAACTTAAAATTTATATAATTTTCTATGCCCAATTCTATTTTTATCTTACCCCTCGACCCTCTCGATTCCAAAACTTACTTCAAGGTCTTTTATTCCAGTTTGAAAATTATTTCTTCCTTTTTTTCTTTTTCTATCACATATATTTAATTATACGTAATTATTAATGATCACTTTATAAACCTCACACCGCTGCAGCACTCGCCAAGTGTAAATTTCCGAAATTTGTCGGACAATATAGAGAAGTAGTTCATTTTATTTGCTAATAAAATAAAATTTGGTTAAGTAACACATATTTTAAATATGGTGTATTGTTTATTATTTATTATTATTATTTATTATTATTTATTATTAATCATTCTTATTCTTATTATTTATATTAATATTATTATTACTATAGTTATTTAATTTTTGTGGCAGACTGTGCAGGAGATCAAACGTTTAGACGCTTTGTTAATAATAAATATGGCGTTAAGCCAAGAATATGGTTTCAGGTAAAAACTACGGATATGTAAACTTCTGGTTGCGAAATTCTAAACAATAATAATAAAGAAAACGAATGAAAATAAAATTAAAGGAAACAAACAAAAAAAAAAATAAATAAATAAAAAATTAATTACGGATATTATTGAGTAGCTTAAATAAAATAGAAATTAAAAGTAATAGGATTTTTCTTTTTATGCACTCTCACCATGATATTTTTTATTATTAAATTATATAAATTAAACATCTAAAAACTGTTTACCGTACGTCTAACGTAACGCTAACTTCGATTTATAGATTCACAGCGCAACGCAAAAAAAGAACAAAAATTGAAAAAAAAAAAAAAAAAAAAAACAAGTGATATAAAATAAACTAAAACAAAATAAAGATAAAAAATAATAATAATAATAATAATAATAATAATAATGATAATAATAATAATATGGAGAAATACATAATCATACCATTCTTGTCTCGTATAATAAACTAACAACTGTATTTACACTGAATAATAACTTAAATAGGAAGTAAACGAAACGAAAAGAAAGAAAAATAAAAAAACAAACGTATAATTTTTGCGCACGTTTGAATTCTCTTCTGCACAGTCAACAAAGTTCCGTCCTTATTCCGTTATTTAATTTCCCTATGGAAATTCAATTAAAACTAAAGTACGATTATTATCAATACATAAAAAGAAAGAAAAAAAAATATATATATATAAACAACAAAATGATAATAAAATAAAATCAACTAGATGAGACGTATAAGAATCGTTGTCGTACTTGTGTTATGAATCCTACGAACTTTCAGATGTGATCGAATCCAAATAACTTATCTCAATTCCATTTTTCTTCTTATTTTGTTATTTATTCTACTTGTTTTCATTATTATTTAATTTTGCAGTATTTTCGTTCATTTTTCATTGTCTGTATAATACCGAACGAAGATTAAAGAATAAAAGAAAGAAAGAAATTTTAAAACAACTGCATTTATCACCGAGGTAGGTAAATTGCACGCTAAACCAAAATCAATACCCACTAGGCAGACTACTAGGTGTATAGCTACATGTGCAAAGAAGAACGCTGTTACAACCGGGCGTTAAATTTAAAAGAAAAAAAAAAAAAAACGAATAACGTTATAATTGAGTAAGAATTTCATCTGACTTCGATAACACGTCCGTAAATAAATAACACAAATACAATTTATTTATATCGGATTCAGATTTCAAATGAATTCCGAACAACGATTCTCATCTCTTCATTACAGTATATATACATATATATTTAGCAATCGAGATTCATAATTAATTCTTTCAAATAGAAAACATATAAGTATTATTATTATTATTTTATTTATTTTTTCTATTGAAAGATTAAACTCCGACCATTTTTGTTTTTTCCTTTCCGTTGTTAAATTAAATAAATCATTTAAATATATACTATATAAATCCTCGGAATATACTCAGCTGCAGTTAGACAAAGAGAGAGATATAGATAGATAGAGAGCGAGCGAGCGAGTGGGTGAGTTAGTGATCGAGTTAGATAACGGGAGCGACGAGGAGAGATAATATTAAATATTTTGGGCAAAAATAATGCAAAAAAAAAAAAATGGATTTTGACGTGTAAAAGGAATCCCCGGCCTTTTTTTAACCACCTAGAGATCGACGTAGTATCAAGATTTGAGGTTTTATTATTTTATTATTATTCATCTCGCTCTTATTCTACTTATGAGCAATTTTAATCACCCACTAGTCGATCTCTTATTAAGAAATCGGTAACGCGCCTCGTTTCATCTCATTGTAAAAAGAAAAAAAAAGAGGTGAGGCACGTCTCGTCATTATCTATAATATTTTCAGTTTATTAACTTTTTTCACTTAAAGACTCGTATATGTCTCTAGATCGGCGTTTGTCAATCCTTACAGAATATCGAGGTTAAAACCTGCCGTTGAATCGAGGGAATTAAGAAGTTCTTGGGCACTAAAATTGGACGTATCTCCCGTGGGAAGATTCTCCAGAAATTCAAGACTAAAATCGGCAGCCGTTGCTACTGACGAATCTTGAGGCGCTGGAGGTGGTTGAGATTGCTGTTGTTGTTGTTGTTGTTGCTGTTGCTGAGACAAACTCCTTACTCCTGGGCTACCGGAACCGTATTGTTGATGGGGATGAAGAGGAGATCCTGAAAAATGATTGAAATATTTGTTTTTTTTTAATTTTCGAAAAAATGTTGTAATTTTTTTTTTTTCTAAAGAATAAAAAATAGATCGACTCCAACGAACAAGACGCCGAGAAAATCAGGAATGGTATTATTATCAATATCTAGATTAAAATTTTCATCAAATTTATCGATAAAATGTACAACATTGAAGAAGAGCACATACCTGTCCCAGCGTTGTTAACAGAATTGACTGACGTCGATTGTGACATTTGCATCTGAACTGACATTTGGTTGTTGCTTTGTTGCATCGCTAAACTTTGCTGTTGGTGTTGTTGTGATATAAGTTGTTGCATTTGAGCGCTATTTGCCATTCCAGGACCTCCCATAGGACCACTTTGAGATCTGATAAGTTGTTGATGCTGCATCTGTGCTGCACTCATTTGCATTCCGCCCGCACCACCCATTCCGAATCCACCTTAAATAGAAAAATCATTAAAGAAACACGATTTTTTAATGTTTTGATTTTTTTTTTTTGTTGTATTCATTATAATCCGTATAACTAGGCAAAGATATTCAAATTTTGACCAAAAAAATTAAAAAAATTTTCCAATTTTTACGACAAATAGATACAAATATCTCACAAAAATCGCTCACCTTGATGACCTTGCTGATTAAATTGCGGTCTCATTTGAGCTTGAAAACCTTGTTGCTGGTGCATTAAAATGTGTCGCCATTCCTGCTGAGCTCCACGACCAGCTATACTGTTTCCAAGACCATCGGGAGGTCCGACGCTAACGTTCGGCGGCCGCTGGTTGTTGGTTCTAGGGTAACCAAGTCGTTGATGCATTTGGTGCATTGAGCCTATAGCACTGCCCATGTAAACGCTTCCACCAGCGGCGTGTAAAGCTTGTTGTTGTTGTTGCTGAGCCATCGGTGGCCTCATCATTGGACCTGTTTTATGGCGGGGAATAAAAAAGAAAACCAAAAATGAAACAAAGAAAGAAGTAAAAAAAAGAAAAAAATGGAAATGGGGAAATGGAAATAGAAAATAGAAAATGTAACCCTGATGGTGCGGGTTCGTTCGGTTACTGTTAGATTAAAACGCGTCATCATGATCCCATGGGCAATTTGTCCGAGACTCGAGATGGCGAGAGGTCACGATAGAGGCTCGCTATCGGATCGATAAGACAGTGGCTATACAGGGGTTGGTTGGCCGACCGACCCTGGGCGAGTTGGCGAACCACTGACGCTGACTCCCACTTCCGGTACTTCCCGAGGCACTCTCAGGAGAGTAAAGCTCATCCCGCAAGGTAGGTGGAACCTCTGGGGTGTTGCATGTTTTAAACTTACCCGAGACCGCGCACGAACGTTCGTATACATTTTTACGATTTTCCACGATTTTTACGATTTTACAATTCTACATTTTATATTTGAAATTTTGCACATGGGATTGGATGGGATGGGATGTGGGCGAGACGAGTAGACACTGGCCTCTATGCTTGACGATTGATCAAAGATAAATTCTCGAGGGTTACCAGATTATATCTAAACTTTTGTTGGTGTATAGGGGTGATCGAAAAATCCATATCTATCCACCTAACTACCATCTACCTACCTACCCACCGCGCCTCGAGTTCTCATTACTTTGAGTGCGTCTAAACCCTGACAGTAGCGAGTAACACTGGTAGTATTAAAAATTTGGAGAATGAGCGAACGCGCGCGGGTAGCCATAAACTCCGAAAGCTCGGTGAGGGGTACCGGGGCGGAATTCCACGCGAATTCATTCCACATTTATTTATTTTTATTTTTTCCTTTCTGTCTTTCTTTCTTCGAGTCTAAATTTTCACGAAAAAGTCTTTCAGAGATGGTGAGAAAAGATAAAATTCGATCCTATAAACGGTGACAAAGAATTTGGAATAACCAAGTACGCGAAAGTATAAATATAGGCTCTTCGTTTATATTTAAAGAACGAACCGCGACACCGAGAATAAAGCCTCTCTTCCAATCTCGCGATGTAGACAAAAGGAAGAAAGAAAAAATAAAAATAAAGAAAAAATCAAGAAAATTTTTTTGATCACGCTTACCCGATGCAGGCATCGGCTGTTGAGCTACTCTCCGCATCGGTCCTGCCGTTGGGAACCTCGGTTGACCACCCATCCCGATACCTGCGTGCATCATCTGGGCAGCTGCCTTGTACTCTGGAGGAGGAGGTCTGACACCCATTCCACTGGCCATGTGCTGTTGTTGCATAACCTGTAGAAAACCAAAAAAATAAAATAAAATAATATCAAGTAAAATAAAATGAAAAAATCGGTAAATTCGATCGTGGAAGAAGTCAGACTTGAATTGGATCGTTCATTTTTTTTTTCAACGTTTTTGCCAACTTTCTAAATTGTCCTTTTCTTGAAAAAGAGATTGTAACGGAAGTTGAGGCCGCTTTTCCACGATGCTGATTGGCTATTTACTGAGTGTCACCGCAAAATGCGCGCTACGCAATGCGCATGCATATAGAGTAACGCGCGATTTTTTTTTTGATATACTGTTTTGTCGTCGTGTCAAATTCACCTATACTGACATACAACATGAGATGTGAACTATTATTTTGTCAAAGGCATCAAGTCATATAAAAGTTGGTTTAAGATCTACAATTTTCGAAATTGTTTAGATTATAATTTATATACCGATCACGATGTAAGTTTTTTTTTTTTTTTTTTTTTACCTCAAATACATTTTTTAAAAGAATTAAAGCAACACCTCAACTCTGGGGGATAAATAGTGAATTTTTCAAACGGTTGTGTCTTGCATGCATTTTGGAGCTCGCAATGTCTTCTTCAACATTCGTTAAACGAATGTCAGTTATCGTGTCTCGTTTCAGAGAAGCATCACTTTGAAACGAGTAGTACGTAAATTATCTATTTCTTGTAAACCTTAATGAATTGCACGGGGTAAAGACATTTTTTTTTTTCGAAAATTGAACTTGACCTAAAGTTAGGAAATTTTCTCACCTTTAAACTGCGTTTCTTGTCATCTCTCTACAAATTTTTTCGCTGAGATAGGCATGTTTGAAACAGAAGACTGCGAAAAATCTTTCAATCGCGAAATTTTGAAAATCAAAACAGGATTAGTTCGATGGCAATACTTTTCAAAGGATGAAATCCGCTTTAAAAAAGTGTGCGGAAAATTGCTTCACGATAAGTCGGTCATAAGTTATGGCAGATTGAAGATTTTTCGAGTTGTCTTCTTCAAACTTACCTAACGATCTCTAAAAAAAAGTGTCTCAGACCTGACTGATTTTTCTAAGGTGGTTCTTGCGAAATGCTGATACAAAAAATCAGTTTCGATCTAAGGGAGAAAGGCTTGACGTTCAGACGGTTAGACGATTGGACAGTTTGATGGTAAGAATGTCCCTTGGAATCAAAGGATGTTTAAAAATGTGTATGATGGATAATCAGCTAACGCCATTCGATTGCATATATCTTGTAACTACAGATTATTAATTTCATGTATTTCGATGAATTCCGCGACAGAAGGAAGAAGATAGAAGACCGTTGAACTTTCGTATTTACTTGATAATGTACGGAAGATAGTTAATCGGATATTTGTCTGTAGAATTTATCAAAGATTTGTTGATAATTAACGGTTGTCAGATAGTTGGCGGCCGATCGTAAAGATTGACGTTAGAGGTACGGTGCACAGCTTTCAAGGCATCTCGTTGTTACGCGATACCGTGACTTCCTAGTGTTACGCGTTCAGATCTCTACGAGAAAACAACAACAACTCGAACGGTTTCTCTCGCAGAGTTTAACTCAGCAGGACCCGGGAAAAGACAGCTAGGCCGTGGTTAAGCCCGGAACGCCCTGAGATTGTGGTGTGTTGCAAGTAGGAAGGCAACACCCTGCACCGCATTAAGCTGTAAGGACTGTTTTAAGCCCGTATAATACTCGGTAACCAAGAACCGTTGTGTTTGCCAAACGTTTAAGAACGGTAAAAAAAAAAAAAAAGGATGAAAACGGTTTCACTTTAGGACACTGGCTCCGCGAATTAAGAGGATGACTTTGCATAGGAGTCGCCGGACACAACACACCACACCTAAATGGTGTTGTTGACGATTTCAGCCTCGTCGAATGCGATTATGAGATGATCTGGCACAAAGATATGACTAACCAATTGCGAATAGCGCGAAACATGTATATAGTTAGTAATTGGAGCAGCGCTATAACATCGCGGAGATAATGTAGGCAAGAGTTTGTGAGTCATCGTGGAACGTGAGATGAAGCCTTGAAGCGAGATAGTTGTCGGTTGATGTAAAGTAGAATTAATATATAGATGATAAATGTTTATTTTTTTTTTTTTACAAACCGATTCAGTCTTTTGTCTCTTATTTCTATTAGATAATATGGAAAAGAATTTGCAGAAAAAAAAAAAATAAATAAATATTCAAAGAATACGCGAAGACTTTTACATAGATTTTCAGAGGTGCAGGTACTGTGACAGAAGCGGAGACTGAGACCTTTTTTTCCCCGTCTTTCTGTCTTTGCTCTTCGCGCTTTGTTCCTATTTCTTTGTTGCTATGTTCTAAGAATTTTCTCCCGTTCTTATTCCTCAGGTTCTTTCACCAGAATATAGAGAAAAGTTTAAAAGGATGGATACCTGTTGCGCTTCCTACCGGATAACTCAATGTTCCGGATGGATGCAACTCGTTTAACGCTTATGCGTTTCAGTATTTTTCCCAAAATTATATATATATATATATATATACCAATCACATGTCTGTCCCCGTGTTATATAATTACCACAAATAAATACATCGCTAATGATATCCTCTGAACGGTATAATTTTCTATGATAAGAATTATCGATAATATCCAAAACCAGTGAAATCAAAATGATCAAAATTTAAATTACAATTAAAATCTAAATAAAAATCTTTTCATCTCACCTGTTGCGCGCGCATCATTTGCTGTTGTTGTTGAAGAAGTTTCGCATGCTGATGCTGGTCGACTTGACTTGGTGGTAACTGTTGAGGATGACCTCTAGACCCAGGGGTATTTCCAGGTTGTGGAACACCGCCAGTGGCTGCGGCTCTTTGCCTAAGATTTTGTTGAGTAAAATTTATAGTTTGTGATTGAGACACAGAACAGTATGTGTCACCCTGGCCACCGGCAGGTCCCGATTGATTCTGTGCCTGTTGTTGGCTAAAGTACATCCCTTGTTGTGCCGCAACAGAAACCCCAGGTTTAAGGTCACCGGTTAGCTGCATGTGCTGCCCTGCGGACACCTGGAATTCAATGATGATCGTTAATAGAAAATAAAAAAAAAAAAAGGTCTTGGTACCTATACTGAAATGATATTACTCTATAAGTGGGTATGAGGTATCGACGCATCTTCGTCGAACCGTGACGCAATACGGCGACGATAAGTGATTTCAATTGTACGTACTACATACATACATACGTAGTACGTGCGTCTGCTCGTTTTCCGTTTACACACACACATATACATATATATATCTGTATAATATTCATGCGTGTGTTTCATATACCTATACTCATAAAGTGAGCAGTGACTCTGGGAGTATAACTAACAATAAGGATAAGTGGATCGGGATAGAGCGCTCTGCAAGAAAGATCCAACTGTGATAATATAGGAACGCTGCACCCAGGGATATGAGGTAAGCCTTTCCTGATGAGCAACAACGTCGGAGCCAACATGCATAGCGAGAAGACCAACTGTTCCACATTATATTTGACACGCTCCACGGTTCAGGTGGCAAACAGGCCGACTTATATGGACCAATGACGTCATATTCTGACATCATTTTTATAATTTCTAATAATCATGACAGTGCTGTATATTCGGTAGGTACTTTTTTCTCATCCTCGTCGTGTAACACATCTCTTAGGGTTATTATTCTTTAGAACGATATCTTTATTGCGGATTTGGTTAAACCCTCAATTCTTAACGATCATTTTTATCTTTCTAACTATATTATTGATAAAAAAAAATTAGGGCCACTCAAACCTCGTCGTGACTTTCGTATTCAATCCTTTCGCCTATCTGTCCATCGGTATAAAGTGATCACGATTGTTCACTTACTGTCACTCACGATCAGGGCTACAACTGAATATGCAAATCAGTTATTCTTATAAAATTCTATTCTTTACGTGGCTTGGATGAAAATATCGGTGATTAGCTTGTACAAGGCTAAAAAAAGAGAGAAAAATAAAGAAAGAAATTAACGATGACTCGGTAGGACACAGTATCGATTTTTCTGTTAATTTTTAACTAGCCTTATTGTTCCTGACAGTCGTATATGTATATGATAATCCGTCGAACAGACGTCCGCGCTACGCGCGTCCTCAATGTCGTTAATTTTTGTCCAGCCTTGGACTCGCTATGGACTTCGTGGGAAGTCTGCTGCGCATAAGTCTGGTGTACCGAGTGTTACAAATACCTATATGTATATTAATGTTTGGTACCGCATGGCTGATACTCGGAATTTTTTGATACGTATGTGTCAGTTTATAAACTACGTCACACGTAGTCACAGTTACGAGAAATACTATATCGTATATTAAACCAGCGACGCCTCGATCGTCGCGTTTACTTCTTGTCGCCAACTATACAACATCGCATGTAGGTATAATGTAAAGAGAAAAGTGGAAAAAGTGTACAGACGTAAACAATTTTTATACCAACGTCAAGCCTACCGTTTATTTTCTGCAGGTCTCCCCCCCCTCTCTAAGTTTTCGTATAAAATTTTTACTTCACATTAAAGAAATATTCTGGGTTACTCGGTTCGCTGCATGAAACGTAGTATATACATAGTATAGTAGATGCCAAGATATAGAAACGCGGGACACCATACCTTGGTGTACTACGTATTTACGACCGGGACGATGTTATACCGTAGTCTATTACACGGCCCCGATACTATAAAGCTGAGACAATTAGCCTAAATCACACTATACCACCACACTTCAGAACAATCCAACGTACACACGGATAGAGGTCGACTATAGATGCCGAACCCCATCTGGTTTACTCGATTCGCAAATCGGGGAAAGGGTCACAAACAGACTCGATCACAAATCCTGATCTGCTTAACCACCATTCTGGAAGTAATGCTGCGGCAAAATCCGACAATCGGTGATGAAGAAAACGGAAGGGGGGGTAGAGGAGGAGGAGGAGGAGGAAGAGATATCTCGAAAAAAAGACACAGTGAAACAGGGGAAAAAAAAATACAACTTTTATGAGCGTTATACTTTCGCGAAATGATTCAAACGAATATTCTCGGCATGTATAAAAATACTCTATTCTCTCCTTTCTCTCTCTCTCTCTCTCTCTCTCTCTCTCTCTCTCTCTCTCTCTCTTATACCGAATGAAAGTAGAAGTCGATTTTTTGGACCCTTTTAATACGAGGAGGCGCCTCGTCATTGTCAGGCGTAAAGCACCGCTGTATATCAGAGTGCATCGTTGAAAACAGAACGAGGAACAAGCGGCAAGCAGTAACAGCAGCAGCAGCAGCAGCAGCAACGTCCTGGGGGCCAGAAGGGAGCCGCTCTGAAGGCACGCGAGACTCTGCGGACGCTGACCTCCGCCCCACCCCCGCCAAGGCGGGAGTCAGTGCATCCAGAGGAACGCCCGACGACGACGAGCAAGTGTCCGCCAACCCGGCGGCGAGTAGGACTACTTGCTTCAAGCCGCTTCATTCCTTTGCACTGCCATGGGCCCTGGGCCCCTTGAGCTCCGGGAAGAGAACTTTTCCCTCGATCACTCACCGCGAGAACCGCGCGTTCTCTCGTTGCATCTTCACGAGCAGATTCCACGCGCCGTCGCCTCTTACCTCAGAAATCCTTAAGAGGAATTCAACACCGTGAACAAAGGCGGCGGTGGCATATAGTAGAGACTAAAATGATGAATATTCTTTTTTTTTTTTTTTTCTTTGGTAACGTAGTCGGTAAAATCTTTCATCGGTTCAAATACAGAAATATATATAATATAAAGTTATACATACTATACACACACATACACACAATAGTTCGAGGAGTTGAAGAACAAGAAATTCAATTATTGTTCGCGAATTTAGGAATGGGATATAGCATAGATATAGTCCATTTCGTGATGGTTCGCTATCCGGTTTCTGTAGCGCAGAAATTAAACCTCGGGAGTAGCTAAGCCGGTTTAAAAAGTTAGCAAAGTGTGGAGGAGGAGTATTAGATGTCATCCCTTGCTGCTGCTGCTGCTGCTACTGCTGCAACTGCAGCCATCCCGTTTCTCTACTGCAGTGAGTCGTTGTCTGGTCTACTGCGGCAGTAATCTCATGCGAAAGCTTCTGGCTTATAGTTTCAGTCTCTACTATTTCAGCCATGAAGCATTCAGTCGAAAGAAGACTTTCGTCGACGTGTACTACCGCAGTTTTTTACTCCCAGTTCTTCTGTCCTTTGAAAATTAAAAATTATCGAAAAATCGGAAGATTGCCACTTCCTGAAAGCCAGACAAATATCTAATTAGCAGCTAACATCAATCAAATTTTTACCCAGCACAGAATGATCAATCGGTCGATATCAAGCGACGAAACTGAACAGATCAGGAACAGCGACAAATCTTTGAATGTTCTTTCAGACATTCTTCTTCTACCGTCTTTAATACATCTGCAAAAACGAGTTGAGTTCACATAGCGGAGATAAGAAGGCAAACTAACATTCTACAGACGTACCCGTTGGGAGTAAAGACTCAAGACCGCGTTTCTCCCACCTAGAAACAATTCCCACCTTCAATATCTCCCAGCCAAGGTCCAGGAAGTACCCTAACGGCAAAGATGAGTGGATCCGTAAAACCACACGGTGATTTTTTCTTTGTTTTCTATCTCCCACAGCGTCCCTTGATATCCATTCAAGCACTAGCTCGTGTTCAATTTTCGGCAAAGCTATCGCTATATCCAAAAGCTAGCTCCGTTTACGAAGGATTTGCAATTTACTATTCAAAGTAAATTTTTTTTTTTGTCCTGTTTCTTGATTTTCATAGTTTATTTTATTTTTATTTTTTTGAGATTGTGCAGATTGAACCTCCTCGTTATAAGATGAGATAGACGGTAGGAAAGAGGGGGATCTAAAATCTATAATAATTATATAAACTGTCTTAAAATTTTTTACTTTTTATTGGCATGTAAACTGCTGCAGGATAATTTCGCGGGTTTAGTTATCGAATATCGATCCTCGCCTTGCCACCTATATCTTCCACGTACGACCGCGGTTCCCAACGGGGCGAGAAAAATACCATGATCCGTCCGAGAGTGCCTTAAGTCGAGGATCGTGTATATCTAGCTACAGAAATACCCGTAAGTAGGTAATAATCGCAGCGTACGGTTCTTAGCCGGACGTTATTTCAGCTGAGCAGTGATACTCAACCGTATAATTTGAATATCAAAACTAAATAAATTTTCAAAAGATTTAAAATTCCCGTGTGCTACAGAAAAAAATAAATAAATAAATTAAAAAAAAAAAAGCAAGGGAATTAAAACTGAACAAATTCTATATCGGAATTTGAACCTGAACCATCCGCCAAAGTTAAGCCTCAACGTTCGGATATATGTACATACATACTTCCCCACGTTTTACGCTATTGAGAGCATCCCGTATAAAAATCCATGCGAAAAGCTCTTCCCGCGAAATGAGACCGTGGAACGCGGTGTTCGAATGACGGGCTCGACGGTATGGCGAGGATGAGGAAGGGAACCGGGAGGATGGTAGGTAGGTAGGTAGGTAGGTAGGTAGGTAGGTATAAAGGGTGAGGGTGCTCGATGGGTCTTGGCACATGCGCATCCCGGTCGATATTTCGTCGTGCAATGCACTGTACGCTACACCCTGTGCCCTGTTACCAGATAGGTATACCAGCTAGTGCAGGCTTGATATATACCTACCCCTACCCCTACTCCTTCCCCTACCCTTACCTACTACCGTGACTATGCGGGGGTTAACTGAACGATTAACAGCTCTAGCTACTGCAGCGGGAGCGGCGAAGCCATATTGCTTTTAAATTTCAGTCTCACCACGTCTATGACTACCGACCGCTTTTTCGATTAACCCTTTCTAGGTATAATACCTGATCATAACTTCGAGGAAGATAAAAGTGTGTTAACTTATTGATAAACTATAATCCGACTGTGGTATATGATTTATTAGTATTTGTTGAAAACTGTTTTTTTTTTTTTTTTGTATTTTTTTGGTTTTGATTTGTTTTAGGAAATAGGATTTATATTAGCATGACAAAAACCCTAATCGTGAATACGCTATGATATTAACATGTATTTACGTCTAATACAAGGGGTGGAGGTATGAGTTCAAGTAGGTACAACATGGGGCATATATCGAGGGTTAGAGAGGGTCGAGAGGGTCCGAGCCTCGGAGAGAGGACAAGGATTATTATACAGAGGTCCGGGCGTTGGTCCGGGTGTCACTCGCCCCTCTATATATGTAGATACATACATGGTTAGTATATAAATGTATACGTACGTACGTATGTATGTTAGTACATACATGTATGTACACGTCGATGTATACAGCAATACACCAAGATACGAGAGGGTATATTCCATTACATTTGGTATAGCTGTTGCACGGCGTTGTCTCTACTATATCCCGTGGTAGTCAGCGAGGGGTGAGATTCCCCAAACCCTCTAAACTCCCACCAAGCCACACCGCCATCCCCCTTCAAAATCCCTCTCAACCCCCCCCCCCCCCCCCCCCCCGTTCCCCAGCGTCAATGTTTACAGGGGAAAGAGGGGGATAGGCGGTTGCACCGCTGTTGATCAATATAGTTAACTGGTTAGTATTTCTAGCTGGTTAGTAACCGAGGTGTATATACCCATCTGATATGTATAATTATATGTATGTATATGGGTATGTGTATATGTATACGTACATACATATATCTATACGTATCTATTTACACTATCCAACGGGATGAAAATTGAGTGAAAATTTTCTCTCGTCCTAGAATTTTCATTCATATTATATATAGATACATAGAAGTGGAGGTAAAACTGTATCATCAAATTCATTGTATAAAATGTAGAAGCCCGTGAACGTTGTTAGAGTACGATTAAAGACATCGTGCTTATACTGATTGCATCAAATGTCGAATAACTTTCTGAAGTCTCAATGGATCTGATGATAATTTATAGCAGGGAAGTAAATTGCTGTGGTTCGTTGATTGAAGAAACGAGAGAAAGGAAAGGGAAAGGGTGTTGATTAGTTCATTTCGTTTCATTTTTCTTACTGTTTTTTTTATTATTTTTTTTTTTTTTATTATTTATTCCAAGTATATAGTGTTGGGTATATCGAACAGAAATCTGACCGAAATTGGTTTCTGTTCGATTTCTTGATTTATTTCATTTGTCAATATTATGTGAGGCTTGATATCGGGTATTAACTCTTGTTTTATAGATTAGAGAAATTGAGTTGGAATCACGTCAGTCGTATATTTTTATTATTCTGATTCACTATACAATACGCGACCCTGTATCGCAACTCGTACTCGTAAGTATAACTGTATAAGGCTGGCGATTATCACGTCACGCTATCGGACGGTGTCGCAAGTCGTCCATGCTCGCCCTGTTTACACTTTTATTAGTTCCGCCTCGATGCTGAATACATTTGCACGGAAATTACGTTTAATTCTCGGGCCAGTCGTCAGCTGCAGGGGTGACGGGAACTAAAATTGGCAAGTCGATGATCCCGCTAAACTCTGTGTTGGTTGTACTATATCTAATATAAACAATTTGCCCATCAATATCGAGTTCCACAATATATATATATATATATGTATGATATATAGACAATATAGATATTTACATATCAGACTATAATTACTTTGGAATTTGAGAAAAATAAGAAAAAAGTATCTATCAACAATTAGATTCTATCGTTTTTAAGATTTTCAGGCACGCGACAGCACCCCGCGTTCATGGAAAAAGTTCAATGCAAATGAAACTTTTTCTTCAACGACAATAAGTCGCAATGCTGATAAAACAGTCGATAACTTTCCACTCGTAATTTATTCACTCTTTTATTTTTCCGCAGATACAGTCACTCACATTTCTCTCTTTCTTTCTGTTTTTTTTTTTTCTTTTTTTTTTTTTAATCAAGAGAGAAATTCTGCATTCCCCAGTCTTTGACCGCTGCAATCGATGCATTTCTAACTACAATGGATCAGGGATTGATGAATTTACATACCCAAGACCCACATCGCCGAAAAAAAACTCGTTTTTTTTTTTCTAATCCCAAAGTGACTCCGTTATGATCGTTAAGCTGAATAATTAATATCTGTTCGAATTAATGCCACATAGAAAATTGCTACTATATAGTCTAGAAGCTATTTTTTCTTTTTTACTTATTTTATCATTATTATTGAACAAAGATTGCCGTAGGTATATCCCCAAAAACCGATTTACTATTTCGCTACTACCACAGTCAAGGCTATGTCTATATCCAACAGACAAACCCAACCGCGCTCAACTCTCGGACGTTTATCAATACCCAACCGAGACATAAAGTCCTATTGATCGTCGGTGAAAATTCTGGCATACCACGATGCATCGATGCTGCAGGAGCGATGTCAGTCCAGGAATCACCGAGATAGAGGTGGACCAATAGGCACGAGTTAAATAAAAAAAATATATATATATATATATATATATAAAAAATAAAAAATTTACGTACATTGATATTATTTGCATCGACTGAAAGAAATCAAGGTTTTCAAATTTAATTATAGACATAAGAGAAAAGATTCCCGAATCTCTTCCTTTTTCTTTTTTGTCGTTTCTTTCTTTCTATTATTTTTATTGTTTTTTTTTTTTCCATTATTCACGATTTCACCATACCGATGCCTATAATGTGGCGTCGACCTCATTTGCGCCAGGTCACGGACGCACCTCTGGTTTAGACGAGCGGTGTGACACTGCGACTGGTAGGTAGATATAGGTAGGTACTTACTAGGCAGTGGTGTTGCTTACTACTTACGTTAGGTATAGCATAGAGCGCTTCAGCGACGAAGGCTTGTTAAATTTAATTAATTATTCGCCTAGAATTACGCTCGGAGAGGTTTCGCCCGGATGATTTGTGAAAACGGGTTGACTCGGTAGTAGTGCGACACGTGCTTACTACAGAAGTTTCATCAAAGAACCAAATTTTTGGTATTTTCATAAAAAAAAAAAACTTAAAAAAAATTCAGAAACCGTAAACGGCAAAAATTATTATACCGAGTAAATGGGTGGGGGTGGGAGGGAAATAAATGACAAAAAACAAAATGAAACACTAAATTAATCACCTCTTTTCTGAATATTCTTGCTCTTTCAACCGCATAAAGTTTTGGAAAAAAAAAAAAAAAAACTTTACGCCAGAATTCGTTTTATCAAACATAGAGGAGCCGCGCAGCCAGAAGAGTTACTACGGGGGTCGGGGACCCCCTCTGCAACCATCGATTTCCGATGGTAGCATTTAGCGTTCCCTATATCCACCTCACCCTTTCCCCTTTTTCCCTTCTGCACCCATCATATAGGTTACGTAGTATATGTAAAATACAAATGTGTATAATATACACATGTGTATGTATGTACATACATACGTGTATAAACCTTCTAGCTGATATCGAAGGTGTCGATGAGGCGAGGATGTAATTTATACATATATATTTTTCTTTATTTCAAAAAAGTGAGAAAAAAAAAAGAAAAAAAAATTTGATTTATAATCAGATGATATTTCTTTTCTATAAATAAATGAAAATTTGTTCATTGATACGCATGATTGTACGTCAATCGCATATACCTATACATATAGGTAAATTTATGAAAAGGTCTACCGAGGTGTGACAAGCGATATTATATAATGTTGTGACATTAGTCGATCTTAATAATCACAAGGAAGATAAAATCAGCCTGAGGAACCGCTAAAACAACGTCGTTGGACGTTTAAGTCTCGGTACAGTAGCGCGTCGCATTAATTATTGTCAACGAAGTCTTTGTCATCGGGTTTGTTGTTCGTCCACCCTAACAGGCAGCCACGTAGCTCCTTTCCGAAAACTTTCAAGCGACACGAGTAGACCTTGGGGCGTTATTCGCTTCCGTAAGTTAGAGTAAGAACACTGATTTCAAAAACCCTCCATCCTTAATTTACCCAAAGTCTTCCCTCTCACGTCAATTCAATGTCGGCTCAAATTCTGATATTCAAATTTTTGCCACGATATCAGAGGTCTCTTTTTCAGAGGAATAAAACATCGTTCTATACATCTTGCAATTGCATTATCAAAAAAAAAAAAAAAAGGAAAAAAAAACAAAGAAAAAACAAAAACAGGATAACGATAAACAAAAGTCGTATCCGATAGACTAGAAATCATGGTTTTATATTTTTTTTTTGTTGTTGTTTTGTTTTAATTCTATCTGCGGAAAAACCTGTCAGAGGCGGCCGCCAAATTTATCGTAAAACGCGTATATTTATAGGTGTGTTTCGGGTATTCATTACACACAGTTACACACAGTTACATACACACACACACACATACACACACGAAAAGACCACACGTATACATACAAGTCGAGAGCCCGAAGCGGCCATATTTGAGGTTCGTTAAACCGTATATAGGATTGGTGTAGAAAAGTAACGGCTGGACGTCACTATACGCGGTACAATGTGCACTCGTTCCTGCCAACCGCAGCGTATAACCGTAGGTGGTGTATCAAACCCGTTGCCTCGGTAAAGACTCTAAATTATAAAAAAAATAAAATAAAAAAAAAAAAAAAAAATTTCTCCTGGTCCTGTCCGTTTCACGCGTATAACGTTTGACATGCTCAAACGTCCGGGTTGGTCCTCGAGGGTGTTTTATTTTTTCTAAATATTCGATATTGCAGAGCCCCAGCGACCGGCGCGATGCGACGTGTAGGTATCCCGCATACAGCGATACCAGCGGATACAATATCTACGTGGTGAAGCACCTGTACCATACATACATACATACACACATACATATACATAAATACGTACATACCTACATACGTATACATGTGTAAATACTCCGTAAAAGAGGGAAAAGATCTCTACGATGTCGAGGGCACTTGGAGGGCGTTTGGAGGGCGCGAAGGAGGAGACGCCGAAGGGCTAACGATCGAGCTGTTCAAAGTCACGAACGAGGCGCGGGAATGTTAATTAATTAGCGTCGAGACATTGATCAGCCGTTACACGTTGCGTAGAGTTTGCCTTGCCACTAAACAACCACTTTATTTCACCCGGACGGTACACGAGCCATGAGTAGGTAAGCTGGTTGATAACCGACGACATAAGACCGCGTTGAGATCGCGTGAATTTGCAAAGTGAAGGAGAGAAAATAGAAAAAAAGAATTAATAATTACGCAATTATTAAAAATTATTTTTTAAATGAAACGTTTTTTTTAATATCCACTTCTCTCAGCTACTACCATCTCTTATCATCTCTTCTAATTGCAGTGAGATAATCAGTTGTGTGTAAATCAAATCTCATACGAGAACATTACGTCGCGTTGGCTAAGGCGCATGCGCGCGAGCGCGATGTTTGCCGGGAAAAATAATGGGGAAATATTTCCTGGTCTCGACCCTTCTCGGGTGACTATATTTCTATCCCTTATTTTCTTCGTTTCCTTATTCTCTCTCTCCATCTCTCTTTATCGCGTTAGGTTCGGAATCCGCCTCTCCAAGACACCCCCATATGATTATATCCGAAAATTGTAAGGGAACGGAATACCTACTCAGAAAAAAGTAGTCTGTTTCTAGAAACGGAGCTAGGATGAATTTCTGAGCGGTAAATATTCCGAATTTTAATATTATAGAATCGCACAGTTTTTGGAAAGGGTATTACCTCGAAAGTCTGTATAATCGATTTGAAAAACTTAAATTGGAAAAATACAGAAGGTTCAAAATTCTGAAAACTAAAGATTCGAAAGGTCAAAACTCTTAAATTTAAAATTTATGCAAAAAGCTTCGTACCCCTCGATTAAATTTTCGGAATCTTAAACTTTCGAAGTTTTTGGGACTTGTTGAGTTCTGAGCTATCTGCATTCCGATCTTTCCACATTTTGATATTCTAAACTTTAACGCTTTTTAAAATTCGACATCGTCTCAAATGAATTCGAAATTTCAACCATTCGAAACTTTGACTCTGCCCTCTCACAGAAATAACGAGGAGCTTTTTCCAGTCATTGTATCCAGAACTTAGCTTCAAACATATAGAAAAAAAAAAAATTTCATGTCCTACCACAATATATTTTTTGAATCGGGACTCAATCAACTGATACGTTATCACACTGCGAGCTTAATCGACATTAAAAAACCTGATAAAAAGGACAGATTTGATTTTGGGCAGGTTATTTGTTAAATAAACCCTCTTAGAGTTTAATATCAAAAAATTTCGAGAGACCGTATATACGCGGTGTATAAAATAAAGATTCATTTGTTAAATAGTATAAATATATTAAAATTTGAATTTTTCAAATAAAATTTTTCTCGGCTTTTCCTTATACACCTTTGGACGTATATGGATAGATAGCCTCTGCCGCCTGGTTGGCAAACGCTGGCGCACGGCGTCGCGTTGCATTAGCGAAGTGTCGAGACTACCAACGTCCTCGGGGCTTCCTCCCACCCCCATCGGCCTTATTTCGCGTCCGAAGGACTCCAGGGTCCCGATGGACTCGTCCGACGGTCTTATTTCTTCTCTGCTTGAGTTATTCCATTTACTTGTATTCCATCTTTTTCCACGTTTCCGACTTAGATAGGTAGCTGGATATTTTACGTCTCTCATATATCCACCCCTTCATCGTTTTTCACTTTCCATCACGCCGTCCGCATAGCGAGTAGCAAATCTTCGACGAAAGTGTGAAAAGAATTGATTCGGTGTTTTTCTTTTCTTATTTCTTTTTTTTTTTTTGTTTTGTTCGAGGAAAAGCTTGAACTATGACGATTCGATATCTCAATTATTGACTCGAAAAAGAGCAAGGCAAGGAAAATCGTTGTGGTATACAAAAAAAAAAAAAAAGAGGGAGGAACGGACAAGAATGATGTGAAAAAAAACGAAAGTAAAATCAAAAATAATAAAAATAGGGTAAAGTAAAAAAAAAAAAAATAAAAAGATATAAGAAGGTGCGATCAGCGGCAGTGGTTCGTATTGACTTTTCCACGGAGTGGTACGAGACGGCTGGGTGGTGCGATGATGAGATCTCTCGGGGAACCGCGCGCCTACCCTGCCCAACCCTGAGGCATCGGAGCGACGCGGTGCGAGGAGTATAAGAGGGTGGACGACCCGGATGGGTAGATTCACCCGGCCCGGGATTCACGGTTTCCCCTTGGTCACCGCTGACCCGAATCAGTAGGCAAAAAATGATCCTAGTATTTCACTGTGAATTGACCAGAAACTCAACACGCTGGGTAGTGTAGAGTTTTGTATCAAGGTCGAATTTAACTGTACGTTTATATTTCTACATGCCGTTGCATCGGTTCGACAAATTTTATGGATTATCGTATAATTCTTACCGTATTCTATGACATACTTAGCAGCAATTTGTAAAATCTTTGATTGTCGTCAAAAAAAGCTCACCTGTAACATAAAAGAGAACAAATTTTTGTTGAACGTTCGTTGATAAAACGTACAAATATTTCACTTGCCAAAGTTTTGAGATTAGAAATTAGGGTACTTGGAAATCCAAAAATTTTTGGATAATGTCAGAAGCTTTTGGACTCGAAAGAAAAAAAAAAAAGAAAAATAATAAGTAATACAGGATCAAATGATCGTTATTTTAAAACCATAAGTAGTGAAAATTTTCCAAATTTTGTTTCAACGCAACAAAATAAATAAATAAATTTTTCAAAAAATCAACCGTGCATAAACATCGTTGATATCGTATGTATGATAAACGACATTGAAATTATCGTCTCCCAACGGGTAAAACATTGATTCAAAATCCCGTAAGAATGTTTGCTCGGTATATATCCATCGCGGTTCGACACCCCTAGCTCGCGAAGATAGCCGCATGCCCGTAAGATTGTCAAGGGATGGCGCATAAGGTCGAAGGCGAAGTCGATGGGCGCGGAGGTGGCGTGGCGTTATAGTAGGTAGTGGTTGGTTATATTATCGAAGAACTCGAGGCGCGGAGCTCGCCCCAGGAGCTGCTCTCACTGCCAGGGCGGTTTCCAGAACCGAGTGAAAGAGGGAGTGAGTGAGAAAGCGAGAAAGCTTGGAAAACGGTAAAGCGCAAGAGATAGAATGAGAATACACGAGCGTTGAGGGTGGGTTTCAGAGGGGGTAAGGAATTATACTACGTGCCCGGAGTGTCAAGTCACCGGGTGGTTTATGGAACAACCGTGAAAGCGATGGTAGTAAGGTAGGTAGGATAGGTAGGTAGGTATAAGGTAGGTGTACACCTAGACCTGAAGGTTGGTGTACGGGTGGTTTCATCATGAAGGTGGTGGTCGGTCGGTGATTTCGCGAAAACCTGTTAACGGTTACGGGTTGTCGGGTGGCAGAGCCTTAAGGGATTTCCGCAGGGCGGGAGAAAACGCAAGAGAGTTAGGGTACACGGGGGGGGGGGGGGGGGGGGGGGGGTGGTGGTGCTCGCAACGAGTAGCTGGTAGGTAACTCTGTTTCTTTCGAAGGATCCGCGAGGAACTGATGTTTTTCATGCCTTCCCTGTCTTCACTTTGACAGACATAACGCTGCTGCGTAAGTTTATGTTTGTCAACGAACACATAGATTGAATATAACCTGAGATGAAAATTTACTGCGGACAAATTTTGCATGTTCAAAAAATTTACGAAAAAATATACAGTTTTCTGGTTAATTCTTATGTCTCGTTTTATTATTATTATTATTATCATTTTTTTTTTTTTTCATTTCAGCCAAATGTTATTTCATAAAATACAAATAACAGCCGATAAGGCAGCTGTTTGATGTTTTTTTTTAGTTTTCGTGTTGATTATACGTATGTATGTATAGATTCATTATAAATTGTAATTTATTTATATGAAAAGTGTAATTATCCTCGATTTGATTGTCGGCAATTAATCGGAATATTTCTTGCTGTTTATCGTATAATTATTTCCCACTCAGCTGGTGACGGTGTCTCGAAATAATTCGGCGTTTCCTTTAATCAACGTTGAAATTCCGAAAAAAAAAAAGTGTCGTTCAGATTTGGGAGAGTAAAAGAGGGGTAAGGGGAGGGTGAAGGAGAGTTTAATTTCGTCGTCGCCAAGCGGTTATTTGGATTAAATAGGTCGTAAGAAATCTTAATTAAATCCTTGAAAATACGCGCCCTGGTTGTATTTCGGTAGGCCGTGAATGGCGACGGTCTATACCTTCATCCGTGTATATAAAATGTACATACGTATATGTATACATAATACTTATATACATACACGTCTCTTCCTCGCTCAACACTCGCTTACTCGTTCGCTATTTCACTACCAGTCGTTCACAATCTTCGCTCAAGTCTCTATACCGTATAGTTTAGTCGTCTGGTATTTTCGCCCGAGGCTTGCCGATGCTATTCTTGCAGCTGAATCGCAAACGCGTGTGATATGCTAATACGCTTTCAGTGGTGCAAAACTTAGCCGTTTATTAAGTCGCTGTTACGACTTTAGTTAGTCAGGATACAACAATAATGATTTGAAATATATTTCACCTCTATCTTTAAGTTTTCCCGTAAGATACAACAACAAAAAAAAAAAAAAAAAAAATCAAAAATAAAGAAAAAAAAAAAAAGAATTATGTAAAGATTTTTGACAAATTTAAGTATATTTTTTTATCAACCTGTAAGTACATCCCGTGCATTTTTTTGTCTTCTTTCTTTCTTCTTCTATTCTTCACTCGTATATATTAAAGGTGTCGACTAAAAGTCGCAGTTGATTAGGAAAAAATCAATTTCGTCCAAGATGTTCGTTCGTGTAATTTGTTTCACCCTCGAAGATCAGGATCCCGAAGCCGGACAGAAGTCGGTATAGGAAAGAATAAAGAGGGAGTGTCGTATAGCCGTTGAAAATTTTAGCTTTCTGTAGAATTAGTTGACTCCGCTTTATACCAATTCGTACCTGAGTACCTTTACTTTTTTTTTATTTTTTTTTTTCTTCACGTATAAGTAGCAAGATTTCTAGTTTTTTTTTTTTTTTTTTTTTCGTTCTCTTATTCTATTTCTATACACATACACTACGTTGAAATTGGGGTGGATTAAGCGTGCGGGAGGAGGATAACGTTTCCGAAGTCCCCATATCCATGACCATCTTCTTTTGTGTCTAACAATCGAAGAGAAGACCTCTGAGAGAGCGCGATGTGTCAAGAAGGTTCAGCGGGGATTAGTCGTCGCGCCAGCGGCCACTTTATCGTCACAATTTTCTCCCTTTCGTTTCTTTCCCCCCTCCCCCCACGATCATATTATATCCTTTTTTCCCTTATTTTTATTTTTTAATTTTTGAATTTTGGTTTTTTTTTTTTTATTTTTCTCATACAGTTAAGAAATAATATAAGTAAATAAAAGAAAATCAAAGCTAAATGAAGAAGTAACTATAAAACACAATCCTCATTATTATACTGCAGTAATTTTCAATTAAAACTCACAATTCTCGATGTTGGTTGAACTTTACGCTATTATACGTATAGGTAAATACGTATAAACATATATATGACGATAGGTAGGTAATATCTACATATACTCTGTATATATGTCTACGTATATGGTGTGGATATGTAATGTATTTACATCTACATAGATATATGCAGTACGGTGAAAAGAGGGAAGAGGATTTACACACCCACACCCATTACCCATACACATAAAAACAGATATACATCCGTGTATAATATCGTGTATATCTACGGCTGTACAGAATGTCCGAGAATGTATACACACAGGGAGGTCGAAATACATGCCGGCGACTGCTGCAATGCGGCTATGTCAGTGTTTTAATTGAAAACGTTACGAACCGCGGGCATACGCTAGGCGACGGAAGTCTGCGTGGGCCTATAGTCTATACTTTACTTTTTACACTCACGACATATACAAAAATATATATATCTCAAAAATACAACTGAAACTCAAAAATATATACGATTTTTTTTTTTTTTTTTTTGTAGGTATGGTATCTAATCAATTTTTTTTTCAATCAATTTCTAAATTATTTAATACCATATAATCGCTTCGATCATTAACTTGAGTAATTGTTATTATTTTTAATTTTTTTAAAATATATTTTTCTTTAATTAGTGATATATACCTGCTACGTGAATAACCACCGAGTAGGTACCTACCTAGCCTCTCCTCTTACTTAACTTCGTAATTAAATTTATAAATTTTATCCTTCTAAGCCTACAACTTGCGTTGACTAAAATTTATAAGGAAACGAGCAGTGAATTTCCGCCGGTGGGTTGTGGGGGGTGTTTGCGAAGTACGTCTGGGAAATGGCACTTCCGGGGATGAGACTGAGGTAGAAATGCGGCAAGGGTAACTGCGAGCTTCGCGAGAATAGGAACAAAGAGAAAAGAGTAAGAGTAAGAGAAAGACACACAGATACACTGCAGAACTTCAGGGAGAGACGGGGAATGGAAAGGAGAGCTAGCTTTGTTTACAGTAATGAAGGTGTAAATAAATTACAAATGCCGCTTTGCATCGACCTATACGTACGTCTCCTCCACGACTCCGGGTATTTCGTTATCCTAGGACTCTGAGTAAGCGGATATAAATTTTTCAAAACCATCCTCATATCAACTTCACTATACGGATTAAAAAATTAATATGAAATGGTTTGATGAGATAAAATAATGACAATACGTTCATTAACAAACTTTAAAAATCCTAATTATTCTTCAATTTTTATTCCGTCAATTTATCTAAGAATAAATGAAAAAAATAATAAAAGTTCGACGATCTCAGTAGATTCTGAAAAGCGATTTAAATCTGTCCGAAAATTGTCATCGGTTTTAAAAATAAAATACACGAATATTAATTTGTTGTTTCGATTTCGGTTGTTGTTTTCATCGCGGACAAACAATCTTAGATATGATAAAAAAAAAAATAAAAATAATAATAAAACCGTAAAGCGTCATCTGCGGGTTATAAATATTTTCTGACGATTCAAATTTCTTCACCGAAATAAAGGAGCTATAATAATACGTATATTATTTTTTTTTTTTCCAGTCTACTTTCGGATGTGCAAAGAAAATTCGGGCTCGCGCGGATGATCTGAAGCGCAGAATCACTGCACTTAGAAAAAAATAAAAATAAATAAATAACAAAAAAAAAAACAAAAACCAGTAGAATGTTTTATTCACACAAAAATCTAGACTAAATAATTTAAAAAAAAAAAAGAAAAAAATCTCAAAAGGAATTCAAAACCGCGATACCCGACGTTGAATCGTTCCTCTCTGTGTTACTGAATGCTGTTTTCAACAGTTTCAGTAGTAGCAAAGCGGTTGGGTCGGCCACGCAAAGGGAACTGGTTATGAAGTAGGAGTGAGAGTATGTAGGGACTCGGCCAGCTTCTACATTCTAAATTCTGCAGTCTGAGCTTTGCCTAGACAAAATTTGATCATTTATAATTTTACTATTATCATTAATATTGTTATAAATATTTTTTTTTTTAATGCCCGAGTCATCTTCCAATGCGAAAAGAAATTCTCGAATTGAGTAAACTTTATACCGAACGGTAAAAAAAAAAAAAAAACGCGTGTTGAATTATTCTATAGTTACGAGAAAAACTTTGACCGGGTTTAGCATTCAGAAGTATATGTATATACATATATACGACTTAGTGCATCAGGAAGAGTATTTTTTTACAGTGTCACACTCCTTGGTTAACATCGTTTGAAAGTTGGCTTGTTCCGTGAGACTTTGTGGTATACTGATCCCTCAGAGAAACTTTGTAAGGATTTAATCCGCTGCTTAACTCAGAGTTAATCTTTTCGCGGCTAAAAACGACGCTCCGTTTTCTTGCGAAAACAAAAACCACTATTCCAAGTTCAGAGTATTATACGTATACTTATAGGTATATTATTCGAATTAACTTAACATTTCTCAACTGCATAACATACTCGTCCTAACAAAAATGAACATTTTTTTTTCTTTTACCTCAAAATTGATTCCAAGTAAAAGACTTGATCTTAATAGTTCTATACAAATCTTATATATATATATATACATCGATAGATAATATCCTAGGTACGCATAATACGTATAGCCTACCCTAGTGCCTCACAAAGTTTACCTCAAACTGTATAAAACAATTATGTCAAGTTTGATTGAGTTACCTCGGAGATCGCTTAGTAGCAATAGCTGTATACCAATCTCGGAATTTGATTCGGTTAGGGTTAGGTCAACTATAATCAGTCAGTGTTTCGCTCACTTAACTAGCAGCAGTAGCAGTAGCATCAGTAGCATCAGTTATCCCAAAGTATAAACTACATTGTGTAGAGTACCTAGTACCTATCTACGATATAGGTACGAGCTTTCAATGGATTTAGACCAACCAATCAATTACCCTTCCCTTCCCTTTCTCATATCTAATCCACAATCAACAGGGTATATATTATATGTATGACATATAATGTAAGGTGTTGATTGCTGCAGATAAATAAGATTTTCGAATAAATGATCAATGATAAAATATTGATCAATAAAATTTAAAAAAATGTAAAAATTTTCTTTTTCTTTCTCATGTTTTGACTGCGTAGTTATATAGATTTTTTTCTTCTTCTAATGAACCGCAAAACGATGAATAAATGAAATTATCATTTAGTATATGTTATAATGCTATGGCATATCGTCCCCCGTTGGACTGTTACGCTATCATCGAGAGCATCGCGATGGCGGCATGCGGCAACAGCAACAGCAACAGCAGCAGTAGCAGTAGCAACAGCACCTAGTTATCGTCGTCAGGAGAACGACGACGCAGCTACCAGAACGAGTAGAGTACGTCGTACGACGGCGCGCAACGCCCACGTATACTGGCGCACGCACGCACATGGATAGGGACCTTTTACTCTATCTATCTATCTATCTATCTATCTCTCTCTCTCTCTCTCTCGTTACCTCTTTCTATCTGCCCGAACGCACGTAGGCCATATTACGCAGCGACCAAGTATGTACAGTTGTAATGCCTCTGTATATGACCATATATGCCCATGTACAAGGGTTATATATGTATATATATTACTACAGAGTATATATCATCAAACAAATATATATGTACTCAAAAATTCACCCATACCTATCTGACTCTATATACCAAATCGAAACGCACCGTCAAACCCATGGAATATTTTCTCGTACATATACATTAATATATAATATATAAATACAAATATATATATGTACTATTGTCAAAACGTTTATGTGTGTTAAAATCGTATCTAGATATATTTTGTGTATAAGAAAGACGTCCGTTTATTTATTTATTTACTTATTTATTTATTTATTTATTTAATGATATATTTAGTTGTGTATGTAATTTACTTTGGGTGTATCAGCTTCGTGTTATTTTTTTTCTTTCGTTACTCTTCAACTCGTATCTCCCTCTCTTAATCCCGGGCGTAAATGAGCATATCCTGCTCTCGGAGACGAGAGACAAAGAAGAGTGCAAGACCGTCGTGATGTAAAAGCATAGAACGACGCACTGTAACCGCCTCGTTTCAAACCGCGAGAAGTTCTAGGGAAATAGTATGTATGTACTTACAGGCTTTAGAAGTTTTGCTAATGCGAGTTTTAAACCGTTATATATATATATATATATACATACATATATGTATATACGTATAGGAATTATTATCGGAGGTAGTTTGTATAACGGCGTTGGTAATTGCAGTATCTCCCTTAGAATTTTGAAAATCAAAATTTATATATATATATATATGTATGTATGTACGTGTGACATAAATGAAGTTTGTGTTTCTAACAGAATCGAGGGAAAATTTAGCAAATCGAGAAACTCGTATAACTAGTTTGAAAATTTCAAATGAATTAGACAATGCAGAGGAAATAATCTGTTATATACCGTATATATATAGGTATATATATATATACATATATACCTATAGTAGCAAGTTGTAATTAAAAGTTTTTGACAAACGATTAGTTTTAGCTGTAGGTATATACATATAACGAATCGCGATTAGACTAAGTAAACAATTTTGATTATTTTAGTATTTCGGGGTTTTACGGTACATATAGGGGGATTAATGAAGATGATTAATCAGGGATGAAATTAAATCACAAAACGTGATAAGAATATATACCTTCTATATACATTTCAAATCTGCTAAATAGTTTAACGGATATATATGTATAAATCCTGCAGTCAAACTATTTTCAACTTTAACGAGTTGTTTATCGATGTGGCTTTAACCAACTGCCACAAACCTTCTTAACTCGATTCATCTCTGAACGTATTTTAAATATACCTATAATACTTGTGTATCTATAAGTATCATATAGTGGTTAAAATTTTATGTCAACTTGATGACAAATATAAACGCGAAAAGAATAAAGAATGAAATTTTTTTTTTTTTTTTTCAAAACTAAAATACTTATATTTTCTTTTCTCTAAATCTTTTCAAATTTTTCTCACACTATTTCTTGACTCTATATAAGAGTTTGGCATCCATGTTCGGCGAGGACCGCGTGGTGCTGTGAGGCGCGACTATTTTTGAGCGGTGTTTATCTGGCCTGGATTATATAGTTATGAGTTCCAGAAGGCAAGCGATAGTTCCTTGAAAGAGGTCTCAATCATTTACCCGCAGTGCCGTGTTAAACTTTTTGGGGCACGCAACGATTATATGACCTCGGTAAAATAGTTAGGAATGGAACGGGGGTATTGGAATGACTATATTTGAAACTTCGCGATCTCACTCAATGTACGACGATGTTATGCTGCAGGGTTTTCAAAATTCATATATTATATAAAAAAAATTTATATGTTATACGGTTACGAGTAGTTTACCCCGGAGGTTTGTTCTGATCTGCGATCAACTTGGGTTCATGTTGTTTTTTTTTTTTTTTTTTTTTTTTCTGGAAAACAAATGAATAAAATATTTTGAAAAAAATTGAAAAAGTTACTTGATAAAAAAAAAAAAAAAAAAAAGAAATAGAAATGACTAAAACTGCTCTGCCGAGGTTTGAGTGAAAATTGAGAAAAAATGAATAATAAAAATTCTGTTACAGAAGAGCTGTGACGAACACACCACTCTCGGATATTAGCCGGTAATTAATTAGCACTCTTCGGTAAAGCGTTATAGAGTAGCGAATAAAAAGGGTAACATTAATTAAAGAAAGGTGCGATCGCAGAGTCAGAGAGAGAGAGAGAGAGATAGAGAGTGAGGTAGAGAGGGCCTCGTCGAGTGAATTTAGTCAAAGTTTAGTTGTTTCGGACTTGCTTGAGGCACTTGACGTTCGATCTTCTAGAGTTCTAAATTTAAACAAGTGGCTCGTGCAAGTAAAGACGAACTTGTCTTCTCTTCTCTTCATTTTATAGATGGGATCTGAGTTCGTCAGCTCGGTTAGTCGCTATACATGCCTAAATATATAGGGGAGAGTGGGGCAAAACGGGAATTTGAGCTGAATATGAGAATTGGGAGCAAATATCATCCTCATCATCATCCAGCACATGAACAATTTGACTTATTTTTCGCACTTTCTTTATATGAGTAACGTCATAAGACTAAAGAAAAGTCTTTAAGAAATTTAAAACGGTGCTTGTTTTGTCCCACTTGTCCCTATTTATAAAATCTCAATATCCCCGTTTAGGTTAAAAACAATCCTGAAACCGAGCGAGAGCGCGCTGTTCAGCAGACGATGACGAGTAAAGAGACTATAGAGTGCGAGAGCGAAAAAATAAATAAATAAATAAATAAATAAATAAATAGATTCATATGAATAAATAAATAAATAAATAAATAGATTAAAAAATATCATGTTTTATGCGCGCGCACCTTGTTCTCGTTATATAGATATAATCAGCTAGGTGATGGTACAGTACGCTGCACTTGTGTCATGGTCACGCTAATATTAGCAACAAACTAACGATTACGCGAATTATAGACAAATGAAGAAACAAGGATTAAACGCGTATGTCCCTAGGCGATAATCAATAGTATATAGATAATTAATTAACCGATAGTTGTGTAACGTGTGTTATACATATATATATATAGGTGTACAGATATAGAGACAAATCAGCGATGGAAATGATCAGTTAATTAGAGAAAATTATTTCATAATATAGTGAAAATGATTTATCGTTTTTTTTTTTTTTTTTTATTTTTGATTTTTTATTATAATTTTTTTTTTTTATTCAAAATTATTCAAATTATTAATAATCGATATCACAAAACGAATTTATATATTTTATTTACTTATTTGTTTTTTTTTTGTTTCTTTTTTGGAACCGACTGTACGAATGTCGCGGCAACGACGCGGTGCGCGGTGCTATGCAAGGTACAAACAGTGTCATAGATATTGATTTCACCGTAGTATGCATACGCGAAGCATTGTGGAATGTGCTTTATATTATGCCACAATTCATTCGTTCGTTCGTTTCGTATGTTTGCGAATTGGCATGCGCTCGCGCCCGCCTTTATATGTATGTATAACAGACAACAACAACAACAACAATAACAAGAACAATAATGATAATGATAATTAACAGAAAAAGAAAAAAAATGGGTAGAAAAATTAATTTTTTTTGTTAGAAAGAAAAAATTGAATAGAGAATATGAATAGAGAAGATCGCCCTCGTAGATTATTGTACGAAGAGAGTGAAAAAAAAAATAAATAAAAAAAATTTCACCGGTTATTTGTTGCCGACATATTTACGTACTTATATTAAATATATATGTGTGTGTGTGTATAATGTATATATGTATACTAACGTACGTAATATATATACATTTTACGTAAAATAAATCTTGGCCACATTCAAGAGGTGTCACAGCATTTTAGGTGACGTTTGATATGTACGATTAATTTTCAGGAAAAAAAAAAAATATATATATATATATATATATATGTATATATGGGGAATACCATGTCAACTCGATGAACCAAAAACATTGACCCTCTTTGATGTTTTCAGTGAATTCTTATGGGATAGTTCTTGGTCTAAAACACGTTTTTGATGTTTTTCAATTTTTTTATCCAACCATTTTTGAGTTTTGAATGATTGAAACCTCAAAACAGCGTCGTGATCAATTTTTTTGAATAAATTCTCAAAAGTACTATGGCCAACGACAAACATTTTCCGGTTATAAAAAAATTGGACAGATTTTTTTTTCTATCATTTTACTGCCATCAAAAACATGAGTTCTTTCAAAATTTCAATTGGTAATTCATTTTAGATAGGAAACAGCGAAAGAAAACGAAAATTTTTTTTTTTTGTTAAATTTTTCTGATTTATTTTTTGTTTTTAATTTTGTTTTTTTTTTTTGATTTTGTTTTATATTTTTATTTAACTATTTTTTTTTTTTTTTGGCTTGACACTACTTCGTTTACAATGAGACATGTCTCAAACCAAGAACTATCATATAAAAATTCGCTGAAAAAATCAAAGAGGGTCATTGTTTTTGGTTCATCGAGCTGATGTAGAATTCCCCATATACCTATATGTATATGTATATAAAAATTAAATAAAAATACGAAAAAAGTCGAATCGTTTATACAAAGTCTAAAGTATAATAATTTTCTCAAGTTCTCAAACGCCGGTTTCGCGGTAATTTGTGATTAGAGAAATCGTAAGTGAAGTTTATTTATTTTATCACTGATGTCATTTAGTATACGGTACAAAACGGAAATAGTTAAGTACCTATCTTCAGTATATCGATACAAAAGAGAAGAAATATATATACGTATAGGTATTTCCGATAAATAAATAGAGATAAGACTAGTCGGGTATTTACACCACCCGTTTGGCAGGATGTGATTTCACTAAATGATTCATTTTCGAAAGCGTCTATATAACACGTTCATTTTCCAGGGTCGCGATTTATATCGCTTTACTGCACTGTCCTATTTCAAGTTAAATCTACGCACAAATTATTTCTATTATAATTCACTTTTACATTGAGAGAAAATATTTTCTGTTTTCCAAGTAAAGTTAGAAGTAATAAAAAAAAAAAAAAAAAAAAAAATGAAACAGCTTCGAGTTGAGTTTCGATCAGATATTTTGACCGATATTTTTTTTTTTATTCTTCCTTCTTCTCGCTTCTCCTTTTTCTATTATTCTCCTTCGTTATTTTTTTTTATTATTATTATTTTCCTCATCGGTGGATCTTAGCGTTTGATTTATATATCCAACCTGCGAAGATCGATGCGACAAATAAAAATTATTTAAATTTATTTTTTGAATTTATTTTACCAACGCTCTCTACCAATGGACATTTGAATATTTTGTCAATTAGGTTACTTTGCATAGGTTATAGGTGAGCCTGGGTTACCAGGGCTACCTACCATACATCTAGCCATCGCAAGAGCTCGGCTCAAACTCTTGCATAGTTTTTTATTTATTTTTTTTTTTTTGTTTTTTTTTTTTATCCTATTCAGTGACCAGCAAAATTGATGTCATTCAAGATAGGAGAAAGAGAGAGAAAGAGAGAGGGAAAAAATGAAAGAGACACAACGACGATAATAATCGTAAGCCTGAGTCCTGATCTTCAACTTGATATACATACATATAAATACACACGTGTGTCCCAAAAGATTTTTTTTTTTTTTTTTTTCTTTTTTTGTATATTTACTTGTATCATCAATTTTTATACTTTTTTTTGCTTCTTTTTATATCCCCTATCTCCTTATTTCTCGGGATTATAAATTAGATAGTTGACGTAATTTCTACGCCAAATGAAAAAAAAAAAAAAATAAAAAAATTATTTAACCTCGCTACCAGTTTCAAAATTTCAATTCAACGAGTGTTTAAATTTTACTTTAGAAATTAACCGACACAGTCACATGTAGATAGGTACCTATACACATTCGATGCGATGCGACTATATATTTATATATATAATATTTATTTTACCACGTGGTAATAAAATAAGTAACATGAACATCCTGTGTCAGCGGATGAAGACGGTGAATATTAAATGGGTCGAATCAATGGCAAAATATATTTATAAGGCCAAAAGTTAGAAGCCAAGAGAGACGTCAATTGAAAAATAAAAGGTTTATATAAAACGGACAAAACAAAAAAAAAAAAAAAAAAAAGTATAAAAACGAAAGGAAACGATTTGTTATAAGGACAAGCGTGAATCTATAATAAGTATAATATGTACAATATAGATAAAGGTAAATCATTTACAGATAGAAGTTAGGTAGCTGTTGGTAACCCTTTGAACCGTTGTATATAGACGTGAGCGTAGTCGGGCATCCGGTGGATGACGAGGCAACGGTATAAAGCGGAGAACGCGATTTGCATAACCTCGTCAACCAAGCACGAGTCGTTCGCCTGGTAATCAGGGCATTCGCATCCGAGACGATAGGATTTTACGGCCTTCTATATATCCCAGCATGACGGACAAACGCCCGACTCTTAACGATCGCTATATGCATAGCGATGGTCTAAACTCGTAACTTTGTCGTTCATTTTCGGCTTCTTTCATTCTTTCCTTCTTCTTCTTTTTTTTATTTTTATTTTTTTTTGTTTCTCAGTAACTTCCGTTCCGATAAGAACAAAAAAAAAAAAATTAAAAAATTCAAGCAAAGACGACGAAAAATTCTTTTCGTTGTATGCCAATCGACTATGTTTATTTGTACTAGTTTTTTTTTTTTTTATTTATTTATTTTTTTTTTGAACCATTTTTTTTGTTCCAAACGATTAAAAAATCTTTTTTTATAAATTTGAAAGAAATTTGCATATACATATAATCGATTCAAGTTGGAATCGTGATAGTATCGTGTAGGTATATAATATCGTACAGCTATAATCGAAAAATTAACGATCCATCCATCTGCATCGCCTAGATCTCGGGTTCGAATGTGATTTAAGAATCCTACTCATATAGGGATGCAAATGAATTCGTGATTTATGACCGTCAGACGTGTCGGGTGAGTTCGGACTTTGAGATGGTTGAAAAAGGAGCTAAAGTTACAGATAACTATACGGGAGAGATATACTCGACGATTTCACAGTCGATATACAAGAAAAAAAAAAAACCGTCGAAGAAAGAAAAGAGAAGAAAGAAAAAAAAGGCAAAAAATATTCCGTGATATTCCCTCACAGGATTGCAGGGTTTCAGGGTTTACGATTTGGGCTAAATTTTATATGAAAGAAACGCGAAAGTAGCGAAATACTAAATAAACGAACTGTCGATGACGTAGCTGCGTTCGTTATACCAGAAAATTTCTAAAGGGAGATAGGAGAAAGGGAAAGAGAGTTGGAGAACGGAAGAGAGGGAAGAGAGAAAGAGAGAGAGAGAGAGAGAGAGAGAGGTAAACTACTTGTTGCGCGTCGTGACGCCCCTAACGTCTCCAACCCGTCGCCCACCCGGCGCGTACAAAAATAGACGCGTCGCGACGCAACAGATATCGCCGTTTTACAGTACATACCTACATGCGGACTGTTTCCGCATGGAGCTTTTGCTTCTGACGCGTATACACATACACACAAATCTCTTATAAACTGGTAATTAATTTAAACGGATATGGGGTTTAGGCACATGGCGATGATTATGATGTAACCAAGTCTTCAAGGTGGTACGTAGATAAACGTTGTGACGTAAGTAAATGCTTGTCGTTTCCATGAAACTACTTATCGGACGTTTGTTTCTTATTTTCTTCTTGATTATTGTTATTATTATTTTTTTTCTTTTTCTTTTATTTTCGATTTCGTCTTTCCTTTTTTGTTTTAATTGTTTTTTTTTTTGTTTTTTTTACTTCAGATTATCGCAAGGTGAGCATCTCCGTACGTATACCTATGTGACGTCAACGTGACGTTCTACGTTTGCCGGACACGCGATAGAGTAGCAGAATTTAAAATGACGCTGTACCATGCGTTCAACTATATACCTACCTACTCTGCACGTAAGCAAACCCCACTTATCGGTCCGCGTTACGCGGAAACATCTATTATTATCATGCTAGTAAAACTGCATTTTCATCGGTAACGTATATCATGATAACGCGAAACAGTATATATATATACTTATATACGTAAACTTTTACGTAATCGAATACTGATGCACGGTGACAACAAATTAGTCGTATTTTCGCATCACCTTTTATCACTTTATTAAAATCTGAGTATAGAACGAATTTTTCACTTATTTAAATTTTTCAAGCGAACCGAATCAACTCATAAGAAAGGTTCCTTTTATTTGATGAAATTATCTATGAAAGATATTACGTGCTTTACTAATACTGCAGTGCTAAAGTGATGAATAGAAAAAGGACTTGTTGAATTTAACCAAAGAGATACTCGGTATAAGAGAAAAATGATAATCTAAGTAACGTAGGTATTCGAAATTCCGATATGTTGTAGAAAAATACTGCCAATTAACATTTCTTTGAATCACGTTCAACATTCTGTCAAATTTGATCGCCGAACTTTTCCAAAATAAAACTCACTTTTCTAAACAAGAAAATAAATGAAAAAAAAAAAAAAAAAAAAGAAAACTATAAAGAGAGGAAAGAAATTACTTAAAAACTGACCTGTATCTGATGTCCTGGATTGCTGATGTGGAGCTGCTGGGCCTGATTAATCTGCAAAGTCGATGTTCCCGGTCCCGAAGGTGGTCTTGGAGGTGTAGAGCTGGTGAATGGTCCTTGCGATCCAGTTTGGTTAGGTCCTCCACCAGCCTGAGCGCCTCTAGGAGGTAGAGGATATCCGGGACTCCCGTGATTGGGCATAGATCCCGGGCTTCCATAAGGAGAATACTGTTGTTTGTATCCACCAGCGGGTCCCATCATGTTAGGTTTACCACCTGGATTTTGGGCCCTTTTCATATCTCCAAGACTCGAAAATTGCGACTGAGCAGCAGCGAACATATCAGCAGTTTGCTGGTTCTGAAAGTTTGCGGAATTATTAGGCTTGTGATAAGCCCCGGTGGTTTGGGCAGTTTGGGGCTGACCCCCTGGCGGTCCATTGCTACCAGGACTCCCCAAGTAATCCGAGGCTCCGCCAAATTGCGGAAATTCAGCGTACGGCGACCTCGCCGCTGGTCCTCTAGCCGCAGTAGCAGTAGGGTTGAATCCTCCCAGTCCAAGTTGTTGGTTTTTGTGTTGGTGCTGTTCAGCCATTTGCTTTAAAGTCTGAGCTGCAGGGCTCATTTCAGACTTGAAGTCAAGTCCTGAGTAGGGAAGCCTAGCTGGTGAATATTGCGACGAGCCAAGAGCCCCGGGGCTAGAATTCGAGGGTAAAGTTGTGCCGTTGTTGTTATTATTGTTGTTATGTTGGTGTATAGAATCCTTGTCGTCTTCCACCTTGATCTGACCATTATTGGTTACATTATTAGCCGCGTTATTGGCCAGAGTGTCGACGCTCTTGTCCTCAAAGTCAAAGTCCTTCATAAACTCAGGATGAAAGTCGGATATCTCGGATATTAAATCCTGGAAAGCGTCTGAGGTGATTATTTCGTCGCCGGTATCGTCGCCAATAAAGTCAGAGAACCCAGGGAATCCGGCACCGTTTGCTGCCGCGTCTTTTTCCAACGCAGCAGCGCACTGTTCTAAATCAACGAACTCATTGTCCGGTTCCTGTTTACATTTTACCAAATTTCCCAAATCGACACAGCCGATCCCTCCTCCTCCTCCGCCGCCACCACCACCACCACCTCCACCCTGCGTTCTCGATCCCGTAGACGCTGGTGTTTCGGGCCCAGATTTTGGTGATGATGAATTAACGTGGTCACTTTTTACAGAGGCATTTGTTAGCGCTTTGACAGTTACGTTGGTCGATATTTGTTGGGGTTGAGAGTTTGCTGCTGATGTTGTGAACTCCAATTGCTGTACTATTTCCACTGAAAATTTGGTCAGACCTTCGTTACCTCCTTGTTGTTGGGGACCGGAGGTATTCGCACCATTTCCTGGCTGGTGTTGGCCGTGGCCGTGATGCGGACCTCCGCCACCACCGCCACCACCACCACCGCCGCCACCACCACCACCTCCTCCTCCGCCACCGCCGCCACCACCACCGCCTCCATTTCCTGGGGCCTGCTGTTGGTGCTGCTGATGTTGCGCCTGCGTGCATTGCAGTTTTGAGGGGGGTTCACCGAAACCACCATCCCCGCTGCCCCCGCCAGTTGGCTCCAACTCCTCCGCCGTCCGCTTCAAGAATTTCTGCTGCTGAAACAAACGAGCAACGCTATCTAAATCTGGTCGTGCTACAAATACGTCTGCAAATTTATATCAACGTAGGTAGAGGTATAGGCAGGCATATCGAGGGGGGGTAAATATAGATTCTACGCGTTTCGCGTGATCTGCAACGTGGAATTTTTGCCGAATTTTATTTAACATCGCATCGATGCGGGTAAAAGTTTTGCTTTTACACAATTACGTGAAAAACAAAAAAACAAAAAAAAAATTGTATATTACGTAGATATAAATTAGAAGATATTCACAATTTTTTTTTTTTTTTTTCAATTTTTTTTCTATGTCGTTGCAAATATATTAACGTCCTTATTCATTTACTCATTTTTTCCAATCAGACTTTGTCCCGAGCTATCCAACGATCCATAAAGACCACAACTGCCGCATACCCATAGGTAACACACCTACCACTGACGTCGTCGAAGGTCTAGGTATATATAATCGACGAAAACAAGGCGTGTTGTTTTTTCTTCCATCTTTTTTTTCTTTCTTTTTTTTTCCGTAACTTACGCAATGTGTATACCTAATTCTTGATACGGTAGAGAAATTTATGCAATAAGTGCGTGAGGGCAGAATTAAAATGAAATGTAAAATTGTGTAAGAGAATATTTAATGAGTCTACAGCGTATATAAGGGGGGAAAAATAAATATCGTGGAACGAACACGAGTCACAAAATAAATGGTTTCTTTATTATTTGTCTTAATTATTTATTTATTTTTTTTTTTTTTTTACTTTTTTTTTTTTTGGTTCTTTCTGAACGTATATTCACTGTTTTCTGTAAATTTTTTCCTTCACACAACTGTACGGAAATTATAACTGCTAAGTTATTCCTTCTTAGATTTAGGTCTTCCTGTTGCTAGGATGGATTTTAAAAAAGCGTTTTAAATTCGGTATTGAGAGAGGAAAACGAAAGAGAGAGAGAGAGAGAGAGAGAGAGAGGTACGAGGTCTCGCCGAAGCGTACCTACCTACTGTATAAAGTAAAACTCTGTAATCTATGTTAATAGATTCGCGATGGTTCGACATGATTTTTCAACCGGATTACAATCCGTCGAGATCTAAACACCGAGAGAAGAGAAACCGAGCCGAAAGAGAGAAAGAGATCGAAAAGCTTATACATACTGAAAACGACAACCAACAGTCAACGTAACTGTTATTCTTTATCAACGAGAAACATCTTTCGGAGACCTGAAGAGGCTGCATAAGAAAAGACAAAAAAAAAAAAAAAAGAAAAGAAAAAGAAAAAAAAAAGAAAAAATTTGTCATGTCTTAAAAGCCAGAATCTGAATCCAGTGTTTGCCTCTCTCAAGATCACACGAATTTCAAATAACTAAAACTTTTTCAAAGTGTATAGATGAGGTAAGTTACATTATATTTATATTGTTATTATCATTATTTTGATTATTCTCATTCTCATAAAAAAAAAAAAAAATTAAAAAAACTCGAACAAACAACGAAAAGATATACAAGCTTAAACGCGGAAAACCTCCGCTTCTTGGGATATTCGAATCCGATCAAAACGGCACTGCCTGTAAAATTATAACCCAGTTTTGTTTTCCATTGAAAATCAATATCGCCCATTAGCCTAACTAATATCTTGAATTCTTGAATTTTCTTAACGACGATGCACATGAAGAAAAGAAGATAACAGCGAGATAGATTATCTTCGATATTGTGCAGCGTGGTTATAGGCTCGTTTCGATATTCTGGTAGAAAATTTTAATAACGATTCGATAACAACCGCGCGAAGAAAAAGACAATCGTCGTATTGATGGCGGTAGAAAAAAAAAATGGATGTTAAATTTTCACTCTACTGTGATTAATTCCATCTTGGAACTAAGTAACCAGGGCGTAAAATTCTCTAAGCGACAGAATAAGGTTAACAAAAGTATATATAGTTTACCTAATGTTTCCAACCAAGATCGTTAAATACTTAACAGTGGGAAGAAATTATACTCGTATACCTACCTGCACCCTTTCAGACCTTTACTTACTCTACCTAACAATCTTACTACGTGGGCGTTGATGCCAGTGCAAAAGTGATTGTCTCAGTCGGTAAGCAAGCCGCGAAAAGAATCTTTTCCAGGTCAACGAGGAAGTGGGAGCGAAGATGAAGATGAAGATGAAGATGAAGATGGAGATGAAGTTGAAGCTAGAAAGAGAAAGATAAAGAGAAAGAGAAAGAGGAAGAAAATGGGTCGTGAGAGAGGCCTCGGGGTTGGCCAGCTTTGTGAGGCAATTTCGCGGGGTAGGATCGTCCTCGGAGTTTCGTTGGTAGGGGGTTTGCGGCAGAGAGGAGTACGAGGATGAGGATGAGGACGAGGACGAGGACTAGGACGAGGTATAGTGGCGGAGAAAGGGGTGTCGGAGGGCTTGGCTGATAACGGCGTGCTTCTACGGAGCCCCGCCGCGCGTCAATATTGCCTTCGACCTCCCACCTTCGCCCAGGTCACCGGCAACGGCTAAAAAAACCACTAGGTGCTGGTAACCCTATATCGTATGCGAAGTGCGGATGTACAAGCGAAACACGAAGAACACCGAATAGGAGGACGATAATTTCATAAATAAAAAGAAAAAAAATTCTCTTCTCTCACCGAATCAATTTTCGATAAGATATATATAAAAATCTCTTATTCTCTCTCTCTCTCTCTCTCTCTCTGTCTTTATTTTACGCGGTATGCGATCGGGCGTGAAGGCGATCAAATTCTCAACGAGGCGAAACTCGAAGAGAGAACCGGAAGTCAGACCACCGGATGTTACGTGTACACGTACCGACTTCCTGCGGAGCAGATAGCTACGTGTTTTTTTGCATATATGTATATGTATATACCTATGTAAACCATAATGTACATACGTGTAATATATATTAACAGGTTTTGGTAAACCTACATATATAATACATAGATATACTCGTAACTTTGGAAGAATATTGTCGCGCTCGATTCATACATCTAGGGGGGATGTTGAACCCGCACCTATACATATAACTACACGGGAATTAATTTAATCCAAAACTATATTTTACAGCGTCATATGATAGATTGATGAATCTAATGTATAATAAGCATATATGATCTATACTCGAACAATCCCTGTTTCTATGTACATACAACCGTTCAGTTCAGTATTCTGTTCTGTTCTGTTCTGTTCAGTTTCGGTGCCTGGCGCCTCTTGACTCTTCACTTCGCTTGACTATCTCTTGACTTGGAATTAATAGCCGAGAAACAGCAACCAACCAAGGTATACGTCAACGGCTCAAGGCGGTTCGAGTTACAGCGTTAGAGGCTAGCTGAAAGCTAATTTAGTTTGAAATCAGATAACTGTTAGCGACCCTATCCCCTATCCCCTCGCCATTGAGTTTGTAAAATTTCCCCTCTCTCTATCTCTCGCTCTGTTGAAGCGAGGTGAGTAAGATCTTGGAAATTTATCATTGTTGTACATAAAACATATTATTACAGAAAGACGAAGGTACGCGAGATTTGTTCACGATTTACGGAGGCGATAATGATATAATAATTATTAAACTAGATGAGATAATTTTTTCGAAATTTAATTTTATTCTTTCGATAATATTTAATTTTTTTTTTTCAATTTAAGGTAAAACGAGCGAGTAATTTTTCGAGGATAACCAAATACTTTACAGCTTCGTATATAATACGTTTAAAGTCGACCTAGATTTAAAAGAAAAACGGTCTGACCCGACCTGCGAACAATCCAAAAAAGAGCTGGACCCCACCGTTCCGCGTAATATAACCGTTTCAAGATTAAATTTGCCAGATAAAATTGAAACATTGTCTCTAGTCAGACACAGCTACGGTATGATAAGAAACCGAGAGATAAAACGACGAGAAGAATAATCATTACGTCACTATAGAGTTCGACTATACATCTACACATCACAGTAAGCGAAGATGTGTCGTACAAAGTTAAAAACAAAAAAATATAAAAAATAAAAGAAAAAACGTATGATATGATAAGATCAGTTCTTTTTTTTTATATATATATATATTTAGTGATTTTTATTTACTTCTTTTACACGCCCCAAGCCCGGGTTTCGTATGGTAGTCTAGATTCTTATATTCTATAGGCTCGGGTTTGTTCAAGGAATTAATTACCTCCACGCGTCTAGTTCGTGCTTCTATCGACCGAGGGGACTTTCGACGTGAACCATGAGCCGTTCTTAGTTCGAGACAGGAAAACAGTACATATCTACAACGATATATATATATATATATATATATATATATATATATATATATATATATATATATATATATACAGTCGTCCGTTGCAAACGCCTAAGCGGAATACAAATAATTCTTGGTAACCGAGAGTCGACTAGCATAGGGGAATTTAGTTAATCGATATAAAAGTGAAAAAAAAAAAAATGTAGATAGTCTATACGAGTAGTAGAAAAATGCCTGCAGTTTATCTATCAATTAATTTTTATCCGCATTCCAGATAAATATCTCAAACAATTTTTAATTTTTTTCATTTTATTTATTTTTTTCTTCTTTCAACCTTTTCTAGAACAAAATTTTCTGTTCTATACAACAAGGCAACGGTACGATACACGTTATGGTGTTGCGGTATTGCGTGTCGCGTCGAGTCGTTGCGTCGGGTGTCTCACTTTCAACGACAGGGCTCACGAGGCGCGGGCGTCGCTTTGCGTCGTGTCGTATCGTATCGTGTCGTGTCGCGTCGCGTCGCGTCTCGTCTCGTCTCACCTCGGCTCATCGTCCGAGGTTAATCATATGCGTCTGATCCACGAGCGCAAACCGAGCCACCTTTTGACTCGCGTTCATTCGTCGTCGTCGTCGATGTGCGCGTCACGCGCAAGGACTAAAACGCTCATTGTTCTCTCTCCCCCGTATATAACCAGCTATTACGGTCACTCCGATATCACATACGAAGAATTTTCTGCAGGTTGGATTTACCCGATCTAAAGAAAAACATGTGGCGAGGGGGAGTCAAGCTCAAAAAAAAAACCATCATAACTAACAAATATGAACGTATAAATATAAGGGACAGTCCATGGTGATTCGTGTGTTGAGTCACACGCATTTAACGTTTTTTTTATTTTTATTTTTTTCTTCAAATGGAGATATTATCAAAAATGTGCTTCATACCGGAAATGATTAGAAATATGAAATTTCGGTCATATCATCGGCTACAATAAACAAATTTATTCAGAATTTTTTTTTTTTTTTTTTGAACAGTCTATAGAGCCAACTTTCGAGGTGGAAAAAAAAATTAAAAAAAAATTGCGCTGACCAACAACCCATCGATATTTGTATCATTAATTTTTTCTCATATATACTGCATAAAGTGAAACGAGAAGTTTTGTGAAAAATTGCATCGTGGAGAAATCGGCAGTAATAAACTAAATTTCGAAAATTAAAAATTGATATGTTACCGGGTATAATAACAATAGAAACTACTGCTAGTACTACAGCACGTAATAGAGCAAGGTAAACTTTGGCTCGGAGAGTTATTACCAGTTTATTATTAAAACAACTTCATTATAGACCCTGACGGCTACCCATACAGCTAAGACCTGCTGCAGCAGGTTAAATTGATGACAAGAAAAGACCCTTAATTTAGATCGATTGATTTATATCAAGAAATAAATGTATCAGGTTGAATTTAATAATTGACAAAAATTTTAGCCGATTCGAATATTTTTTTTTGGTCTTTTTTTTTTTTAAATATGGATATAACGTAATACGGATTTATCTTTACTTGTGTATAGATTATTTCACGAGTAACCACGCGCATTTATGGTATATATATATTAAAAAAAAAAAGTAGTTTAAAGAGAAATTTACTATACGTTCATGAAGAACTAACCAATATTAAGAAAGACTATTTCCGGTAGGATAGAAACGTGCCTTTTAGAGTCAATATATATCGAAAGCAAACTTTTCCTCGGACGTATAGTTAGATATCTTTCTCTGAGAAAAGTTTAACATGTAGAATGACGTAAATTTTTTCAGAATTTTTCAACTTTTTTATATACACAATGTCTGGATTAGTTTTCTAAGTAGTGAAGTACAAGAAAAAAAACAACAAAAAAAAAAAAATTATAAACTGCAGCCTCACCTATCGCTTAATGTTTAATTAATAATTATAGTCTGATTGATCTTAACGTACGTTACCGAGACGGCCATTCGTCAAGTAGGAACCCACATCGGCGCACGTACGTACCTGTAACAATAAAATCAAAAATATGTATAAATAAATGAATAAAAATGATCGTACTGCAGGTATAATATGAAAGAAATTCATCATAAATTTTGAACAAGTTTTTTTTTTTTTCTGTTTTACCTCAAAGATCTTTCAATCGGCAATTAAATCTGACAAAAATTCACCACGTATACGTACAATAATCGCAAAATTACCTCATATTAAATAAATTGTTGAATAGTACCTACACTATCTATAGTTTGCCATTGACTCATAATTCCGCAAAACACGCACACCTAGCACGTTTAGTTGCTTATATGTATATGTATGATACGACTTTGGTGCATATGTACGACCACGTGATCAGCAAGTGCATAATAAGAGACAGAGAGAGGAATTCATCTGTTATTGAAAATTTATAACAGTTTTCTATATAAGATTATACTCTGTTAGTTTCCTTGAGATAAAAAAAAAAGAAAAAAAAAGTGGGGGTTCTACAGCCACACGAGCTACTGTCGGGGATTCCTTCTCGGATTCTTTAGAGTCGCAAGCGAAGATCGATAATTACTGATCGTCCTCGTAGCTGGGATCAGTGTTCTAAGAAAATAAGAAACAGGTTATCTCGATTTTATTTAATGTTATTAACCCGAGAACTGGACCCTCATCTCTCAGTCCCAATTCTTATCCAAATATTGTTTCAGAAAATCCTAATTTTTCATTCATAAAAACAAAAAATTAAGAAATAAAATTTATAATAATATAACGGGAAATGAAAAAAAAGAGGTGAAGAAGATTTTTGGGTCCGTAAAAAATAAAAATAATTGTTCACTTGTTTCGAATCATATTTCATCAGTTCTAATTTGACTGCGTATATATACTTGTTGTTTGTTACACGGTAGTGTTGCAATAAAAAAGAACCTTGCGAGTCTTACGTCTCGACGGACGCAACGACATAACCATCAACAGGCTTTCGCGCTTCTGTCGCAATGGCGTAAATTCAACGCAACGTAACGCAACGCAACGCAACGCAAGGTAAGGTAAGGTAAGGTAAGGTAAGGTAAGACGATGAAACGAAGTGAGAAGGGGAGTCGAGGAGAAGGGTAAAGGACGAAGGACGAAGGGCGAGGAGTTGGTACCCGGTTACTCGCCTCCATTGTCTTAGGGAACGAGACAAGGCGCAGGCAGGCAGCAGAGTCGAAGCACAGCGAAACTGAACCTAACACAACTGCAACTGGTATACATACCTATACCTACCTAATATATACTATATAATATGTATGTGTGTACATATATACATACAGCTGTATGTGCAGATACGTATTCGTAAATATAATACGCGGAACTACGTCCTCCTCTTCCTCCTCCTTCTCTTTGAGCCCATATTATACATTATAGATATATTTGCGTGTGTATACCGTATATATATATAATATATAATATATGTATATACATTATGTACTCATATTAGTTTCCTCCATTGTTCGTTGACCATATAGTAAATAAGTAAGTAAGTAAGTAAGTAAGTAAGTACGTAAGTACAGTATAGTACAATACAGTATATAGTCATGGTTGTGTATTGTCACGTCGTGTGCGTCTGTCGAAAGAAACTTTTACGTAATATGGGTAATAACTGACTGGAGGTGCACAACTGAGAACTAGGGATCGAGCTGGGTGGTTGAGGTACGAGGTACGTACGAAAAAAAAAAACAAAAAAATAAAATACCTCTGAACAATTACAGATGCAGATATACCTACCTATGTATACATACATACATACATGCGTATATAATGTTTGACCCATTACGCAACGGGTGTGTGCATTTTAATTTCCTTTTCTCCTTTTTTTTTGTTTCAATTTTTTGATTATTTCTTTCCGTTACATTATCCCAACAGTCCGATATGGTCTGAAAGTTAGAATGCATCGAACATAGTAGTATCATGATATAGTATTACCGTATTACCGCGGTCAGAAAAAAAAAACAACGGAGGGGGAGGGGGAGAAAGTTTTTTAATTTTTTTTTTAAGAGATAAGGTGGTCAAGGAAAATTTTATGTTAATTCAAGATAGGTGTAGCGCAATGAACCTCGGCGTACCGGAAACTCTGTACTCAAGCTTTCTCAGATATACTGTTAAAAACTGGGCCAGACACAAATTCTTATCGCAAAAGTTCTGGTTGGCCAAAGCTAGGCAGGCGGCTATATGAGTTACCTTAAAATTTAAACGATTGCGGTAATTTCAACAGCAGAGTTCGTTGAATCGCATGAAAATTTTTACTCAAAATGGGAGTAAAAACGATGTAAGAATAAACAAAAAAAAAAAAAAATGAAATATAAAAATTATATAAATTAATTAAAAATATATATTTATATATACTTTTTAAATTAATTATTGAACAAACACATTTTAGCGGAGATGTTTGAATAATAATTCAACGTTTATAAGTTTCGAGTCGCAAATTACACGCTGCTATAGCCGTTTACTGACTTGCTTGTTTGCTTGGTCGATTTTATAAGCCCAACGACCGAGTAGTTTAGATGTAGGTATATACTTCGTGTATAAGGATAATACGACACCAAGAAATTAGGATAACTGTACCGGAAGTGACTAATTTTTTTAATATTTTTTAATTTTTTCTCTTATTTTTTTTCTTCGTAGATGAAAAATACGCTGAACGTTTTTTATAACAGAGTCTCACAAATACGGTTCAATATTAAATATTTCAGAAGATATTCTCCATTAATTAATAATTTATATCGATATGTTATTTCTTCTTTTTTTTTTTTTTTTTTTTCCTTCCAAAATTTAATATCGAACCTAAATTTGACATCGTCTGATCGTAGATGTACAGAAATTACCAGATTGGACCGAATTTCATTATTTCAATTAAAGTATATAGAAAAACAACGTTTATCATGTACTTTATCGGAAAGTGATAGAAGTGAAATGTAGAAATAAATGAAAAAAAAAATAAATAAAAAATAAAAAAACGAAACAAATTAGCAAAAGAAGAAAATAAGTGAAACAAAAACGTTTGACTACATAAAGTGATAAATTAACTAGACGTATGTCGGTAAAAACCTGCCTGTCATCCAGTGACAATCACGCTGTGACTGTGGCAAACGTCCTCGTTTTAACTGAGGCAATAAAAGCAAAAAAAACAAAACGGAATATAAAAAACGAAGGAAAATAAGAGAGGGAGAAAGAGAGAGAGAGAGAGAGAGAGAGAGAGGAAAAGAATAAAAAAGAAAAAAAAAAAAAAACAAGAAGTGAGGATGAAGATGCACGTGTCGAGAGATGCTGCAACTGTTATATGTATATATGTATACGGCGTATGGATCGCAGGAACGCGTAAACATGACGATCGATCTACGCGTAATATATTATTGATATAACAAACAAATGAATCTGTAAGTAGGAGGGTAAGAAACATAAATAAATAAATAAATAAATAAATAAATAAATAAAAAAGTAGAGAAATAAAATCTACAAGAAGATTTCTATAGATACTTTGAGATTAATTTCTCTCCTCGATTTAATTATTTTTATTTTTTTATTTTTTGGATTTCATTGTTTTTTTTTTTACATTTCTGTCAGATTTTAGATTTCGCCTAATACATATATATGACGATTCTAAAATAATAATCGCATAACAGACGACGTTATCGTTATTCAATACACTTAGTTTTTTAACAACACGCTTATACAGGGACACATTATAATACATTAGCCATGGTCTCTCTCTTTCTCTCTCTCTCTCTCGCGATCGTCGTGCGTTTGTAACGCTTGTCGCTATCGGAAGACCTTGTTTCGATGTTTACAGGCAACCGCGAGTCGAGCCCGATTACGCAATACGTCGAGAACGTACATATGTAAGTACACACTGGTTGTGTTTCGATCGCGCGATCAGTAGTTGAACTGCGTTAATGACTCTCATCACTAAAGAAAACTAATACCTAAATGAAATAAAATAAAATAAAATAAAATGAAAATAAAATACAAAAAAATAAGAAACAATTAGACGTTATAATTAAACGCTTCCGATACATATGCAATTATAAGCATATCACGCGGAAATCTTTCGTCAATCAAAATAAAAAAAATAAAAATAATTAACTAAAACAACAACAATAATAATTAAAACAAAAAAAAAATAAAAAAAAATTGTTGGCGAAAACTGTTACTATATAGCTTCCTACCATATGCTGCTGGAAATTTGACCTAGTTATTGTTAGAATTTCTCCATTCTCTCTCTCTCTGTCTCTCTTTCTCTCCTCAGGTGTACTTAATACAGGTAAGTTATTCGTACGAGTTATATGCATCGGTGGGTAGGGCTTCTGCAACACTTGATCAATAGCACGAAGTATCACGAGGT
>OZ001260.1:22070886-22120886 GCA_963924015.1 Macrophya annulata
TCCATCCAACAGATGAAGAAGAAGTTAAAATCGTGAATACAAGAAGCAGAGAACCGGCGATATTGAGAATGGAAGAAGTTGACCTGGCTCATTTCATCGTACCCTATTCCAGGGTCGCGCGTTTCCTCCTTAGAAACTACGGATCACCGCGGGGTGGGAACGTCTTCGTCGTTTTCCTCAAACGATTCCCTCCCGCAGACCAAGTTTTCCCGCGTTCTCTTGTCTCTTTCCACCAGCTCAAGTGTATTCAAACTTTTCACTCGCTTCGTCTTTCTCTTTTCCACCATATACTTTCCCCTCCGTTACTTCTTACGCCGTTTTCCATCTTCTCTCTCTGTTTATCTCTCTTGGTTTCTCTTTTTATACAGCTTCTCCTCATCCGCATGATTTTCTAGCCCTCGGCTCGACGCAGCTACTCTTGGCTCGCAAATGCGCCAAGATTATCCTCTTTTCCTTCTTCTTCTTCTCTCTTCCCAGCAGCATCCCCCTTTCCTCTTTAGACAAGAATATATTTCAGAGAGATTCTAGTCTCCTTCATTCATGAGACAAGCTTGGATGCTTTGTTCTATCATGCGGGGTAGGAGGGGGGACACTACTATCTTTGGCTGAAAAAAACATCCCCCTTACTCATATTCTTTTATTTTCTATTCGAAAGACAGATCCGTGTTGGCAATCAATTATTATAATGTACGTAGCTATTTGAATTTTTTTGGTAAACTTTTGAGCTTTGCACCCCAATTCCACCCCCCCGTCCTCAGGTTGTTTTTGTTAGTTTTGAGAAATCGGGGATTGGATATTTTGACCAGAAGTTGATATACGGTTATGCGGGAAGCGCGTGGTGCCAGAGAATCGGGTTTCGCGGTTGTCATCAAAAGCACCTCTGCCCGGCACCTTTTACTTCGTATACCTACCCTACCTGGTTGGTACAGAGGTTGGCCGACGCAACCGACGCAGTCGTCGTTCGTCGTAGCCGTCGCCGCGTCCCCCAGGGCGTCATCCCCTCTCCACAAACGTCCTGACCAACCGGCTGTTTACTATTTGGCCTCCCGGGATATCGATCGTCCTGACGTAACACCCGAATCCTATAGTCGCCCGGAAGACTTACCCTGGAGGGTGGCTGGTTGGCAGCCGGCGCGTTAAAATCTACCTACCTACCTACCTTCCAACCCCGTGCCTAGAAAGTAGGTATAATCGTAAGATTGGATCTGACTTTCTCGTCGCTTAACGTTCCGGGTTTATAAAGCCTGGATACTGAAATTGACTTTAAGTATGACGTTTGGCGGGGATATTTGCGTTTAGATTCTTTACTCGTACCTGTCGTAGATGATATTTCGTCGTATATTTTATACGACTATGAGTAGAGTTAAGGGATTGGTGATTGTGGTTGAGTTAGAGCTTTGTCTTTGAGTTTGGTTTTAGAACTTTTGAACCCTTGACGACTAGCTAGAATATCGCATATGGCGTTAGACTTAATTCAATAGCCCGATGATATGTATACATATATATATATATATATATATACATATATATATTTTTTTTTTCACAATTCTTACGTGGGAGAATCGTTTGCCTTCCTCGCTGTGGTAAAGGGCGATTTTCAATGGCGAGAATTGAGCGTTGGTATATAAGAGAAGGAACGCGCAAGCGCTGCGCAATACTTCAACGCTTGATAGTAGTCTGTACTCTATACACCGTGTTTTCAGAGCAATATTAACCCAGCCTCCTCATCCAACCTTCGCGACGAATTATTCAGTCGACCTGAAATCTAATGTTAAAGGATTAACGGAATATTGTAGAGAAAATATTTCCCCGAAGTTATACGTGTAGTACTAAGAAATTTTTTTTTTTTTTTTTTATTATGTCGTAGAAAAATACGAAAGTATATTATAAAGAGAATTTCATTTTTTCTTCATTTTTTTCTTTTGCAAAGTCGATACCGATTTTTGGTATTTTCAGTGTCGTTTACAACAAGGGTTTTTAAAATCGTATCTAATTTTTTGTTTCGTAGCTTATTTTTTTTCTACAATTTTCAAAAGGTACTTCAAACGATTGGAAAGTTATCTTAGTTAAGCAGTTTCAAAGTGAGAAATATAATAAATAAATAGATAAATAAATAAATCACCGCGATCAGAAACATTCTTATCGTTAGCGAGGGGGGCAGAATCATTGCAGAGCAAAAAATAAGGAACGAAAAAAAAAGAGGCCTGCCGTATCCGAACAAGGAGGTATTTGTCATCGCCGCCATTTCTAGGTTCAACTGAAGCAACCTTTCCGGTCAGAAGTAGACAAGAATTGATACGAAAGCTCCGTCAAGTTCGAGGGAAGAAGAAGAAGAAGAAGAAGAAGAAAAAAAGTGAAGAAATATCAACATGCTGTGCAGTAGAAAAAAAACCCCGAGGAAAAAAGAAAAATAAATAAAAATTGGATCTAAAAACTGGATGACAGTACCTAAAGCTGAGGATAATAATTTTGCTATCTCTCGTTTACTAAAATTTGCAAAAAATTTCTACTGCAGTACTCAAAGGTTGAAGAAAATGACACTCACATCCTTCAGGCCTTTCCTCTCTCTTTCTCTCCCTCTCTCTCTCTTTTTCCTCTCGTGACTTTAGCGTAATAAATTAATTAAAAAATTCTCGCTAACGAAGATCTCTTTCACCACGTTCTACATTCAAGGTATACATTAAGTTCCTTCAAACTTAATACCGTGTACAAACTGTCTAGTAAGACTCTTCCGACAACCTGCACGTACCAACTTCCTACCCTTCGGGCTTCGAAGCCCCCCAAATGAAACGAAAAATAAGAAAAAAAAATAAAATAAAAAGAAAAAGCAAATATTTCATGCTAACTACTGAACACGTTATAATCGTCACAATTATAACGAAAGGATTTACCAAGCTGAGAACCAAAGTACACATTAACAAGGATCATATGTTTTTTGTAACGAGTGATTAGTTAATAAAGGAGGCGGACTGCAAGAGCGGCATTGCCTTGGAGTAGGTATCTGGCGAGTGGTCAACGATCGGACAAGAAGGGGCTAGTGAAGTAACACGTGTTTTGCACCGTGTCGAGCAGACTTTATCAGGCACCCAATCTTCGAGCAGAGTCCCAACCGTTTTAATCTCATCGTGAACCAGGGTTTAAACGTTGTTGGGGTATATAAGGCGTTATACATACATCGGTGACACAGATTAGACACTAATTTTCGGTGGTTTAAATTAAGCCTAAAAATTATCATAATCATTCTATATTTTGAAAAATATACAGCAATAAACAAAGATTACCAGTTTCTTTAAACCCCCATGGGTTTCATTCTTCCTTCCTTCTATTCTCCAGATAAAAAAATAGTTGAAGTTCGAAAGTAATATAAGTATGTTACTATAGTGAAAAGAAGCGAGAAATAAGAAAACCTCTTTTCCAATTTTTATAAATTAATAAATTAATCGTGTGATTATAAAATCGGTAAATATTATGAAATTTTTATGGGTATCGAAAAATAAGGATATTCATATGTAGGTATTTCCGAAGAGTTGTACGACCTCGAATAGGTATATATATACTTATACGGGGATCGTATATCGACCAAAGAATCGCGTTAAGATGAGATCCGAGGGGATGGCCTTCAGAGAGATACATAGGTAAGATATTTTCACGCGGCTTTCGGGAATGGTGGAGACCCTGGCGAAGGTGGCAATGGCGGCAAGGTAATAAGGACCGGCTTAACGGACAGATTGCTTGCCCCACCTCTAAGATCTCCTCTTTCTAACCCAGAATTCCTTCCGCTTTCCCGTATCCCGCGGGAACCAGGAAATCCCAAGTCTCTCAGCTTCACCGAACCTTTTTTCACTCCGTGGCGAAAACTGTCTTTTAAAATCTGACTCCGTATCCTATACCTACATATGTATAAGAAATAGATATGTACATACCTACATAAAATATTCGCGAATTACAAAAATGGATAAATTTTTTTATTCTTATTTGTAAAAAAATTACATTCCCGTAAGTAAAAATTGACGATAAAATGTATAAACGAACTTTGAGTTTCGATCAAGCTGAATCGCTAGTTACGTATAGATATACAGCCACTGAAGACGAAGTATCTTCGTGGGTGGTCGCCGTCAACCTTTTCTCTGTATGTGGATAAAAGAGGGTGATATTCGCCCACCGTCCACTTCAATCGCCCATCCCACTGCAGTAGCAGTCCTGCTGTGCTCCACCTTGACGACCCGCCACACCAAAGTATCGGAAACTTGGTAATCGCGTTTAGCCCCAAAGTGCCTGGAAGTGCTCAATCCGCCAATAAGAAGGATGGACTCTGGTAGTAGGTAGTAGTCGGATCTTTTGAGTACTGCTATTTCGTCCGCTTCGTTATACGGTTTTTCTCAATTTCGGTTATTCGACTTTAACTTAAGAAGTGATGAGGAGAAGATGTCCTCAGTTAACATCCGTCCAGGTTACTTCCGGTGTGTTATAAGACTCTCAAAGCGATCATAAGGATGAAAGTGGTTGAACAAAAACCAAAAAATAAAATAAAAATTAAACGAAGAAGCTAAGGGGAATTAGCTAACGATAAATGGACTTTCGAGGTCAAGTCATGACGTGTAAAGGTATAGCGTGAGGACGGGACATTTTGGGCAAACCTGCAGCACCACCAGTCCAACAGTTTACATAAGCTTTTATACCGAATCAATACTCTATACGGAAGTTTCCCAGGGGTTGCTGTCTCTCAAGAATTTATACCGTATATCGCGATAGGTAGGTAGTAGGTACGAATTCGGGCAAGGATATCCTCTTCCATCTGACAAATTTTACTCCCTAACGAAGCTGAAGGCCTGCACCACTCGTCAATATCGACGCCTCTTCATTCGACATCCTACTCTCTTCTCTCTCTCTTCTCTCTCTCTCTCTCTCTCTCTCTCTCTCTCTCTCTCACTCTCTCTCGTTTCTGATCCTGATAATAATTATGCAAGGGTAACGGTCTGTTTCCTCCCCGTAAGTGAATTTATAACCTAATTCCGCCACCCTTCGCCAGAAATTGCCACCGGCTGATGCCTCAGGAGTGAAGTAATCGAAAGCAGAAGCTCTCGATAGTTTGATAGTCGGTTTTGTCGGATGACGAACAGAGTTTCTAATTTCATCGATGATAAAACCCGATCTTTGATATTCGAAGAACCGGATTATCTTCGTTTCCATTTTTCTTTTAAATCAAGAGAAAACAAAAAATATATAAATAAAAATAAATAAATAATTTGGAATTTAATCGTAGGACGAAAACGAGGAGGTTAAATCTGTGTGGGAGTCAGTTTCGAGGGTGGGTTGAATGGCCCCGGGGTCTCGGCCCACCTGGTTATTGAATTGGCTTGTATTCCATAGGTGGTGCGAGTTTCAGTTGCGTAAAACCAGGAGGTGGATGTGAGAGCTTTACTTTACTTTACTTTCAACCCCCGTAACTACCACCCCCACGTTCGCGTGACTAAATCGCGTAAGGTATAAGGTATAAGGTTCAGAGAATTGAAAGTAGTACCACAGAGCTACGATGCGCACGAGTATAATAAGTCGATAGCAAAAACCTTTTACGCCTTTCATATTTCCGGAAGCTAAAATAAGGTTTTTGTAATATTAACTAGAAGAAAAATAAATAAATAAATAAATAAATAAAAATTTATCAATTCTGTAAACGTTTGTCTCAAGTAAATTACCGCATATTTAAGTCGGAAGAAGAACAGAGATTAGGTGATAGGTATGTACGAGTGTTATCCTAATTCTGAATTTTAATGTAAAAATAAAAATAAAAAAAAATAAATAAAAAATGGAAAGGATAATTTTCAAAAGAAATTTAAAGTATTGCGCTCATTTCGGTGAGAGTAAATTTTTTCCCCTCATCATAGATCGTTGAATCTTAGTATCCATCATATAGGTGTATGAGTTATTTTGAATAAAATACAAAATTTGTTGTTATGTGGTCCTACTATACCAGGCAGCCTGTATATTCAGGACGGCATATTATACACGGGCACTCAACTGTTTGTCCATAAATCACGTGTTACCACTATGGCGAACAGGAGTTGTATATTACCGGGGAATACGCTAACGTACCTATTACCACCAGGAGTGAGAGCACGCGCGCAACGGTAGCTGGTATGTATGTATGTATGTATGGATGTACGTCCGTATGTATGTACGTACGATTTGCCTCTATATGCGTACTTAGCTACCTACCTACTCGCCTACACCGGAGAAATGGTAGGTAGGTAGGTAGGTAGGTAGGTAGGTAGGTATACTCGTGCGTGTCGTCGGCGTATATCCAATTACCCATAACGAGCTACTGTGTGGATGCGACACTCTCTTATATTCTTAAGCCAGAATGATGAAAAAATATAAATGAATAAATGAATTAAAAAAAAAAAGAACAGCCATATATATCCCACGCGAATAATTTACAATCGTCAAAATAGACGATCTCTCAATTTTGAATTTTTTTTTATCTTCTTTTTATTACAGTAGATCGAGATTACGATTAAGATTAACACTAAATCGGAATAAATATTTATATTTGTTAAGTAATTTGCCGATTGAAAGATTTTATAAAGCAAAATTTATATATTATTTTTAACTTCTGACCAAAGATCGTATTCACTTACCTCGGCATAGTCCGCAGTCAAATTTGACGACTCATTCAGAGTGGGTAGAAAAATATGGCATTGACTTACCTGGAACAGTAAAAAAAAGAATGAAAAGATTTAATCAATGAACGAAATGATTGAAATTTTTAAATCGTTTAATTCTAATAATTTGTAAATTTGATTTATTTTATTTTTATATTTTTACTACCTTTCTTGGGTATTGATTCTGTCTATTTTTATATTTATTTTTGTTTTTTATTTTTTTTTTCACTACAAAAATCGTGAAAAATCGTAGACAAAATTATACAGCAGAAGATAGGTAACGATCGGGTTTGGAAAATGCGATCATTTATACTGCAGCAAATTCAGCTCAAGCTAAATTAGATACCTTAGAGATAATCGCTAATTAGTAATTAGTAGTGGCTCACCCAGGTCTACGTCGTGACCTCAACCCCTCCCGCCCCCCGGTATCTACAGTACGAGGATAACCGAGAGAATGAGAGAGAGAGAGGTGAAACGCCACGTCTTTATCGAGGCGAATTTGAAACCGATTTCGTGATCGATATAACTCGAGGTTTGGTCTAAACGATAATTTACCGTTAATAAACGATAAATGAAAACTTAAGTCATTTTTTTATTTTTTTTTTTTACTTTCCCCTTACTTTTGATGCGAGAATTTTTGTTTTTTTTTTCACCGGAAATAATTTGTAATCGTAAAGATTTGTGACGTGCCGGACGTTTGACGTTAGGATTTTCAATGCACTTACGTCAGTCACGTATAATTTATCGGTTGACGCGGTTGAACGAAACTACGGATAACAACGACGTATGTTATTTGAAACGTATATACGTATGGTATGCGGAAGCTTACGCCACTTGTTGATCGAATACGGCAGCCATTGAATTCAGGGTGTTGAAAAGTTAACCGGAAGAAGAAGAAGAAGAAGAAGAAGAAGAAGAGGAAGAAGAAGCAGAAACAGAAGGAGAATAAGAATAGGAAGAAGGATGAGGAGAAGGATCAAGCAAACTGTTAAGAGGCTAATTGCACCGTCAAGTTGTCAAAGTTAGATCATATTCGAAGCTATATTGACTCGTGCCCTACTGCTACCAGTTTTGCGGATAACTTTGCCCATTTAGATCAAAGGCTATAGTAAGACGGCCGATTAATTCTCGAAGAAAAACTCCCCTAATTTATGTAACAAGTCGAAGAACCGAGGCGTTTTTTAATTATTTTTTTATCGTCAAAATTTGGATCAAAAATTTTTTTTTTAGTATTATTGATTGGCCGTTTTTATGGTCTTTTTAATTGTAATAGTTTTAAAGAAATTATTAGGGAAGTTTAAAGAGAGAATTTATAGTTAGCTAATCGACTTAAGTAGGTAATATCACGTCGAAGTAAGGCAGACACGTAAAAACGTCGTAATATGTTGATCCGATGGATTCCCGGTCTTCAACTGTGTCTGAATCTTTCGCTTTGAAACTAGCTACGTGTTGCGTGTCGCATGAAACGACGGGCGGCTGTCTTTTTCACCGTTTAGAAGATACAACGTTATCGGTCCATTGGCGATCTTTTTGAGCGGAAAATAAGATCCGATATCAAAGCTAATGAGCTAAGTAAACGGTAAAGGTTTCCCTCAATTCCGAAAATAGTATACCAACCAACGAATTGAATTTGGACTTAAGAATATAATTAGCGATAGCAATAATTAATCTGTTTTCTATTTACTTGATATTTATTAAACTATAATTGTCCTAAGTAATCCAAAAAATAATAAATAAAAAAAAAAAAAAGACCATTTTACGTAAAATTATTTATTTATAATTCAACTATCGTCATAATTATAAATAATTACGTTTATAGATTCATTTATTCATTCTGGTCTTATTTTTTGATTCAATTTTCCCAAATTTAAAATGATCTTTCGATAATAAGGTTGACGTTATGTTTTTCTTTATTCACTACCGTAAACAGGGTAAGCATGAGATCGATCAGCATTTAGAGATTCTCTTGAATGCCTAGAATTGGAATTAGCATACAATAGAATGGAAGCGGTATAGAATGATGTCATAAGAATCGTTTCTCGACCTGATCTCCGTTACCTATGAGGAGCTGATTTTAAAAAGTCACAAAGATTGTTAAGTGAAAAAAGTTTCTAAAAATTCCTCTTTCCGTTTTAATTTTTATTTCTTTTTTTTTTTCTTTATCTTAATATGAATAATTTTACAACTGTGAAGTTCAGATCATTCAAGTTTGATTGCGTACTTCTGCCTTCGTTGACGTTCACCGAGCAGTTGCAACGTTTGAATTATAAATTAATATTATACCGTCATTTCCGGAGGTTGTAGAGAACTCCTAAGTGATTAATATAAATATAATACAATGTTGGATGTATAGAATGTGAGACATTAAAATATTTTATATTTGATGAAGTAACGATCGACAGATGCATAAAGTCAGTTTTTATACGTTCAGAAATGTAACTTCTTTCCATCATTCTTTATTTCACACTTTTTTCGACAATAAGTATAGAAATAAAAAGAAAGAAGAAAAAAAAAAAAAAAAATTATCTCCTCTCTTCGAAACGGTTTTTCAAATAAAGTCACAAAGTTTTCATTGTCTGTTCTTTAGACCGTATTACCACGGCTACACACCTGCCACTGAGACACAGCAAAGTGATTCAACTTTCTCCTTAGTGATGGAGAGCGACTCGAGGGACTAAAGAGGACCCTGGGGCGCGGCGAAGAACTTGAATCTCGCTAATTGTGATAGTTGGTTACGACTAGATCACTAAGGATTGAAAATAAGTAAAAATATTTAAGAAAAAGAAAAAAAAAACAGATCGAAGAAAAACCATAACCCCGAGTATTGTATGCTGTAACCATACTTGAACCATAGGTTAATATCTCATTATTGTAAGACGATTTATCCTCTCTTTAAATGATCATGCATTGGTACATAGAGATGTCGTAATTATTGTCAAGATTGCATTAGGACGAGGCTAACTATTGCGGGAATATGAGAGGCTCGCCTGATCTTGCACAATAGGAAAGAGAATATAGAATAAGACTTTCGATAAAAAAAAAAAAAGAATTATACATACATAGCGAAATATAAGAAGATTCTTGAGTGCGAATAATCGCGGGTATAAAAATGATCAGATCAATTAAGAGCTGAGTTGAAGTTCCGAATTTATCTGAGCGGATTTCAAATTTTCAAAAACGGTAAAGTTCAGAATATCATAATTTGGAAAGATCGGAATACATACAGTTCAAAACTCTGCAAGTTCAAGAATTCAAAAATTTAATGGAAGGGCACGAAGCTCCATGCATGAATTTCAAGTTTCAGAGTTTTCGCCTTACGGATCTTTAGCTTTCGGAATTTTGAACCTCAAGTATTTTAAGTTTTTTTAATTCGCCTACATTCAGACTTTCGGGCGAATTCCTGTTCTAAAAACTACGACTCGCTAGTATCAAAATTCGTAATTTTGACCGTTCAAAACTTCCAAATTTGGGAATTTCAATCCTCCCCATTGATTACATCATCGATCTTATCATAAACGCTTAAGGGTATCAAAATATTCACTCTGTATCTACAACGAGATATAACAACTTAGCTTCACACCTGAAGCAGGGGATCAGAGAGTTTGAAGAGAATAACCAGTAAATTTCTCTAAAAAGGAAGTCATTCTAGAAGTCTCTGCAATGTACGTAGGTAGGTACATTACAAACACACGTCGCGCGGTTCTAATCAGGGACAATTGTTTTTCTCTGTATATAGTGCTCGGCTTTCTTGCTTTCTCGTGTAACTGAGAAGTGTGCAGGTTATAGAGAAGTGTAGCGTATTGTCAACGCAGGTGGTCTACAGGCCGCGGTATAAGAACCGAATGAAAACTCGAAAAACTGTTACAATGGCCAGGTGCGGGCGAAGGACGGGGAAAGAAGGGAAACGAATCTGGCAGGAAAAGGTTTGGTGAAAAGGAGAACGTAGATGAAAGGGAAGCGAGACAAGGCGCGGCGGGACGAGACGAGACGAGGTGAGGTGAGGTGAGGTGAGGCGAGGCAATGCAATGCAATGTAAGATTGAAATTTCTCCAAGCCACCGAGCGTCGAACTCGTCACTTTGTTTTTAAACACTTCCGGGTCTCACCCAACGCTCGCTTTGCAAAAGTGAGAGGTTCTTCGCATTCTTGACGTTCCTAACGTTCCACAGTAAACAAAACAGCTGTATTCTACTTATCGTACCATAAGAATTTGCATTTTCGTACGTAGACCATCTCTACTAAATTAACACATTAAAAACGAAAGCGTAAAACAAAAAAAAAAAAATATAATAAAAAAGGGGGTTGAGGTGGATTGAAAAAGGTGCAGCTTTATAAGGTTACCGATTTCGCGCAATCCTAACAGGTGATCGGTAGGTACATATACATTACAACTTGTTTATTAACAGCAACTGCTGCAACTCGAATGGTATAAGACCGGCATATACTGTAGCGATTTCCCTAGCCGATAGCGTGGGATCTGCTGCAGCAAGAGATCGATTAGAATCCTTATACCGAGAGATGGGTGAATTATGCAAATTGTTCGACAACGTTATACCCACGGGTTGTTAACGACTTGGCTCTACGACTTGAGATAAGCTAATTTTGTTAATTTTATTTATCACATTCACAACACAGGGCGATCTTTTACTACCGAAGATCACGCTGCCCGTTGTTTATCGATCTTATCGCTGACATCGAGTAAGATTGAAAGTAAGTAAGTAACTAAGTAAGTAAGTAACTGAATAATGTATAACAGTGTTTTTTTTTTCTCTCTCTCTCTCTCTCTCTCTTATTTTGTTATACAAGAAAGAGTAAGGAAATAAATCTGGGTTTCCAATTTTTGTTTAAATATATAAAAAAGTACACAAAAAAGTTAAGAAAAATTCGCAAAATTTATGACAGATAGTTATAAGACATAACGGTTTATTCATTGAGGGGTGAGGAGTTGGTGTTAAAAATTTCAGCTTTGTAACAGCAGCGTGTAGTTGACAAGTTTTTTTTTTTTTTTTTTTTTTTTTTTTTTTTTTTTTCGCGTAATTTTCATCAAGAGACAAATGCGTTTGTATAGCCAGAATGTATTAACTCGATAACTATTATTCACAGTCCACTCTCGGCGATAATTTCGAAGCAATTTGTAATTATAAAATATCGGTCTCTCGCTCGTACCTACAACCCCGGGTGCCGTGTTAATTGCTAAATGAAATATCGCTGCTGCAGTGACTTTTTCAGCTCACTAAGTATAGACGTACGTTTATTTTTTCTGTTTCGTTAGCCGATTGCTGTTATAGTTCCAAAAAAAAACAAAAAAAAAAAAAAAAATAGATAAATAAATAGAAATTGAAAAACGTTTACAAAATTATAAATCAATAATATAATTTTGACCATTTCAAAAAGTTTTAATAACTCTACGTTATCGATACTCGAAAAGTTGTCGTCCACAATCGAGATATTGAAAAAAAAAAAAAAAAAAGAAAAAAGATATAAAAAAAAAAAGTTCTGAACTCAGGTCGACGAGGCGTGCGCGGAAGTGACCATTAACCAATTAAGCTGTAATAGAAAAATGCCTTTTTATCACCCGACGAGTGCCTCTAGCTAACAAACATGTCCCACACTATATCCGTCCTCTGCTTCTACTTCGTCTTCTTCTTATTCTTCTACTTCTTCTTCTTCTTCTTCTTCTTTTCTTCATAAGTCACTGAAGTTTGCCGACGTTAATTCGCTTCCCAATTAATGTCACGCGAGATACACTAGTGTGGATAAGGCTAAAGCGTCTCGACGACAATGACGCGACCCGACGCTCATGCTACCCGCAAGTAAGCCGTACAAATCCACCTACACGAGTATCACTCCAAAAAAAAAAAAAAAAAACAAGATCTATGTATTTACAAACCATTATTATTATTATTATTATTTTACGAATAGCCATCCGCTTTCGCTAAATCGACTATCCAAATTTTAAAAATTCGACTTCCTTGGTTGGAAAAATTTTGCATGAAAAAAACTAAACTCGTAAGAATTTCGAGAGATCAAGTTATATACCGGTGTGTGTATATATATATAGGTATGTATATTGTATGTATGTGTCTATCTCGTCGGTCCAGGGGACCGTCTAATTGCGGGTGATGGGAAACCGCCGTTCGCTCTGGAATCCGTATATACCTTCTATACTATATACAAGATACCAAGATACGTAAGAGTGTATAAGGACAGGAGGAGGCAAACTCTAAGGAAGGCTTAGGGGTGATCGACTGGCATCAGCTATGTGGTTGCGCTCGGCATAATTATTGTGCAGTGTTGTCTGCCGTCGGGCGCGTCCATCGCGGGGTTCCTGACCATGCTATGCCATGCGATGCCGCCTTCACCTGCTCCATTCCTCGATTCTCGGTTAGGTAGAGGTATAACCTATACCCAGGGTACGCCATTTCTTGAAGCGCGGTTATTAGCTGCACGATATCTCTTAGCTTTTGCTGCTACAGCAGTATATTTCAGTTAAGGTCTCTCTATTCTAACGTGTACATAAGATATACCTTTACCTTAGACGGAATTCTTTGCAGAGTCCCTGCCCTCAACCGAGCTGTCCACTCTAGTGGTCTGCGTTTCACCTGACGCGATGTTTAATTAAATTTAAAAAGTTTTTTCTTTTCTATTTTTTTTTTTTTGTTTTTGTATTTGTTTTCTTTCTTTTTTTGGAAAGACCGGAGTTGGAATAATTAATTATTACATAAAACGCAGGTGAAACGTGTCTATGTAATTTATGTATACCTATATAACAGTTTTTTTTTTTTTTTTATTGTTTTACCCGAATTCGCATATATCGACCTTTGACATTTGGTTAATAAAATTTGGGCATTTTTATTTTTTATTTAATTTTTTTTTTTATATATACCTATATATTTTTTTTTTTTCATATCCGGTCGTTTATGATTCCCCTCCTTGCGAATTTTAAACGGGAGTTTTTATTTTTCTGCTTTTTTTTCTTATAGCGTATAAATATATCGTCGAGTTTTAAAGGGCGTAAAATATCGTTTATATGGGTTTACCTTCGTTAAATGGTTGGAAAAAAAAAAAAAAATAAATATAAGAACAAAATTTAAATAAATAACATATATACAATACATGAAAATAATCACTACCACATCGAATAATTATTTGGAGTGCAAACCATAACCGAACTTCGTATATATATTATAATAACATAGTATATGTATATGTATGCAGATATCGTCAGGTGTTTGCACCTGCACATATAGGTAGGTACTAGATGATTATTTCGCACGCAGCTGCAAGGTATATAATACATATATAACGAAATATTCATGTCAGAATTGGATATTTGTAAATACATATATAGATACCTATATTGGTATCATTTCTCCAATATATACCATATGTATAATATTAAATTTATTATCATATCGGGTGGAAATAAAATAATTCGCGCCAGTTAATGTTTATCAATATTTGTTTTTTTGGTTTCTTTTTTTTCTGTTCAATTTTTTTTTTTTTTTTGTAAATTATAGACAAAAAATCTGTATTACTTATATAAGGCCGTGGGGCGAGGACAGAAAACAAGTGTTTCGAACATAAAAATTGTATAATAAGTCGTTTTGATTGACTGCAGTTGTCCAACAGCTGATAAATTAAGTGCGAATTTGTTTTTATTCATTTATTTTTTATTTTTATGTTTTTCCAATCTCTATAACCATGCCCAGATCTCATCCTGCTGTAGGATTTTATTCATTGTTCGACTCTTCTCAAATATTGAGAATTTTTATAACCAAGCTAGACGCAAATATAATGCAAAAACAGGAAAAAAAAAAATAAATAATAAAAATAAAAAATTGAAATGAATAAAAACTATATGAGTAGGGTGAAATAAGGTACAGAAAGTGGACATACGTCAAGAGCTTGGTATAGCTAAGGTAAAATAGGTATAAGGTATAGGTAAACACCTATATCTATATTTATTATAAAATACACGTAGATATTTTTCTACGAGATATATATACATATATATATATATACCTACGACTATAAGGTTGAAACGTCGCGATGCGTCTAGTGCAGTATCGCGTGAAATACAACGGTGCAATATCTTTCCTACGGGTGTAAATACCCCCCAGTCGTCGGACGCGGAATTATAACGTCGACAGGCAGGCAGGGCAAGCAGGTAGGTAGATACCTACGGTAAAAGATGGCGTCGAGCGATGCGATTACACATGCGACAATGCGACGGAATTCGATATATGTATTATACGTATACGTATAAAGCACCCATATATAAATATGTATATATAGGTAGATATATATAGGTATATATATATATGATATACGTAAATTTATTATCCAGAGCAAATAAATTGAAATGTTGAATAATAATAGACAGGTTAGAAAAGAGTAGAAAAAAAACGAAAAAAAGGAAAGAGAAACAAAAACTACTTACAGTTTTTTTTTTGTTAAGTAATAGACATGAATTAGCTATACCATAAGACCGCGAAGAAGAAGGCTAATCGTAAGCGGTCAGCGATAGTATAATATGTATATATAGGTACCTATACCCCGTACGATTAACCCATGCTATGCGTATATCAACTTCATAGTGTATATATATATATATATATATATATATATATATATATATATATATATATATATATATATATATATATCATATGTATTATATATGTACATATATAATACATATATATATTACGGGTACTTCCTGTGCTGACATTGTCCGCCCGGTAAGTATATACCTGCAGCAATATATATATATATGGATATGTATATGTATATATATATATATATATATATATATATATATATATATATATATATATATATATATATATATAAATTGCAGAGATATACATATATAGTATATGGCATATAGCACATATACTAATCCATACATACATTCACTCATGGCATAGTTGCTAGTAGGTACCTATAATAACCGCGGTTATACGTACAGTTGTGAATGAGGTCCCGTTATCCGATCCGTCACACCCCAGAGACACGCGCGCGCCTCGCGAACACGGCTTCAATTTCTACAACGAATGAGGATTATATTATGTATACCTAAGCTATAGCCAACTAACTGAAAGATGTATACAGTTCGTTTGTTGTTTCGTTATTATAAGGTATAACATGCACATACATAAATATAACCCATACTTATACTGCCGTGGGTTTTTTGTGTTAGTGGAGTTAGTGCATGAGGTTAAAAATTACGCAAAATTTCAATCAAATTAATCCACACGATAATCTAGAATTCGGATAGATTTTTTGTAATTTCAATTTTACAGATTTTGAATTTAACATTATTTTAGTTTCTTTCCAATTATGCGAATCTAACTAATTTGTGATCGAATTAATCGCGGATATATCGTTGAATGATAAAATCTAAAATCTATATACTTGACGATGGTGATGAGGATAACTAACGCTGATACATACGTTATTATACACCATTGCAGCCATTATATGTATATAAATATACGTATATATGTATATATTTTAAGGATATATATACATATGTACATATACCTATGTATGTCGCGACCTAGATGCTACAGTTGACGTTGCATAACATTCTCCTGTATATATATCCATATACTATAACCTTGTAAAGCCATTGATATATACATATATGCATAGATACGGTCGGTAGTATAAGTATAGATCGGAAAGAACTGCATGATGCAGCGAAACCTATACTATTAGCGATAATAATTAATATAAAGTGAACAGTCATAATGATTACCGACTGTCTGTCTATATATACTATATCCATATTATGGTATATACCTACACTGGTTTTTTGCACAGCTACGTGTACCTCGATATACATAAGTACATATGTAGGTATCGTATATTAAAAAAAAAAAAAAAAAAAAAATTCATTTCCTGCCTGATCGCGATTTTGCTTATATACATATAGGTACAGGGAATATAATAGATACCAATACTATACATTCGAGCGATTGAATTTAACGATATAAATTTTATATCCATGTAAAAAGGTTTCTTAAAATTTTTCTTTTTTTTTTTAGAAAAACAATAAAGAAAAATAAATCTAAAAAATAAAAATCGGTTACAGTTGGCATGCAGAACATCGAATATTGCGATTTTTACGTGAAAATATACGGTTTTCCTATTATACCATATTTTTTTATATACCCATACATGTATATATATATATATATATATATATATATATATATATATATATATATATATATATATATATATATATATATATATATATATATATATATATATATATATATATATATATATATATATATATATATATATATATATATATATATATATATATATATATATATATATATATATATATATATATATATATATATATATATATATATATATATATATATATATATATATATATATATATATATATATATATATATTATATACATATGGTATATTTACGTATGTGTAATGTGAACATATACATATACCTACATATATAACGTGTCGAAGGGGGGAACGCATCTCCCTGCACGCTTCGGCGGAATACTGTTATTAGACTAACTGCAGGTTTCAATAGCATCGCATGCGACCTGCAGTCCAGTGCGTATGCGATGAAACTGCATCCTGAGATGTTCGAATACATACATATATAGGTATAGGTATATATACATGTAGGTACCCACGTTTCGAAGTTTGCGCAATGCAAATTTAGAATCTCAGGAATCGTAGAGCTGTCAGATTTATATTTGCATGCAACCGTAGTACAATAATCAAATATTTAATATTCTTCACAAAGTTCGAAGCTAAAAACACCGCGAATAATAATATACACCGTAATTCAAAACTATAAGTACATACCTACTGATATTCGTGGTAAAAATTAACGCGTAGAAATGACTGTTAGAGAATCGAGATATATAATGAACTTTTTTTTCTTTTTTTTTTTTTGATTACTGAAAAGTCAAAAAAAGAAGAAAAAAAAATTACATTAAATTGTTGATTCTCAGTACAACGATGAGGAAAGGAATTTATCGATTTTATGTTTATTTTCAGCAAATATCCGATACTCCGAAGTTGTAATTAAAGGCTATCGATCCTTGTGTATACATAAATAAATTAAAAAAAAAAAAAAAAAAAGAAGTACATGCTACACATGACGTGGATTTTTTTTTTATTTTTTACTTTTTATTCTTTTTTTTATTTTAATAATTTATTTTTGAATTGCAGAAAAATCGGTTTTAACAATCATATCAACAAAATTTGCTTTGATTATCAAAGAATATGTATATGTATATAGGTCTGTCCGCAGTCGCGAAAATACACAACCTATATATGTAAAAATAAATTTTGCAACTAGTTTATTTTTCATTAATTAAAATAATTTCACGGACAAATTTCGTTTAGCCGTATATATGTATATATATATATATATATATATATAATATATATAATATATACAATGAAGGCTGTAAAAAAAAATAAAAATAAAAATAAAAAGTTGTACAAAAAAATATAATCCGTTGACTCCTGTAATTAATTGTAATAAACACCGAGCGACGATACCTCACCTTGAAAAGAAAAAATAATCATGCGACTAACGCGTGGGCGAAATTTTAATCAGTCTCAGCTACATACTTCAAGGCTTGACTTAAATTTTTTATTCATTCTTTTTGTTTTCTTATTTTTTGTTTCTGTTTTCTTTTTAATAGCAGAGAAAATACTCGCGAAATTACGAGTCATCAACAACTTGTATTGTTTAATTTTCAAACATCTTTTCGAAAAAATAACCTGTACATTTTTAGAAAAAAAAAAAAAAAAAAATAATAAGAATCAAAAAACGGAAACTTCAACCTCTATACATAATCTCCGAGGTTTTTAAAATGGGCCAACTTCACTGTACAGTAATTCCTTCAGGTATAATACGGAGTTAACTCGGTCTACACCACTCTTCAAGTCTATGTACCTACAAGTGTGAGGAACTTGCACACACGCGACGAACTCCTTCTTCCACAATATACACGTATGTACAGTGTACACCCTTCCACCTTCTCACCTGAAGCGTCGAGTAATCCGTTGTGCTGTATGTATAGTCAGCTATTGTAAGTTCTACACTGTAGATTAAGTCTGGTTTATATACTTTGTACCATATACCCTTTCTCAGTAGAGTGTATAGAGAGTACATTTCATACATGTATAGGTATATAAGAGGCTGGTAGTGGATAAATTAGACGTTAAATAATCGGGTCTTTGTAATCAGCGATGTAGCCACATATAACAGGCGTAGTAATCTAAGTGTAAAAAAATAGTCCTAAAAATTCTCGACTAATGGAAATTTTGTAAAACAATGGGGTCGACGTTTACAATAGCAGCGAAGAAAAATTCATCTTTAAAATATATTTTTCTAACTTTGATTTAACTTTGTGGGTAATGAGTCCGGACGTGTAGTAGGCATGATACAGTTAAGAAAGTAAACGAAAACTATACGCTGATATGAATCCCTGGCATCTAATCTCGAATTCGCGATAATTTTAAAAAAGCTAGTGGTAATTCGGTAGGTACTATATAAACGAGGAAACTAAGAGATACTGAAGTGATAAGAGAAGTGTTATAAGGAGTATTAGTATTTTCTAAGAAAAATAGTCGGCGTCAATTTACTACCATTACCTGCGTATTCATCCGACCATAGACAAGACAAGACGACGTGGAAAAACAAAAAAAATAACAGATAAAAAAAAAAAATAGAAAAAGAGGGAAAGAGAGAAAAGCTGAGAGAGAGAGGGACAATGGAAGGGCGCGGCGGGCGGTCGGTCACTTGTTGCGGTCCTGTTACTTCACCTCTTCGCTCTGCGATTGCCTGTCTCTGTCTTTGTATATTAGACCTGTATACGTACACACACCTATCTAAGATAGTGTGGTTTTGTTATTATATGTGTTCGTAGACACTCAGATAGGTATGTACTCATGTACCTACTACCTACAGCCCGAGCTAAGTTACGGATAGATAGAATGCAGTGAGACGAGATATAGGTATACCCCGAGGTAGGTACTGTAGATAGAGAGTTTGTTCTCCACCGATCTCTTATGTGTCGGTGATACATTGACTGTAAAGATATGAATCAACTAGATATCGGAATTACATTTGCTGATTAAATTTTTTCAAATTTATTTTGTTAATTTTTTGTCTTTTTACTGATTTTTGGAGAGTCAAAAGGATTAAAAAAAAAAAATAAAGGTTCAAAATTTCATTCGAAAATATTTTGGATTTGAAAAACGTATAAATATTTTTCATTGTATTTTCTAATAATTTCTAATAATTTCAAATATAATTAATCCATATAAGTACTAATTTTGATCGTCGTTGAATGAATGTGAGGTTAATAAATTAATCCGTTAGGTATATTTATACGTGGGTAGATTACGTGGTGGATCTGGAATACTCTGAGGCTGACGATGAGATCGTTTTCGTAATGATGTATGTTCTAATTACGTAACTATGTAATTGCCTCAGGTGTAAACGTAAGATTTAATATGAAGTTAGATAACTTAAGTCATATGAGGGTTGAAGAATAATAATCTTAAATATGTATCTAGAAATTTTAGTTATTTTTTTTTTTTTTTTTATAGCAGTCATCGTTTTCGATAATTGAATTGGCCTGTAACAACTACCGATGCTAAGCTAACTCAAAGTCCATAATGTGAGGTTAAATTAATAATTTAATGCAAAAGTTGGACAACAAGAAAACACGTGCGAGCCACGCGGTTAAAGAATATATAAATAAGTATTAGTTAAATAGATATATATGCAAAGATGTGAGAATTCTACGTCGCGATTCAAGGCGTTATTGCTAAACGGTCCCTATTGTATTCAAAACAGTCAATAACGTGGAAACAAAAAAAAAATAAATAAAAATAAAAAAAAAAATCGTTCTGAAAACTATATATAAGTCTCAATTATTTTATGAGCTAATATCGTTCATTAAAGAAATAGAGACCCAACTAATTCTATACTTAATATCAAAAAATAAAATTTGAAATTGTGACTTTTCTTTCCTGATGGATAAGTTTTCGTTTGGTTGAACTGCGTCGCCATATATGTATATACATACATACACTTTTACATATATGTATATGTGTAGACATACGCACGCACGTAGCTAGGGTCGCCAAACACCAAGCGAAGAAGGGACATGGTTTCCAATAACCTGCCGTAGGCCGGAGGGTATCGGGTCGCTCGAATCGACTATCATCACCGTTCACCCTTGGCTAAAGGATGATATTAAGGCTTGTAGGGCGTTAGCATATACAAACAGTACGTCGACTGTGCAGAAAGCGGTGTTTGTGACGTCTGAATAATATACCAATGTGTATATCTATATCGATAGTAGGTATGTAACATGTAGTTTGTTGTACGAGTACACCTACACCGTCTATGTATCGATTTTCTAATAACAATAATATATATATAGCAATGCAAAATAATGTGTACCTACTTTAACATTATTTGTGATAATTTGTGTATTTCGTATTTTAATAATTTTTTAATCCGCATTATTTTTTTTATCAAATTGGTATATATATATATGTATATATCGATTGAAATTGGATCGTTCCACGATGCGCAGAGGTTAGATGATCGACTTTTGTAACCCTCTGAATCTTTATTGAATCGAATATTGAAGCGGTGACAGTTGGTTCATACGATTTTGAAATCTGATGAAGGTGAGGGGGAGTGAAAAACGGGGCAGGAAATTACGAAAATAATTATTATTTCGAAATCAACGTTTCTGCACCCATCTATATCCTCTCATTCCTCCTCCATTTCACACCCGCCTTTAATAGTCGGATCGTAAAACTCGTTGCAAACGTAAATTGGAAACCATCGCGGAGTCGAATTATATATGTATATAGCAACATCGATACACACCGATGCCATATACTCTCTATATTCAACTTTTAAGACTTAAAATATTATTTTACTAATAAATTTAATCAACAAGAATAACCAAAATAAAGTCAAATAATTTTCTACCCTTAGTTACATTTAATATGTACAAGTATCTCTACTCTGACATGTATGTATGTATGTATGTACGTGGGTAAAGGGAGACAATGTGTGTTTGTACAAAACGGCAGCAGCATAACGCCGTAAGCAATGCATCAACGTTTCTAGGGGTTGAGGTGAGGTGGTCTGCGACCATTCCCAATAATTTACGATTATCGATCCGTTGCGGTGCTCAAATTTGCTAATTACGCAATAATTATACGGCCTACATCAGGCCAAGCTTGCGAAATGGAACGTAAATTTATTGACCCTTAACGCAATGGTGTTTCCTGTTTGAGTCAGGTCAATATTTGCCCGACCTTACCGTGTCAATAGTTCATAGAGGATACGACCGGACATTTATTGGCCCTACACAGCCTTAAGCTACTACTATAACAGGCCTCGTTCACTTGACAATAGTTTATCATCGCCCACGCGATATCAAGCCTCGTCGTTCTTGGTATGCGGTGCAATGGACCTACCCAGAGAAGCTGGAGGCTGGAAGCTGGAAACTGGAGGACCAAATCTTTGGCGAACGATGCATTATGCACCGCGAAGTACGGAGCTCGAGATTCTGTAGTTTCGATATATATACCAGCTTCCGTTCAGTTCCCGTCACGCCACTACACTGCAATGTACTCCAGCCTCTCTACGTCGCTAATATATTAACATTTGTGTTAACGCTCCCTGCTAATTTCATTCTATTTACGTTAATGACCGTTGTAAGATGTGATACTTATACCTTAGAACCCAGGGACATTCAGTTCTCAAAAATCGAGTCTCCAAAATTCCTTGAAGAATTTTCTCTTAAGTAAATAGAATATACGAATTAATATAAATCGCGAAAAATATTATCGACAATAAAAATTTAATCTAACCGATACATTCAAGCCTTGTACTGCACAGCCGACGTCTTGCAAATCTAAAAGATCGAGTATATCCCCTTACATAAATAATAATTGCTAGCCAACCGGTTAAACGAGTCTCAAGTGCATTATCCAGGTCACTCAATAGAAAAAAGGGAAATTGTCTCCACGGCTACTTCTGGTTGGAAACGCACCATAGATGCTATCTAATAGTAAGACTTGTCATATCGCGCTTGTACCAGCTGCTACAACAAATTCAAACAAAGGGGGAAAAAAATGTATATTTCCACTTACCCTCTGGGGGTATTATTTCCCAATAAAGACCCCAGAAAATACAAATTTATCCAAAGAATTCGATGTTTTGTCTCCAAATATCGATAAGTGTTTAAAGAGTCAAAGCTCAGACTTCATTCTCTTCACGGGAAAATCAGCGGGAATCACTTAACGTTGTTTGTTAATAACAGATCGCCAGGATATAGCCGTGTGATAATGTTAAAGGATTAGATCGCTATTTACAGCTGTATAAAAACTCAATTCGTGTAACTAAAACGTGTTATAATTGGCTGTTTGTATCAATATATGAAGATCATCAGTGTTGTAGAACAGGACCGTCTGCCCAAAGCAGTTTAATATCTATGTTTGACATTATACTGCCTTAGGGGCCTGCCAGTCAAAAGTTTGAAACACCCAAGTATTAGTGGCACTACTTAGCATAGAAATTAGTCGAACGTCCGACACCGATTCACATCAACATCATCAGTATCGACGTGAGACAAAGTCCGTACGTGTAAAGCAGCGGATAAAATCGATTGATTAATTAGTTGATGGTATAGCTCCTTTAAAACCTCCCTTGATGTGTATCATCTCCGATAGGTATATTATATACAGTGTATATAAAATTGATCGATGAATTTCATCAACACTTTAAATATTCGTAAAAACTGACCAGTCGTTTAACACATCGTTTGAAGTACATGAACACCTTGACTGTATATATGATATAATTTTTGTTTTATATTTTTTATCATTTGTTTTTTTTTGGAAGGGGGGGGGGGGGGGGGGGGGATAGCAAGTTGCAAGAGAATTCGTAATGCAGAACGCTGCACCGAACACCCAGTAATCAACATCTCTAAAATTCCTGAAGGAGAGTAGTATAGGGGAGAGTGGATGAGGAGGGAGAAGGTCTGGATGAGGTAAAGAGGTAGAGAGTGAGTGTACAATGTATAGTTTGGTTGTACACCTGCATTGGGAACGGTGTGGGTGCGGTGGTGTCATCTCTCGGCGAACCCGGGAGTGACCTGAGACCTCTTCCTCACTCCTATCTCTATCCTCTAGCCACTCCATCGGCTCCTGTATATGTACTGTTGTAGTATAACCTCTATCACGCAGCCGCTAGCCACTAGCGCAACTATCCGCAGCGTCGCACACTTCACAACGACCGTAGAACGGTGCGACGACGCAACGCAACGCAACGCAACGGCGCGGCGCCGCGACGCTGCCACCACCGCCATGCTATACCATGCCTGATGCCATGCCATGCCATGCCATGCCGTGCCGTACCATGTCATGATATGCTACGCTATGCTATGCTACGCTATGCTATGCCATCCCATGCCATTGCGCGTACTCAACCGTTTGAGCGAGTGTCCACTGAGGACAAAGTGGGAGGAAAGGAGAGGGATACTACTCTGCTCCACAACGCTGTCTTGCTTTTATGCCTTCTTCGTTCACGGTCACACCCGGAGCGGTGCTCAACTTGTGCTGTAATATATATTTTTCTTTTTTTTTTTTTTTTGTTTTCTAAAAGTATCTTCGATTTTTGTATCTATGGATACTAAATCTTTTCGATACCATCGAGGACGTCAAGGAGATATCTGTTGCTGATTTATGTCAGTTTTATTTTTATTGTTCATGTAAAGTTTGATCGATCAATAAATAACAACACTTTGAAGTATTATACTAAAATTTTTAACCGCAGAAATGTGAGAAGAAAAAAAAAAGTATAATTTTATACTATCGATAATTCGCAAAGTATAGAAAAATTTGAAGGATTGAACATTTTTTTTTTCTTGCAATCAATTACGTAAAAAAATCAAAATTTTCTATCATATTAATACATCTTGTGGTAGTTTTTTTTTTTTTCTTCTGTGTATACGTATACCTTGGGAGACGGTCGTCGAGCACGAGGATATAATGATATGTGTATATAGAAATAGGGTTGATGATAAATCTTCCGATGAAAAAATTTGTGTAGAATAATGATTAAAAATTTGTAATTTGATGTTGAACCACTCTGGATTAATGGTTAGTCCAGATCCCCAAAGGGAATCGAAACCTGTAATTAAGGATAATTAGCTATTTAGGCGCCATGTAATTTGAGTTTGGCATCGGCGCCTTTGGCAGAGCATCATCGATACACTAATGTATGGATTACGTAAAAGCATTATATACATACGGGTATATACATGTATATATATATATATATATATACATGCATGTATATAAATGTAAATTACAAGTAAATATTCATATACATTAACGTGCACAGACAGGAGGTCGCTCAAACTCGTGTGCTCCAGATAACGCGTCTATACACCTACAACTACACCTATACACTGTCTTGTTGATGAAGATAAACTGACAACTCGCTGCTGTTTGCTGCTTGCTGCTTGTTAGATCCTGCGAATAGCGGTGAATTCATTTTATAAGATACCTTTAAGAGATTGGTTAATCGTTAATACAATGATTACGGTTACGTTACACAAACCTGCAACAAGAAATGAATGAAAATCTAAAAATACCGGAAGTACAAAATTCTGAAACGCTGAAAATCGGAAAGGCCAACATTCCGAAACTTGAAATTGACACATAAAGCTTCACGTCCCTTCATGAAATTTTCGGATCCTTGAACTTCCGGAGTTTTTGGGACTTTCCCGAGTTCTTAGCTGTCTGCACATTCCGATCTTTACGAATTTCCTCAAAACTCGAAATCATCTTAAATGAATTCTTGACTTCGAACCTTCGGAATTTCAGCCAGACTTTCAACAAGGGCGTATTATTTTTTTCCCACAGTATAAATCTCCGAAATTTTTTATAAAACAAAACAAAAATAAAAAAATAAACAATACACACAAAAAGGGAGCAGGTTTTGTATCCGCCGAATGAGAAGCACTGAGGGTACGGTATCAGACCGGCTCCACCTAGCACAGGGTGTGCGGGTCGGAGGCCGTTGGTTCCTCATAGAGTTGCTCTCTTGCCTCTTCTTCTTTCTCCTTCTCCTTCTTCTCCTTCTTCTTCTACTCCTTCTTCTTCTTCATCTTCTTCTTCTTCTTCTTCTGCTTCTTCGCGATGCCGACAAACCCCGCAAGGGGAACCGAAAGAACGGCTCCGTCAACGGGGGTGGGAGGTAAAACAGGTTGACTCGCACGCGAGGCATCATGCGACTTGCGGACTATTGGTGGGAGGTAAAGCTAAAGCTGGTGAAGCCACCGCGGCGCGGCGACGCGATCCAACGAGGTTGCCGCACTTACTCGCCGCAGATTTCGATTACCATTATCCATTATTCGTACTTGTCTTGTACAACGCGCCGCAACGCGCCACGACGCTGCCGGCCAAACGCCTTTCCGACTGACAGCTCTTACCACTCTACACACCGCCACCGCCACCGCCATCATCATATTCATCTTTATCTTCATCATCGACGTTTATACAAAAAATATAAACTTAAATATATATATATATACAAATTAATATCTAGACGCGTATCCGCAATACAAAGGTGCTAATTAAATCCTCGATATTATAGACGTCAAAATGTTTCTGGATCTCAGAGTCAAGATTATTATTACATAGTCGTAAAAACCCGAGATTTTATTTCGCAGAATATTTTTGGTTTTTCCAAAATCAGATTATATCACTTTTTTTGTTATTTCTAATTCAATTTTATAACATAAATAATTTTACGTGGATTAGAAAATTCGATGAAAGATTTTTATAGGTTTGATTAAGTCAAATTTTGTAAAAGGATTTGATATTATTTTTATTTTGGAGGGAATATATATATATGTATATATAAAGAAATATATTCCTTGGCAATTTATTGGAGAGATTAAAAATATCTTGACATTTCCAATATTTTTCGAATTTTTCGCGCATAGGCATTATGACCACCGTAAAAAATTATTTCTGTACAATTACAACGGGTAGATAGGTAGGTAAGTAGGTATATCGCAACAAGGATTCGTGCGTCCAGGTTGCAGTCGTGATACTGACGTAATTTCAAGTTTTGCATAATTCAGCGTTCCGCAAATCATTACAATTTCCAATTTCAACGGGGTGAGGTGGGAGGAGGGAGAGAGATATAGCTATGGGGTCCGTTTCGGTGTGTAATTCTACATACCTACAATTTACATATATCTAAGTTTCATTCAAATGAATTACGATTGAATAATTAAGCTAGTCTCATAATTACGCAAAAACCTTCACGAGACGTTTCTTTTTCTTATATTTTTTATTTTTCGTTTTATTTTTTCTCTTAATAAAGATTATCGATCTATCACATTCATCGAAAAGAATGATAATCACATCGGCTGGCAAGTACAAAAAGACTAAAAACAAAAAAATAAGAAACCTTTCCTTAATCCTGAGCTATATTCCTGTTCATACAGGCTGCAGTAAATAGCCTCGGAATTTACAGAGGAACAGATTCGTCTAAACAATATCATGAATCACCGACTCAAGTGGAAAGATTATGAGACTGGTCCTTGACGACCTATACGCGTCTGATGCTGCCTCTTGTCCAAACATTGACGGTGACTTGAACCTACACTATAAGTAAAAAAAAAAAAAAAAAAAAATACCAATCTCATATCAAGAATTTCGAAAATTTTGTATATTTTTATTTTATCTATTATTCAAATTATCAGTTTATATAAAGTTTTCAAAAAATGATTCGCAGACGCTTATATTGCGATTGAAGTTTATACGTTGCTAATTATTACTTCGACGAATGAAAAAAAAAGAATTAAATAATAATAATTTGAGGGATAATTCTTTGATTTTGTATTTTTTTTTTTTTTTTTTGTTTGTTTTGAAATAGTTTTTTTGCGATCGATAAAATCTCTATATTCTGATACAAAGTAAACGATTAAATAAAACGATGAAATCTTGATCGATAACTGACCGTAATTATTTTCTTGTTTCGTCGATAGAATTATTGTAGGTATGGAATCTGAGCTGGTTATTTCGTGTTCGGTGTTTTCGAATAACGGGGTATATAATCAACGGTGTGGCAGGCAACTCAGTGGTTTACTTGGTTCAATTGCGACGACGTTCTCTGCAATACTTTACGCGTGCACGTAAAACAGATATATACCTACATAATATATATACAAAAATTCGATCTTTCCGAGGCGATAATAAAATGCGGTTGAAACAAATAGAAAAAATTTTTTTGAAAATGTATAAAGCAAAAAGAAAAAAAAAAAAACCTTTAGATAAAATAATTAATTATCCATAAAGTGTTTTTGAGATTATTGTTTCTTTGAATAGTTTTGTTGAACTATTTTATTTACATTATTTTAATATATATTTTTCATTTACTCTTTCAAAAAAAAAAAAAATTTTTTTTTTTGTTTCCCCAGGAAAAAAAAAAATAAACGACAAGCGTTTCGATGAATCCTTAAGCGATAAGATCACCGACTCCGCCACCACGATCTTGGGTTCTTCCTGGAATTCTTTTTTAACCGACAATCGCAGCTCTGAGTAGTATAACTACAAGGTGAAAATAATATACCTGCTTCCACGGTCGGAAGGCGGCGACTAAAGATAAACTAAAAATTAAAAGATTAAAGAAGAAAAAACGAAAAAGGAAGGAAAAAAAAAAAAAAACAGAAAAATATTTTCAAGGTCCGTATTTTACATGTAGGTATAACCTACACTCGGTGTAAATACTTTTCATTCGACAATTCTATCTTAATATACACATATATGTACTTAACTAGTTATATACTTATATGTACGATTAAATTTGTATATATGAGTATAATAATATTATATTAATGTAAACGGTTGTAAAAAAAAATTGTAAAAAAATAAAAAAATAAAAAAAAAAACACATACCTCGTTCAAGCATCACAAATCAGTAAGTATAATATCGTAAATATATATTACACGTATGTACGTATGTGGCCCCTTAAAGTAAGTTGAACGAAAAATCTTTACCTCTGGCCCGTACAATATCGTCGTAAGATAACTCAGAGCGCATCTTCCCTTCAAGAGAACAAAGTAGATTTATGTCACCGAGTTGATGGTATTTATCGACTGGTTTTCAATGGTTTTGACCGCCGTTATCATTACCAAGACGATTATGGCCGACGTAAGGTTTTTTTTTAAATTAAAGTGGCTAAGGGTTTCTCTGCGACACGATTCTGCGCGATCCAGCAAACTCCGTCTCATACATATATCTATAATACCTATTATAACACGCATACGTATACACGCGCGTAAATACATATGCAAAAAACGGCTATAATCTCATGGATATCGAATAAAAGAGTCCTGCTGAGTTTAATGCGAATAAAACGACGCCACCGTGCAACGGAGAAATTTAAATCATATTAAATCTTCACGAAGTATAAGAATGCCACGTTATAAGTACATATGTATGTACATACCGTATATATATATACCTACCTAAATATTTAAGACTTAAAAATGCGAGGGAAAAAAATAGAAGAAAAAAAAAAATAAATTCCGTCATAATTTTTCGCTATATGTATATAACCGTTTATTCGATTTCATTATTATCAATACCAGAAAATATTCTAGCAACGTGAAAAAGAGGAGTAAAAAATAAATAGAAAATTGTTAAATTTTTTGTTTTCACACGAAATATGACGAGTGATGATAAATTAAGTAAAATTAAACGAAGACTGCGGGTTCGTGAAACGAAGCTTAAGTATAATACGACGTTGAACTTATAGGCATAGCATCAACAGCTTCTATGAGACGACTGTTAGGGGTCAAGGGTCCGCGAGGACTTTGCCACGCCCTCGTGTACCTAGGTAGATACCAGCACATTCCTGTCATCCTTGGGGTATAATAATCCCGCAGGTTATAAGCGGCATACGCGATGCTGGAACCCGCGTTACCGCAGCCTGCAGGAGGTCGGAGGCGCAGGAGGCAGGAGGCTGCCTGCCGCAGGATCAACAACCTGACGACAGAGTCCGGCAGTCTAGGCGTCCGGGAGTCCGGGCGTGCCGAGTCGGTGCCTATATAACGGTTGCAAAGAACCCAGCCAACCATTATCATATACCCAACTACTTATACCCATTACCGTTTCCCCCCCTCCCCATCCATTCTTATTATCCTTTTTTCAATTCAATTTTTCTCTTCTTTGTTTCTTTTTCGAAGCCGCTTATACACATCATATTGTCGACTATTTTTATTTTGCCTCGAAACACGCGATATTTTTACATACCCGTGAAATATCTGAAGAAAATAGATCAATATATATATACTTTTTTTTTTAAGAATTAAATCTCTTTCATCTTATATATAATCAGGGTGCATCGAAGAATGGTTTTTATACATGGGGACTTTTTAGGGATATGTATAGTTGTTAAATCAGGGATATGACGAATCGCACGGTGAGATTATTCATAGACTAATATTAGACTGCACCGTATATTACTACTCACGTATATTATACATATACGTAAGTATGTACAATACATACAACGTTAAAAATAATCACGTAAATATATGCATACTATAAAGAGGGTATAAAAGAGATCGCAAAGAGCTTTGAGACTATGAACAAAGTATAGGTATTGCGTTAGTATAGAAGTCAGCGGGTAGAGGTATATGGGTACTGAGTAGGTTTACTGGAAATGAGTCAAGATTGGGGGAGCGGCACGTGAGTGAAAGCTGCTGGTCGTTTAAAAATCTAATTAAAAGTTCTCACAATTTAGTTACATTCATTTTCCGGGTATTAGTGTTTTGGCCTTTTAAATTTTACTTTGTTAAATACGTTCACGCAGCTATTAGGTAGCTAGCTCTAGGTAGGTAGGTATACAGAGAACGCGGGAAAACTTCACAAACAACTTTGAAAAATACAAACAAAATACACACAAAAAAAAAAAAAAAAAAAACAATAATAATGATGATAATAATGAAAATTAAATTTATTAATAAGTTAATTGAATAATTAATTTAAAAAATCGATTCAATTTCATGTACGATAATAATTATTTTTTAATTTTTTTTTTTTTTGAAATGGTTTTAACGTTTTCAAAATCGCGACTTTTCAGTTTCTAACAATTTTCAAAAATTATAGTCTTTTTTAAATTATTTTATGTGTAATACGTATACGTGACGAATTAAAGACGTTTATATGTGTTACTTATGTACATGTATGTATATACCTGCGATATATTATATATTAGTTACGTTGAATATTTGATTTAAAAAGTTGACGGCTCGCGAGCGAGCGAGCGAAAGCCGTCCTTGGCGACGAGGTTTTCGTCACGCGATGCACCGAGTATTGAGAAGAGAGACCCGTAGGTACGAGATATACACCTAACTACACGGACAAAGTTCGACCGAGCTCTCTCAGTCCCCATAATATAGCCAGACCAAACAGCCGTGTTATTACCTACCCGTCTACCCTGAGGTATTCAATTACACGAATAAAATCACCTTTTTCTTGCTCTTCTTTGACGCTTCATCGACGCCCTCCCACCCCTTTCCCTTTCCCTTTACTGCCATACCATCCCGTATCATTCGCATGAAGAGAAATAAAGATAATAAAAATAAATAAGAAAAATGTATCGTTAATTTTGATTTTTTTTTTAATAACGAGAGACAGAGAGAGAGAGAGAGAGAGAGAGAGAAGTAGAAGAAGAAGAAGAAAATTAAATTATGTTTTGCGAAATAGATGCAATATTTTTATTTTAATGATATTATTTAACGTGCTAATAATTATCGCACCCACCTTGCACGAGTAAATTTCACCGTATGTATATCGAGTATAGGATATAACCTCGCGGTGAATCTGAAATGTAAACAGCGAAACGCGCGGTTTCGCGCGAGAGCGAACGTAAGTACGTTCGCTCTCCGCGTGCGAGGCGATAAGATTAATAGTTTATTTAGCGACTGACCTCGACATGTGTCTGCACTCTGGCTCGTCTTGAGTCTCACCGGGAGGAAGAGGAACGACGGCTATTGATGTATACATACATACCTATATATATATATATATATATATATATATATATATATATATATATATATATATATATATATATATACGTATAAGATGTGATGAGTTTAAAGTGTAGGTAAATTATTTTATATATAAAAAAATTTGATTGAGAACAGGAGCTTAATCGCTAAGGGCAAAGTAGGTATATGAGGTAATATCGTTGATAAAAAAGAATATATGTATTAGAATTGCAGAAACTGTATGTTAAAATAATTATTAACGCTAATAAATAATCTATAAATAAAACTCTAGCACGAGGATGTTATTTATTGTCTACTCGCTTATACCGTCATCGAATAACTATATGTATATGTATAATATCTATATAAAAAGGTATGTAGCTATGTAATTGATTGAATTTTAAATTAGGTTCCGCAAACTAAGAGCCACTGTCGTCTGTGAGCATGCAATGAGTCTTCGCAGCATCCATAGTTCTTGATGCTACTATTATACTAGTAGATTGCAAATGCAGTTTATGCACTAAATTAACTATAGGCGTTGCAGCTGGCTCTTATATAGATATGAGTCTTTTTTTTCTTCTTCTTCTTCTTCTTCTTCGCTCTTACGGGTAGTCTATTTTTTTTTTGTATTTGTATTTCTCTTTTTTGTTTCTGAGTTTTCATCCCCTGCCGCGGTTATGTCTTCGGTAAACCGGAGTTCTATAACTCACCCCGAATTTAGGTATGCTTAGAGAAAAAGAGAGAGAGAAAGAGAGAGAGAGAAGGAAAAGCAGAAAAAAAGAAAAACCGAAAAAAAAAGCACGAAACACCGGAACCCGGCGTGATATAGACTATATAATGTAATATATAGTATATAGCATAAGCATCGTGCGTGCGTATTTTATGTGACGTGTTACTACTACAAGCATTACGCGGGTATTATTATACCTGATGTGAGTCTCGGTGCAGTGATCGTCAATCTATTATTTAGTTTTTGTAAGTAAGGTTGAGGTACAGCCTGGTATTATATCATATTATACTATATATTATACCTATATATACTATATTATATTATACATGTACGTATATGTGTATGATGTGGAGAGACTTGCGACAAGGTTTTTTTTTCATCCTCTCATGCAGGTTACCCGGTTGCCGAATGGATGATGGTCCGCCATTACAGCCATGTGGTGGAGGTTGTACGGAAGGACCGGAAGTGAGAAGGGAGTCTTAAGCGCGGGGTACGTAGGTATATAACGTATTATCTTGGTAAGAAAATTAAACGATTGAGAGATTTAATTAATCGAAAAGAGGATGAAAAAATTCGAAAAAAAAAAAAAAAAAAAAGAAAGGATTTGTTTGTTTGTTCAGTGAAATTTATCGTTATAGTGATAATAAGGGTAATTGAAGAAAGATTTGGTAATAATTGGGTACAGAGTTAAATTATAGTGTTTCAAACATCGTTGCAGGGCCTAGATCTTGAAGTTCTAAAAACACTACGTGAATCCAAACGTGTACAGTATACGCGCCGGATTTCAATATTTTAGAAATTCCGAAATACGTATCTTGGAATTTCAGATTTTTTTATTTTTTTTTATTGAAATTTGCAAAGATTTCGTATATAAAAATACGATATTTTATCGTTGATATTAAAACTATCTTACGGGAATTTATCATTAAATTTAACAACTTTTTTTCTTTCTTTCTTTTTTTTTTTCTTATATTGAATTTTACAAAATTTTATGAGATATTTTTTTTCTACGATTTGTATAGATACGTTAGATATCAAGTGATTTCATTAAATTTCAAACATATAGATTCGTACATAATAATTCCATTTAATATGGAATTCGTTAAAATTGTATAATGATTATTAAAAAAAAAAAAATGAACAAAAATTTCATAAAACTTTTTCGAGTATAATTTATAGCACACCGTCTACTTGTGTATACAACAAACATATGCCACTGGTTATATAGTCCACATGTACGTCCCTGAATGACGAAGGGAGTCTCAACCGCCGCAATGGTCTGGAGGCCATACCCGTAAATGTAAAAGGGTGCGTGAGTCGTGCGTGTAAACTGTACCTACAAAAGGGGGTGGTCGTGTTTTGTGAAACGATATTTCTCCGCTGATTATCGGTTTACGGTTATTAGCAAAGTATTGCGTGTTTTCACAACGATCGTAATTCTCAGGGTGTGAGTATGGTAGTCGCAGGTATAAGGCAGGAAACTAGGCATCGGTAGGTATATATATATATACCTCACGGAAACTGCCGTGAGTAAGAATATACAGTTGTTCTTCTAATGCGAGAAACTTGACAGCTATAGGTAAGTAGTACAGGAATTGAATTGCCTGTACTTTTAGAATAATGATTAATCGCCACAATTAGAGTGAAAAATTTATTTAACTACCCCTCCACCCACCCCGTAAAATATATTTATGTCTACTCGCTTGATTATATATACTCACTAATCGATTTTTCACGCGAGTTTTATCACGAATCGTTATAATCGTCAACTTTTGTAAATTGTTGTAATTTTTATCTATTTATTTCTCTTATTTTTCCAATAGAAATTCAATAAATTAATAAATGAAAAATTATCTATATATAAATAATAACAATTGTAGGCAGGTAAGTATGTCTGTATATTATAGGTATAATATATATAAGTACGTATAAAGTACTCCAGCTAATTAACTGTCACATGTTATTACATCGTTTGAATAAAGAATTTTAAGTGTAGGTATGTATAAATTTTTAATTCGTTCCATGTTGATTATTTAGTGTGATTAGAGTGGGATGATGAGAAGTCAGACGAACGACTGACTGACGTTGATGTATAAATATATATATATATATATATATATATATATATATATATATATATATATATATATATATATATATATATATATATATATATATATATATATATATATATATATATATATATATATATATATATATATATATATATATATATATATATATATATATATATATATATATATATACGTGTGAATCGTTTCTCAGTTCATTTTTCAAACTGTCAAAATAAATATACCTACCTACTTGTTTTCGTTGTATATATAAGTATATATGTATATATCTGTTTGACAAGCTTACGAATTATTTTTACGACAAATCTCTATAACTTGGCTAATTATTACTGTAAAAAAATCATTTCCGGGATACATATATGAGATATATAGATGGGAATATATTTAAATGATGATAAAAATTTAATCTGTAAACTTTAAACTATAACAATTAATTAACATTCGAATTATTATTAGTTTGAAGTTGTATAGAGTAAGAACAAAATTAAAAAAATTAATAATAACGTATAGGCGTTTATATATTTCTGCTGATTTTTACACCCTGCAGGTTGATAACCACTGATTATGGTAAGCTATGTTTGCAGTGCGATTAGTAGCCGAGAGGCACGTACTGTCAGTTGTCAGCTGGTGTCAAAGAGGGTCCAGGCGACAGGCAACTAGTAACGACGATGACGACGACGATGAGAACGATGAGAACAACGACGACGACGACGACGACGACGACGACGACGACGACGATGTCTGCGGACGGCCTTGTCGGCTAGTTGTCTTCGCCGCTTCCATTCACTAATTAACACCGTATAACACGGTATATGTGTATACGTTACCGACGCTGTTCTTAACTATATTAAAAGTGCTCAAAGACCGACAAATAACGATACACCGCGATATCGTCGCTTATGGAAACATCGTATTCGAGAAGGAGCTAATTGATTTTTTTTTTTTTTTTCATTCCCTCATTTCTAGAGACAAATTTTTGAGATGGAGATCTGAATTTAGAAATCTTATGGTTATCGCATTATAGAAATTTATTTTCGAATGAAAAGCGGTGATTTGGTTCTAAATATTATATACCTACTTTCGTAATTGTTGTAATATCCTCTTGGCAAAATATCAGAGTCCGTCATTTTCGCAAACTTTGTGTTATTAGGCCAGAAAAGAAATGAGACCAAAAATAAAAAATGAAAAAAAAAAAAAAAGAAAAAAAAAGTAGGAATTAATTAAAATCTAAAGTATTTAATTTATTTTTAGATATTTCTTGAGAAACGATCTGCGAGACTGCAGATCTCTGACATTATAGATTTTTATTTAACGTTATTTTAATTTTTCAATATATTCGAGTGTATATATAAATCAGTACGATAATATGTTGATTATTTAATACGATTGCAATGCAATTCTTACAATGTTGACCGAACGAGGACACGGGCACGGAAATGTCTGATTAAATCGCAGAAAATGTACAAAAGTCATCGCTAATTAAAGAAGTGAGAATTTTAGTTGAACCGCGGTTCGTTAGCGGTAAAAAAAAAAAAAGGAAAAAAATTTTTTTTAAAGAAGTAAATTAATAAATGAACGAAAAACAAGAAAAAACGAGAGAAAAAAAAAATCACTTTGAAACGGTATTTAACAGGTAGGTACATACACAGACTTTATAGCGGTGGGAAACGCGATGTTAAAGGTTAAAATTATTCGAAATTCAGTTTTACATCGTTTAATTAATCAACTAACTAATCCTCTACTACCGGCAGTTCTTACCTAGCAATTTAATTACCGAATTAGCAAATCAAAAAGAAAGACGAAGAAAGAACGAAATATTTTTTTTTAATTTTTTTTTTTATTTGTTACAAATCGAATTAGATATTTTTTATTTTATTTTTCATTCTAAAGAATTCACTTTGAATAAGATTCATCGTACGTTCGCAAAAATGAATAAAAAAAAAATTATTATACATACCTGTTATATATATATACATATGTACGTAACTGGATATATATTTTTAATTTTACGGAGAATACGAGTTTATATATTTATAAATTCGCTGAAGAAAATTATTCGAAGAAACATCCGCGTGTAATTTTAAATTGCAACGATGTAATCCAATTCTCACATTGCTTGGAGTAACTACGGTCAGCCGGAGCGAGGGCGTGGCAGTGCCGAGTTGCGACATGCAATAAAAGGAAGGCCCCACGCAGAGAGTTGTAATAATATCAGTTCCACAATGTATCAACGTAAAATAGTAGGTAAGTTCTCGTACATGCCATGCCTACATCGATTGAATATTGAACTTTGATTGTTAAAGGACGGTACGTAAAAGAAAAAAAAAAAAAAAAAAAATGAGAATTAACCGATAGAATAAAACCAATCTCTTTCAGTTTCCTATAAATAATTGCGCTGGACTTTTAATATTCAATAAATATTTCATAATTCTGAAATCTCATTTCGTATCCTCAAACTGTCGAATTTTAAGCATTAGCAGAAATAATAATTTTAAATTCAAGAAATAGGAAAAAATAAAAAATAAATAAAATAAAATAAATAAAAATATGTATACCTGGATCGATTTGAATCACTTGATCGACTGCTGCGATTTCAAAATTTTATTTTATAAGAGATTAATATGTATATTATATAAATGTATACGTAGATTTATATCGTATATATATATATATATATATATATATATATATATATATATATATATATATATATATATATATATATATATATATATATATATATATATATATATATATATATATATATATATGAAGGTAATTAGTTTACCATTGAAAAATACTCGGTTTAGGAATTTCGAATAATTTCATTCCCGGCACAAAGTATAGGTGTATACATATATAACAGATGGACAGCTTAAGACCCGAGAAACAGTACCTGTAGAGTAAGGCTGCAGCAAGTGGGTATAAAGTTACACAGAAATTACGCAATTTGTAGATCTAGTCACTTTCTAGTCGGTCCCCGCGCTCGGGCGCAAGGTTATCCGGACTGGTCGTCTCCGTTGAGCTCCACGTACCACCTCACCATCGTCAAGTGACTCCGCCAACCGCCACCTCCGAGAGGCGGCTGCAGTAAGTAATTTTTTATTTTTTTTTTCCTCTCCATTTATTCATTTTTTTGATTTTTATTTTTTTTTTGCTCACGTAATTTTTGCACATACATATACGATCGCGGCTCGTTCATTACAATTCAAAGAAAAGAGCAGCAGCAACAGCTCTTTAATACTTCGAGAATTAATGCGACACTGGAATAGTTTTAAGCAAACAAATTAAAAAAAATATAAAAAAAAAAAAAAAAAATGAAGAAAATCCATAAATCACTTAGTAAGGTATAATTTTTCATTGTGGAAAGAATAAGGCATCGACGTGTAAACGAGGTGTCATCGAACCTGGGAAAACACCATAGAACAAACTATACGTTAATTAAACTGGGCTTGTACCTACTCGCGGTTCTTTTACTCGTATAGGGCCCTCTTCCAGCTCTCACATCATTTTGTGATCTTGAAGGATTTACCCGTGACAAATATTACGAAAATAAAACAAAAAAAAAAAAACGAATTTAGAGAGAGAAAAAAAATGTATTAATCCGTTTCTGAAAAATTCTCTGGTTATTCCAAAAATAATGAATTTTATTCGCAATCGTAAAAATTATAAGAATGAGTAAGTGAGGTGGAGGGTCCAGTCCTTCTCGGGGTCATGGAGTATAAAACACTTCTTCATTTTAATCTGTTTTAAAAATCTTATACTCGGCAAAGAAAGTCAGGGAATGAGAGAAAGAGAGATTAACTGCAGTCGGGATAGAGACCGTGCCAAAAAAGAGTGATATTTTGTTCGGGGTGTAAGAGATAGCGGGGGGTCCTACCATAAAGTGAAAAAGAAAAGTTTGAGATAGAGTATATATATATGAGAGAGATAGAAAAAAAAGAAAAAAAAAAAAAATAGGAACCACATCATCGCCAGGGAACAGTCGAAAGATTTAGAATAGACTGTTGTCGCGTCTGCAGTGAGCAGAGGCTAACGTATAAACTCCTGCAGGAGTATAAACCAGCCCTTTGGGATTTCTTTGTCCCCGCAGCTGCCCTTTGCTGCCGACAGTGACGCTCCGTCTCGTTTATTATAAAAACCCCTTGAAGAGAGTATTTTTTTCCGAAGTATACACGCGTTTCGATTTTTCTTAAAAAAAAAAAAATACAAAAAAATACAAAAAATTAAAAAAAAAAATACAAAAAAAGAATTAAAACGAACGAAAATTGAATTGATATCATTACGATTGTAGATATTGTGTATAGTCTATATTTCATGCAGAAGTTTTATATTGAAGATTTGAAACTAACCTGAAATAGAAAAAAAAAAAAAAAAGGATGTAAAAATGTTGACGAGTCAATCTAACGGCGACAGCCCCGTCTAATTTTAACAGATAGTATCTACCTCCGTTTAAATTATTTTTTATAATCTTGAAAGTGATCAGAGAGGTCAGAAAGTAAAGAAGGGTGATTAATCACAGCCGAAAGACAGGTAGGTGTAACTGATTATTATTTAATAATAATAAAATGCTGTTTTCGAGTATTAGGCTGATACATACACACACATACACACACACACGACGTATACGACATATATACTCTGGGCACAAAAACACTCAAAAAGGAAGTTTTAATCCTAAACCGAACGAAGGAAAAGAGGAAAGTGGAAATGGAATTTTTTCTCCTCATTTTTCGAAATATATATATATATCCGTGTATATACCTATACGTATATAAAAAATATATTTTTTTTGTTTTCTCGCTTATTTACGTATATAGAAGTTTTCGTTCAGGCGTAGGTAAATGGCTGAGCGTAACACATCGAAGGAAAGCAATTTAAATAAATCCGATGGCTAGATCAATATATTTTCTTTCTTTCTCTCTTTCTCTCTCGCTTACACGCGTATCTACCCATGGGTCTCCATGCACAAGCGCGCGGGTACTTCGAAATCGCGATAATTGACTCGGACCAACTCCCCGAATCATCCCCGCTTTTCAACGTCACCCGCACCTATCTCCGCTAAGCCTTATTGGCAACCTTGTGAACCAAGGCGGTAATAAAGAAAAAGAAACTACGACAACGACGATAAGATAGAGAGAGAGCTAAAGGCAGAATAATCGATGCCGAATGAAAAAACAAAAAAAAAAAAAAAAAAAAAAAAGAAGAAAAGAAAATGCAAGATGATATTCGGAAGTTTTTAAATGAAATTCTGTGTCCTATATATTTCGGTTGTATTATTAGGTACATGAGATTTTTTAGTTAAAAAATCAAAATAGATATGATGACAAAAAAAAAATTTTTACAACCATTTGTTAAATTATACCTACAATTTTTTGGTTTTTTCTTTTTTCGTTATCGAGAGAAGCAGAATTAAAAAATAAAAAATTATGACAAATTTGATATTTCATTTAATGTTCCCCAAAGTGAATTAATCCACCATATATATATATATATATATATATATATATATATACATATAATATGATACAGAGAATTTTTAACATCAGTAAGGTGAGTTAAGGTAATTAAAAATCAATTATTTATCGTTTCTTATATACCGGTTAATTAATTTTCAGCTACTGGTATATTATATATCTATTCGTATATATAGCTTGCGGTATTAACGCGCTGCGCCGAATCACCGCGAGGACTTAATCCGTAGGACGATTAATTGCATGAGATTTTTACATCAACTATATATTATATATTTGATTGCGATTTACGAAGCAACATAACACGCCATAATCTTAAAATTATAATCAACCTGGGTGGCACACAATTTGACGAACAATTATATTAATTAACTACATAGGTATTTATAAACTCCATTGATCAGCGCTATAGACAATGGCTCATCAAATTATAGTAGTAATATCGATTATATATATAAGGACCAGGTTTTAAGTTGCAATTTTTTCAAAACGCTATCTAAAAAATTAACCGGTTAACTTTTTATTTAAAAAATTATAATACCAAGTAAAAGCAGGAGGTCCTTGTTTGTTGAAATTTAAATTTGTCATATAGTAGTGAACAGTTATAGTTATAGCAACAGCATCAACTGATTGCGAACGAGCTTAAGTATATTAGTGAATTGTAATTTAATCCTTCAGCCAAGGTCTTGCATATAGAAATAATGTTGTAACATTTAACAGACGAACAACAAATAGCCTTGAAAAAAAAAAAAATATATATGTCTTTAATATGATATTTCGACTAACTTTTTAACCACTGTTTTATAATATTTTAGGGAGGTTCAAAAAAGAAAAAAAGCCGATGTTTTTTTATTCTGTTTTCATTATATCGTAAAAAAAAAAATAAATAAAAATGTTAATACATGGGATAAAAACAAAAAAAGGTAACTTTTCTCCAAATTTTTTTATTAAAAGATATGAAGAACCAAAATATTAAAATCAAAACTAAAAATCGCTTGAGGTATACGATTTCAAAATTAATTTATCGAGCTTATATATTTGGGAAAATTTAAAAAAAAAATTTCCTTACAATGTACATTATAAACATTTTTCATGTAATGGAAGAATAATCAGAAAATATCGACTTTTTTTTTTATTTTTCCAACTACCTCAAAATTATTTTTAACAGCCTACGAAACTTGGCAGATTTTATTTTGTTCTCAGACCAAATTTTAAGATATTTTTTTTTCTTCTTTTTCTTTCTTCGATTCCAACGGATGGATGAAAACTTAAATTACAGGTTTCGTTTTCGTTCGTGATTCATTGCCGTGAAATAGTCGCTGTGAGATGGGGCCCGAATATAATCGTATAATTACTGAAATTCAGTGTTGAGGAATTGGTGCAACCTGAAGAGCATCGACGCGGACTTCTTGAACCTCGATTCTGAGATCTGGGATTTAGGAACGGGTTAATTTTGTTCCAACGAGAAGAAAACCATTTCAAAAATAATTTTCATAGTCATTTTTTTAGCTACCCTCATTATATTTTTCTAATTTTTTTAATTTTTAATTACTTTTGTTTTACTCATATTTAACAATACGACGACTATCTTACCAAACACATGATGAAATTTTATACCGTTTAGGAACGTCGCGACGCTGCCATTAAACTAGATGTACATACCCCCGTACGTCGATCAATGGTGGTAAATTTTTTGGGGGGCGCACGCCCCATAATTTAACCCCCTCTTCCTCATCCCTCCTACTTTATATACCCAAAACCCCCGTTTCTTCTTGGCGTCTCAAACACCGTTCTCTGTTCTAGGATTACATCGCACCAGCTAACTACAGAGTGCCTCTCCGCTACCGTCGAATCAATAAATACCGACCTGAGCCGACCTGGAACGACCTGACCCTGTATATATACGTATAGTTCAGGTTATATACCTGGTTTTACCGCTATGAGAGTGTAGATTGCGTAGTACATACATTAAAAAGAGGCTCGCGTGATTAAAAAAAAAAAAAAAAAAATTTAAAGAAACAAATTGTTTCAAAATTATGAGATAGTTTTTTTTTTTTTTCAGTATATTGTTGAAGATGATATTTTTTTATTATTAATTAATTTTCATTGACGTCATGCATTGATAATTATTGTGCGTATTTTTGTTACTTTGCGGATATGATGAATTATTGAATATCTTTTTCTTTTTTTTTTTTTCTTCTACTAGGTATTTATTGTCTTTTGTTTTACGTCAATGGTATATATATACATTAGTTATAGTTTCTAGGAGTTGTCGCCTGCCTTTCAGACATATTAATTCAAATTTCATAGAATTTTTATTTTTTTATTTTTTTTTTCTCAATGGAATTATTATTAACGCAGTGGAAGGGAGAGATTGCGGAATTGCGTAAAAACCAAAATAACAGAGTCATTACTAGGAAACAACGACCCGTGGTCATTTGGCGGTCTTGTCAAAAGTACATATATACATACATACATACATACATAAATACACACCAACTTGTGTATATGAATTTCAAGTTTAGTAGTCCCAGCTGTACAGTAAGACTTGAAAAACCTTTGACTCACAACGAACGTATGAATTACCTAATCGTTCGCAGAATTAAGTGTCCCATGGAATTTATCTACCCAAAATAAAACCGGATATCAAACCATTTTATTTTTTTTTGTCTTTATTTAATACCTACTCTTTCTTCCTCGCTTTTTTCTCTCTCTCTCTTTCCCGCAAATTTTTTTTACTGCAGACTGTAACGAAATTATAATTTTCTCGAAACGTAGCATATATATGTAGGTATACATATATATACATTTCTGTATTTCCATTCATATTCTGATTTTTATTTCGATTTTCTTTCAAATATTATATTCATTCCATTATTTTTTATTTTTTCGAGTTCTTTCGTACACACATTTTACACGATTTATATATTTTATAGTATACATGGATATAGTATATTGTTTAATTTCATGGTTTTTTTTTTTTATACTGACTGTATCTAGCCCCGTGACTGTATACCAGACCCTGTAGACACCGTACGCAGTACTACACACGCCATATGGCTGTACACGCGCGTGATCGCCGAAAAGTCCACGTGGCTTTATATACGGGGTGTTACAATTTTAATATACTAAATTGAAAATCTAAAATGATAATATATAAATATTCTCGAAAGAATGGCAGTCCTTAAATTCTAAAGATTCTTTGAATTTTATTTTATTTTATTTCTTTGTTTTTTCACTCTTCAATTTTGAGACACTTTTTCTATTCTATTTTTTCATTTTTTTTTTTTTTGTTTTTAAGCAAATCTGTGAGGAGGGTGGGCCGTCAAATGAGACACCCTGTACGTATATACTGACTTTTTTTTTTAGTATTTACTTTCCTGTAGCCACGAATCTATTATATATCCCTAAACGCGAGGGGGGACGATTTCTGAATTTCCGCAATGCTTATAGCTGCGTAAACATTGTGAATGATATTAGAAACGATGGGGGGTTTATCAGAACAAATGCGCGATCGATTACAGGTGGGGAACAATAAGAGGAAAATTTAACCAATTGACAGAAAAGGTTTGATACCTAATAATGCAACTATACTAAATTCGCTAAACTAGTCTCTCGGAACTCAATCATTAATATATTATCAATATTAATAATTGAATACGTTAAAGATTCTATAAATTTCAAAGTACGATTAAAAATGTTTAATATTTAATGGAAACCAAAAAAAAAAATCAAGGGATTCGAAAATTTATTCGATAATACCTGCGATAGAAATTTGACTAATATATGTATCAGCGAAGTCGAGTTTCCTAGCGACTTATAGAAACCACAAATCTTGAATTCCTGGGTTCGGTGGTTCTCCGATATAGGCTTGTTATTCAATACTTAGGAAACATTCAAATATCTATATGGATGGCCTATAGCCGAGGCTATATTATCATATAATAAAAATTATAAATTGTTTTTATTGTCGTTGTCACGTTGTCATTTAAGTCGCGATGACGTCTCTGACCATAAACAGATATAGAGAAAAGAAAAACAAAAAAAAAAAAAAAAAAACAGAGATTGAAATTTTCGATATTGCAATAATAATCGGTTTATATGTAGTTTATATTTTAATTAATTTATCGGTTGTTATTACAAAGGAGATAATCGAAGGATTAACAAAGGTATGGATATACATATATATGCGTAAATAAAGTAAGGTAATTATCGGAAAGCTTTTGCCTTTACTCTCCGTAATTAAGCCTTTTCCTTTTTCACTTTTTTTTTTTCGTTTTCATTTTTTTTTTTTTTTTTTGTAATCCCCCTCAAGCATCTAATTAATTACCTCGTTAATCCGTGCGCTTACGCGCTTTTCTATACATATTACAAATATATATATATATACATATAATATATAAGTTATATGTATAACGGAAGAATTGTGCATCTAATAAATACATAATTACGTATATGCAAGTATGACATATCAGCTATGGGGAAACTTGGAAAAAAAATTTTTAAATAATAAATTTTAAAAAATGAGGAGAAAAAGACGGTGAAAATTGTTTGAAATTAAACTGTAGCCTGTGCATTATCTTATTATAAATATAATACCCACAACGTAATTAAAAAAAAAAGATTTCAATGAAATAAACATCCTTTTCGAAATGATCCTCTATATATGGGGTTGACAACGTCAAAACGACGCGGCTCCAGACCTCAAGAATTTCGATTTGATTTTTGATTTCCTATGTTATCATTCTATGTCTAGAGAATTTGTAAGAATTTTTTTTGATTTTTTTTTCAATCAACCATTTCGGAGCTATGTATTTTTTCAGCCCTAAAGAAGGGACCTTTTCTAAAAATCTGAAAAAAATCACAAAAATTCTGTTGATGATATAGAACAACCTCCCACTTCCAGAAACGTGGGCAGGATTTTTCTTATATTTTTTTTTTTTGTTTTTTTTTTCAATTTTGTGGAGATTTTGTTTAAAAAAATGCATCACTTTTATCCTACCAGAAATCTTTCAAATCTGTACTATTTAGATTTTTTGAAGTTCTTGATCTTATATTGTGTTGTGTTGAAAAGGAGGTGAGTAGGTGATTTCATAAAACTCATTAGTGCAGCATTTTTTTGAATAAAAATTTTGAAAAATTGAAAAAAAAACATATAAGAAAAATTCTGCTCACGTTTCTGGATGTGGCAGGTTATTCTATATCTGCAACAGAATTTTTGTGATTTTTTTAGATTTTTAAAATAGGTTCTATTTTCAAAACTGAAAAAATTCATAGCTCCGAGATGGTTGATTGAAAAAATTCAACAAAAAAAATTTACAGAATCTCCAGACATAGAATGATAACACAGGAAATCAAAAATCAAATCGAAATTTTTGAGTCTGGAGCTGTGTCGTTTTGACATGGATAGCCTCATATATATATATATACATATATATACCTACGCGATAGATGTAATATTCAGAAACATTGACTCCGTTTATATACATATATACGTACACCTATCGTCTTTGTACTAAAGAAGAGTGAAGACAGTGTGTTTTAATACACGTAATCTGCAGCAACAGACAACTTACATATATTCATATCGTGCATACGAGTATGTACCTATATACCCGACATACGTACTTATATACGAAAGCTTTAGGCTCGGTTCGCCCAACTCTTCAGCCGTTAAAATCAACTGATATACTAAAGTGCCGGACCGGAAGCGGTTTGGTTAAAGCAAACAATTAGGTCGTTGGATTAGGGCTGGGCTACATGAGTAAGAGTATATCGCAGTTTGTCATCAGCTATACGGTGCTACCGGGGTCCAAATATCAGACGAAAAAACAAAAATATATATATATGTGTATATAAAATTGCAAAGTCAAATCTAAGAACAAGTTATATATACATACTAAAATTCATGCATATATGTATAATGTATATACACACACCTATATGTACACAATTCATGTATAAATAAGTTTAAATGAAAAAAACAAAAAAAAAAAAAAGAAACAATAAAAATGAACGGAACTATCGACATAATGATTTTCTTTTTTTTTTTTGTTTTTGTTTCTATACGCCGGATACCGTAACCGTTAAGAGGAGAGAAGGAATGCAAACCGATACACGAAAGGTTCTTTGCTATACGGGATAGTGAAATCAGTTTGGGGTTTAGTAGGTATCGGTTGAGAACCAGTTGTTACGATCCTCCTCGCTCAGCTGGGGCTACTTATTGCTACAGAGTTCGGAGTAGGTAGGTATACATACATACATACATATATATATATATATATATATATATATATATATATATATATTTATATATATAGTAGGTATTATAGTATAGTAGGCTAAAAGGCGAGAGATGAGGATACGGCAACAACGCAACGCAGAACGCGTTGCCGATCGACGTACGTATGGACGGATGGACGTTACTCGTATGTACTCGTACGCGTGCATCTTTTACTATGTATATGTATACATTCCTTATATGTATATATGTATACCGTCATACAGGCTTGACGTGAAATAAACTCGAACGCGCCCACGCACCTGGTTCGACGCGAGCGACGCGTGCGTAAGTTTTGTCGTAAGGACGCGATCGAGTGTAGGAGGGGGGTAAAGAAAGAAAGAAGAAGAAAAAACTTTGTTGATAGAGAAATTGAAGACTCCGAAGTCGAGCCCGAGTCTAGACTGAAATAATGATTCCTCTTTTTCAGTTTTTCGTTATTTTAGTTATTTATTTATTTAATTTTTTCTTTCTCAAAAATAATATATTTGTATCGATTTTATATATACATATATGTATTCAAGAGCTGGACGCAAGAAACGCGATGTTTCATCATTGACGAGAGGCTATCTCAGCTGAGACATTGCGGTGCGGTAAAAGTTGAGAAAAAATGAAACTGAAAAAAACAAAATATATAAAAAAAAAATTAAAAAAACTAAGAATAAATGATAAATGTAACAAAAATGGGCAAAGGAACGAACCCCCGCCCTCTTATTCTTTCTATCTCTTTCTCTACCGGCCCTTGAATCATAATTCACATTTATTATGGACATTTGTCAGCGGTGAAAGGTTCTCTCTGTACGTGACTGAATAAATAACCACTTTGTCTCGATTATTCAATCACTGAAGAGAGGTAGGTAGGTATGTATGTATGTATATTCTATGGATCTCACCAATCAAGCTATAGAGGTACGTATCTTATATATGCGTATAGGTACCATCTCTCGATCCTGCTAGGATGTATGGTACAAGTTTTTATTTTTATTTTTTTTATTTTTTAAACTTTTTTTTTCGAGAGTTTTGTAGAAAAATCAAAATTTTATTATTTTTATTTGAAGAGATAAACGTTACCTAGCTTATATATGAATGAGAAATGAAAGATCACCGATCTATACGTATAGTAGGTACCTACTAACGATAATAATTAGTCTCAATGATCAGAATTTCATTTTCAATCGCAATGTTATAAAAAATTTATTTTCTCTAGATTAAAAAATCGATATACATATAATTAAACGAATATATATTTATATATATGAACGGGGTTTGTTCTAATGAATCGTGATACCAACTCTGACAATGAGGAAAGTTAGGATACCTATACCTACATACATACCTACCGACAACCGTCAGTGAATCAGAACCGCATAATTTTGTAGCCACTTTCACGCCCAAACGACTGGTCGAGAACGGAAGAGACATTTTTCTCATACATTCCATTCGATTTTAAAAGTATATAATCCGTCTCGTATATACACATATACATATTTTTCGATGCATCGTTATCGTATGAACGTTATAAAGTATATTTGTTAAAAATTATATAAAATCTAATCTTTCTTGGAATCTGGGTATACGAAATATTGAATCTCTTTGAGACACATAATAATGTTTGGTAAAAACAAAAAAAAAAAGAAAAAAACCAATAAAAATAAATAAAATAGATTTGTTAATTTGAAATAAGTATAACTATAATGGTTGAGGTATGTATACATACAGGGTGAGATTCGTTTTCGCGTTTGGTTATAACTAGGTCCTAGATTATTTTTTTTTTTCTTTTTTATCTTATTATTGTGCTGCAGGTATACGCAAGAGAGCGTGGGCGGGATACTCTTTGGTTAAAGAGTAACGTAAGACTAGACTGTGAGACTTTCTCCAATCGACACAATACAGATTCAGGTACGTACCTGCACGGTCGACAGTCTATTATCGACCACTTTTCGTTCTCGTTCTCTCTCTCTCTCTCTCTCGCACTCGTTATATATACCCTTGCTTCAAGAAAGTTCGTGAAACTAAACTAAACTAAACTAAACTAAACTAAACTATAACTATAACTAAACTAAAGCGATCTCTGTGTTATTCCCTATATATAGCTGTTTTTTTTTACCGCACATAAATAATAATATTCTATTTTAATGTCTGGAGAGATTTAGGCCGTGGATAAATGAAATTGAAGTGAAACACTCGAGTTATAGGTAGGTAGGTATATTATCAACTAATGTCACGCGAAGAGACTTAAGCGTAGGAAACTGCCTATACGATATATAATAATATATATACCTTTGTATATATAGATATATACGCGAATCGCGAATATTTTTTTTTTTTTTGAATAATCGATACAGTTTGACTTCATTTACTTGTTAGGTAAAGTATATTTCCCTCTTTTTTTCAGATGAGAGAACAACCTACATAAGTGGGTACGAAAATTAGTTGAAAACAAAAAATAAAAAATAATAATAAAATGAAAAATAAATATAATTATATATAATTCAGTATAATTATTCGATCAAGTATTACTTACTGCAGCCACTCGTTTTATATATATATATTTATTGAGGGAAATCAAGGACCAAGAAAAAGTGGCTTAACGAAGACAGGGAGATGCGTGAAGGAGGATACCTTCAAACGGATGAGTGGCGTCCAAAGGCACTTCATCCTCCTCGCCTTTCAGGCAGTAACAATTCCAGCTATACATATATACGTATTATCGACTAGAGTAATGAATACGAAAGAAAGAAGAGAAGAAAAAAAGAAGAAAAAATACGACAAAGATCAAACGACGAATTAAAAATTAACTTCAATTTCATTATCTGCGGTAAATCGAAGAAGAAGAATATACTGTATACATTTTTTTATATATCTATATGTATATATATATATATATATATATATATATATATATATATATATATATATATATATATATTTTTTGTCTTTTTCTTATTCCCAAAATCCTAACTAATTTTCTTTGAGAATGCGGGACCGTAGACAGGCTCTGACTATTCAAAGTGAACCTTTTCACTGTACCTACCTATCAATGTCCGTGTCCGTTTGACCAGGTGCGTAGGTATATCCAGTCGGAGTGCCTTCGGGCATCAGCCTTCGACAATACAGATACTAATTGTAACTGAAGGGTTATGCTGCATTTCAACAAGAAATAAGAGTATACCTTGTCCTAGGAATTCATAGTTGAGAATTGAATGCACGGATATCAAGTTTATTTGAATAATAAATAGCAAAGAATAAAGATTAAATTTTTTTAAATTTCTTATTCTCTTTTTTTTTTTTTTTGTATTCGAAGCTGATATTTCAACTCGAGATTTCGGAATCCCAATAATTTTAATAACGTACATGTACATATAATATGTATAATAAGGTATAGGTAAGCGATATTTTCTCCAGGTGACAAAGAAATAATAAAAATCTTTTAAGGCCAAGACCCCATAACGTCTGGAACGTACCTATACGTCCGGAGGTTTGAGCCTTGAGGTGGGAATACCGTCTGGGTGGTCAGCGGTCACGGAGCTGTGTCGGCGTTGCAGCAGCAGCAGCAGCAGCAACGCGTAGAAAAGGGATTGCAAAGTAAAAATATTAAGTTAAGTTAAGAGGTAAGAAAAGTGGA